>OX451737.1:316457833-316890166 GCA_948472305.1 Vicia faba
TGGTTGTTGACATTGTTGTTGTTGTTGTTTATTTGACGTTGTTGTTGTTGTTGACGTTGTTGTTGTTGTTGTTGTTGTTTATTTGACGTTTTTGTTGTTGTTGATGTTGTTGTTGTTGTTGTTTATTTGACATTGTTGTTGTAGTTTATTTGACATTGTTGTTGTTGTTGACGTTGTTGTTGTTCTTTATTTGACATTGTTGTTGTTATTGTTGTTGTTGTTGACGTTGTTGGTGTTGTTGTTTATTTGACGTTGTTGTTGTTGTTGTTGTTTATTTGACGTTGTTTTAGTTGTTGTTGTTTATTTGACATTGTTGTTGTTTTTTATTTGACGTTGTTGTTGACATTGTTGTTGTTGTTGTTGATTATTTGACGTTGTTGTTGACGTTGTTGTTGTTGTTGTTGTTGTTGTTTATTTGACGTTTTTGTTGTTGTTGATGTTGTTGTTGTTGTTTATTTGACGTTGTTTTAGTTGTTATTGTTTATTTGACATTGTTGTTGTTTTTTATTTGACGTTGTTATTGTTGTTATTGTTGTTGTTTATTTGACGTTGTTGTTGTTGTTGTTTATTTGATGTTGTTGTTGTTGTTGTTTATTTGACATTGTTGTTGTTGTTTATTTGACGTTGTTGTTGTTTATTTGACATTGTTGTTGTTGTTATTGTTTATTTGACGTTGTCGTTGTTGTTGTTGACGTTGTTGTTGTTGTTGTTGTTTATTTGACGTTGTTGTTGTTGTTGACATTGTTGTTGTTGTTGTTGTTGTTTATTTGACGTTGTTGTTGTTGTTGTTGTTTATTTGACGTTGTTGTTGAAGTTGTTTATTTGACGTTGTTGTTGTTGTTGTTTATTTGACGCTGTTGTTGTTGTTATTGTTGTTGTTGTTTATTTGACGTTGTTGTTGTTGTTTATTTGATGTTGTTGTTGTTGTTTATTTGACATTGTTGTCGTTGTTGACGTTGTTTTTGTTGTTGTTGTTTATTTGTGATAGTTGTTGTTGTTGTTGTTGACGTTGTTGGTGTTGTTGTTTATTTGACGTTGTTGTTATTGTTGTTGTTTATTTGACGTTGTTTTAGTTGTTGTTGTTGTTGTTTATTTGACATTGTTGTTGTTGTTGACGTTGTTGTTGTTGTTTATTTGACATTGTTGTTGTTGTTGTTTTTGTTGTTGACGTTGTTGGCGTTGGTGTTTATTTGACGTTGTTGTTGTTGTTGTTGTTGTTTATTTGACGTTGTTTTAGTTGTTGTTTATTTGACATAGTTGTTGTTTTTTATTTGACGTTGTTGTTGACATTGTTGTTGTTGTTGATTATTTGACGTTGTTGTTGTTGTTGTTGTTCATTTGACGTAGTTGTTGTTGTTGACGTTGTTGTTGTTGTTGTTTATTTGACGTTTTTGTTGTTGTTGATGTTGTTGTTGTTTTTTATTTGACGTTGTTGTTATTATTTATTTGACGTTGTTTTTGTTGTTTATTTGACGTTGTTGTTGTTATTGTTGTTGTTGTTGTTGTTTATTTGATGTTGATGTTGTTGTTGTTGTTGTTTATTTGACGTTGGTGTTGTTGTTGTTTATTTGACGTTGTTGTTGTTGTTATTTATTTGACGTTGTTGTTGTTGTTATTGTTTATTTGACGTTGTTGTTGTTGTTGTTGTTGTTTATTTCACGTTGTTATTATTGTTTATTTGACGTTGTTTTTGTTATTTGACGTTGTTGTTGTTGTTGTATTTGTTGTTGTTATTGTTGCTTATTTGACGTTGTTGTTATTGTTGTTGTTTATTTGACGTTGTTGTTGTTGTTGTTTTTTTGACGTTGTTGTTGTTGTTGACATTGTTGTTGTTGACATTGTTGTTGTTGATGTTTATTTGACGTTGTTGTTGCTGTTGTTTATTTGACGTTGTTGTTGATGTTATTTATTTGACGTTGTTGTTGTTGTTGTTTATTTGATGTTGTCGTTGTTGTTGACATTGTTGTTGTTGTTGTTGTTTATTTGACGTAGTTGTTATTGTTGACGTTGTTGTTGTTGTTGTTTATCTGACGTTTTTGTTGTTGGTGATGTTGTTGTTGTTGTTGTTTATTTGACGTTGTTGTTGTTGTTTATTTGACGTTGTTGTTGTTGTTTATTTGACGTTGTTATTGTTGTTATTGTTGTTGTTTATTTGACGTTGTTGTTGTTGTTGTTGTTTATTTGATGTTGTTGTTGTTGTTGTTTATTTGACGTTGTCGTTGTTGTTGACGTTGTTGTTGTTGTTTATTTGACTTTGTTGTTGTTGTTGTTGACGTTGTTGGTGTTGTTGTTTATTTGATGTTGTTGTTGTTGACATTGTTGTTGTTGCTGTTTATTTGAATTTGTTGTTATTGTTGTTTATTTGATGTAGTTGTTGTTGTTGACGTTGTTGTTGTTGTTATTGTTGTTTATTTAACGTTTTTGTTGTTGTTGTTGTTGTTTATTTGACATTGTTGTTATTGTCTATTTGACGTTGTTGTTGTTGTTTATTTGACATTGTTGTTGTTGTTATTGTTGTTGTTTATTTGACGTTGTTGTTGTTGTTTATTTGATGTTGTTGTTGTTGTTTATTTGACGTTGGTGTTGTTGTTGTTTATTTGACGTTGTTGTTGTTGTTATTTATTTGATGTTGTTGTTGTTATTATTTATTTGACTTTGTTGTTGTTGTTGTTTATTTGACCTTGTTATTGTTGTTTATTTGACGTTGTTTTAGTTGTTGTTGTTTATTTGACGTTGTTGTTGTTGTTGTTTATTTGGCATTGTTGTTGTTGTTGACGTTGTTGGTGTTGTTGTTTATTTGACGTTGTTGTTGTTGTTGTTGTTGTTTATTTGAAGTTGTTTTAGTTGTTGTTGTTTATTTGACATTGTTGTTGTTTTTTATTTGACGTTGTTGTTGACATTGTTGTTGTTGTTGATTATTTGACGTTGTTGTTGTTGTTCATTTGACGTAGTTGTTGTTGTTGACGTTGTTGTTGTTGTTTATTTGACGTTTTTATTGTTAATGATGTTGTTGTTTTTTATTTGACGTTGTTGTTATTGTTTATTTGACGTTGTTTTTGTTGTTTATTTGACGTTGTTGTTGTTATTGTTGTTGTTTATTTGACGTTGTTGTTGTTGTTGTTGTTTATTTGATGTTGATGTTGTTGTTGTTGTTTATTTGACGTTGGTGTTGTTGTTGTTTATTTGACGTTGTTGTTGTTGTTATTTATTTGACGTTGTTGTTGTTGTTTTTGTTTATTTGACGTTGTTGTTGTTGTTGTTGTTGTTTATTTGACGTTGTTATTATTGTTTATTTGACGTTGTTTTTGTTATTTGACGTTGTTGTTGTTGTATTTGTTATTGTTGTTGTTGCTTATTTGACGTTGTTGTTATTGTTGTTGTTTATTTGACGTTGTTGTTGCTGTTGTTTATTTGACGTTGTTGTTGTTGTTGTTTATTTGACGTTGTTGTTGTTTATTTGACGTTATTGTTGTTGTTGACATTGTTGTTGTTGTTGTTTATTTGACGTTGTTGTTGTTGTTGTTTATTTGACGTTGTTGTTGTTGTTGTTGTTGTTGTTGTTTATTTGACGTTGTCGTGGTTGTTGACATTGTTGTTGTTGTTGTTGTTTATTTGACGTAGTTGTTGTTGTTGACGTTGTTGTTGTTGTTGTTGTTGTTTATTTGACGTTTTTGTTGTTGTTGATGTTGTTGTTGTTGTTGTTTATTTGACATTGTTGTTGTAGTTTATTTGACATTGTTGTTGTTGTTGACGTTGTTGTTGTTCTTTATTTGACATTGTTGTTGTTATTGTTGTTGTTGTTGACGTTGTTGGTGTTGTTGTTTATTTGACGTTGTTGTTGTTGTTGTTTATTTGACGTTGTTTTAGTTGTTGTTGTTTATTTGACATTGTTGTTGTTTTTTATTTGACGTTGTTGTTGACATTGTTGTTGTTGTTGTTGATTATTTGACGTTGTTGTTGACGTTGTTGTTGTTGTTGTTTATTTGACGTTTTTGTTGTTGTTGATGTTGTTGTTGTTGTTTATTTGACGTTGTTTTAGTTGTTATTGTTTATTTGACATTGTTGTTGTTTTTTATTTGACGTTGTTGTTGACATTGTTGTTGTTGTTGATTATTTGACGTTGTTGTTGTTGTTTATTTGACGTAGTTGTTGTTGTTGATGTTGTTGTTGTTGTTGTTGTTTATTTGACGTTTTTGTTGTTGTTGATGTTGTTGTTATTGTTTATTTGACGTTGTTGTTATTGTTTATTTAACGTTGTTTTTGTTGTTTATTTG
Source organism: Vicia faba (assembly GCA_948472305.1). NCBI lineage: Eukaryota > Viridiplantae > Streptophyta > Magnoliopsida > Fabales > Fabaceae > Vicia > Vicia faba. The sequence continues at coordinate 316,462,108 of OX451737.1, forward strand.
ACGTTGTTGTTGTTGTTGTTGTTGTTGTTGTTTATTTGATGTTGTTGTTGTTGTTGTTTATTTGACGTTGGTGTTGTTGTTTATTTGACGTTGTTGTTGTTGTTATTGTTGTTGTTTATTTGACGTTGTTTTTGTTGACGTTGTTGTTGTTGTTGTTGTTGTTGTTGTTTATTTGACGTTGTTGTTGTTGTTGTTGTTTATTTTACGTTGTTGTTGTTGTTGTTTATTTGACGTTGTTGTTGTTTATTTGACATTGTTGTTGTTGTTGTTATTGTTTATTTGACGTTGTCGTTGTTGTTGTTGACGTTGTTGTTGTTGTTGTTGTTTATTTGACGTTGTTGTTGTTGTTGACATTGTTGTTGTTGTTGTTGTTTATTTGAAGTTGTTGTTGTTGTTGTTATTTATTTGACGTTGTTGTTGAAGTTGTTTATTTGACGTTGTTGTTGTTGTTGTTGTTTATTTGACGTTGTTGTTGTTGTTATTATTGTTGTTGTTTATTTGACGTTGTCGTTGTTGTTTATTAGATGTTGTTGTTGTTGTTGTTTATTTGACATTGTTGTCGTTGTTGACGTTGTTTTTGTTGTTGTTGTTTATTTGTGATAGTTGTTGTTGTTGTTGTTGACGTTGCTGGTGTTGTTGTTTATTTGACGTTGTTGTTATTGTTGTTGTTTATTTGACGTTGTTTTAGTTGTTGTTGTTGTTGTTTATTTGACATTGTTGTTGTTGTTGACGTTGTTGTTGTTGTTGTTTATTTGACATTGTTGTTGTTGTTGTTGTTGTTGACGTTGTTGGTGTTGGTGTTTATTTGACGTTGTTGTTGTTGTTGTTGTTTATTTGACGTTGTTTTAGTTGTTGTTTATTTGACATAGTTGTTGTTTTTTATTTGACGTTGTTGTTGACATTGTTGTTGTTGTTGATTATTTGACGTTGTTGTTGTTGTTGTTCATTTGACGTTGTTGTTTTTGTTGACGTTGTTGTTGTTGTTGTTGTTGTTGTTTATTTGACGTTTTTGTTGTTGTTGATGTTGTTGTTGTTTTTTATTTGACGTTGTTGTTATTATTTATTTGACGTTGTTTTTGTTGTTTATTTGACGTTGTTGTTGTTATTGTTGTTGTTTATTTGACGTTGTTGTTGTTGTTTATTTGATGTTGATGTTGTTGTTGTTGTTGTTTATTTGACGTTGGTGTTGTTGTTGTTTATTTGACGTTGTTGTTGTTGTTATTTATTTGACGTTGTTGTTGTTGTTATTGTTTATTTGACGTTGTTGTTGTTGTTATTGTTGTTTAGTTGACGTTGTTATTATTGTTTATTTGACGTTGTTTTTGTTATTTGACGTTGTTGTTGTTGTTGTTGTTGTTGTATTTGTTGTTGTTATTGTTGCTTATTTGACGTTGTTGTTATTGTTGTTGTTTATTTGACGTGGTTGTTGTTGTTGTTTTTTTGACGTTGTTGTTGTTGTTGACATTGTTGTTGTTGACATTGTTGTTGTTGTTGTTTATTTGACGTTGTTGTTGCTGTTGTTTATTTGACGTTGTTGTTGATGTTGTTTATTTGACGTTGTTGTTGTTGTTGTTTATTTGATGTTGTCGTTGTTGTTGACATTGTTGTTGTTGTTGTTTATTTGACGTAGTTGTTATTGTTGACGTTGTTGTTGTTGTTGTTTATTTGACGTTTTTGTTGTTGGTGATGTTGTTGTTGTTGTTGTTTATTTGACGTTGTTGTTGTTGTTTATTTGTCGTCGTTGTTGTTGTTTATTTGACATTGTTATTGTTGTTATTGTTGTTGTTTATTTGACGTTGTTGTTGTTGTTTATTTGATGTTGTTGTTGTTGTTGTTGTTTATTTGACGTTGTCGTTGTTGTTGACGTTGTTGTTGTTGTTTATTTGACTTTGTTGTTGTTGTTGTTGACGTTGTTGGTGTTATTGTTTATTTGATGTTGTTGTTGTTGACATTGTTGTTGTTGTTGTTTATTTGATGTAGTTGTTGTTGTTGACGTTGTTGTTGTTGTTGTTGTTTATTTAACGTTTTTGTTGTTGTTGTTGTTGTTGTTTATTTGACGTTGTTGTTATTGTCTATTTGACGTTGTTGTTGTTGTTTATTTGACATTGTTGTTGTTGTTATTGTTGTTGTTTATTTGACGTTGTTGTTGTTGTTTATTTGATGTTGTTGTTGTTGTTTATTTGACGTTGGTGATGTTGTTGTTTATTTGACGTTGTTGTTGTTGTTATTTAATTGATGTTGTTGTTGTTATTATTTATTTTACGTTGTTGTTGTTGTTTATTTGACCTTGTTATTGTTGTTTATTTGACGTTGTTGTTGTTGTTGTTGTTTATTTGACGTTGTTGTTATTGTTTATTTGACGTTGTTGTTGTTGTTGACGTTGTTGTTGTTGTTGTTATTTATTTGACGTTGTTTTAGTTGTTGTTGTTTATTTGACATTGTTGTTGTTTTTTATTTGACGTTGTTGTTGACATTGTTGTTGTTGTTGTTGATTATTTGACGTTGTTGTTGACGTTGTTGTTGTTGTTGTTGTTGTTTATTTGACGTTTTTGTTGTTGTTGATGTTGTTGTTGTTGTTTATTTGACGTTGTTTTAGTTGTTATTGTTTATTTGACATTGTTGTTGTTTTTTATTTGACGTTGTTGTTGACATTGTTGTTGTTGTTGATTATTTGACGTTGTTGTTGTTGTTTATTTGACGTAGTTGTTGTTGTTGATGTTGTTGTTGTTGTTGTTGTTTATTTGACGTTTTTGTTGTTGTTGATGTTGTTGTTATTGTTTATTTGACGTTGTTGTTATTGTTTATTTAACGTTGTTTTTGTTGTTTATTTGACGTTGTTGTTGTTGTTGTTTATTTGACGTTGTTGTTGTTGTTGTTTATTTGACGTTGGTGTTGTTGTTTATTTGACGTTGTTGTTGTTGTTATTGTTGTTGTTTATTTGACGTTGTTTTTGTTGACGTTGTTGTTGTTGTTGTTGTTGTTGTTTATTTGACGTTGTTGTTGTTGTTGTTGTTGTTTATTTTACGTTGTTGTTGTTGTTGTTTATTTGACGTTGTTGTTGTTTATTTGACATTGTTGTTGTTGTTGTTATTGTTTATTTGACGTTGTCGTTGTTGTTGTTGACGTTGTTGTTGTTGTTGTTGTTTATTTGACGTTGTTGTTGTTGTTGACATTGTTGTTGTTGTTGTTGTTTATTTGAAGTTGTTGTTGTTGTTGTTGTTTATTTGACGTTGTTGTTGAAGTTGTTTATTTGACGTTGTTGTTGTTGTTGTTTATTTGACGCTGTTGTTGTTGTTATTATTGTTGTTGTTTATTTGACGTTGTTGTTGTTGTTTATTTGATGTTGTTGTTGTTGTTGTTTATTTGACATTGTTGTCGTTGTTGACTTTGTTTTTGTTGTTGTTGTTTATTTGTGATAGTTGTTGTTGTTGTTGACGTTGCTGGTGTTGTTGTTTATTTGACGTTGTTGTTATTGTTGTTGTTTATTTGACGTTGTTTTAGTTGTTGTTGTTGTTGTTTATTTGACATTGTTGTTGTTGTTGACGTTGTTGTTGTTGTTTATTTGACATTGTTGTTGTTGTTGTTGTTGTTGACGTTGTTGGTGTTGGTGTTTATTTGACGTTGTTGTTGTTGTTGTTGTTTATTTGACGTTGTTTTAGTTGTTGTTTATTTGACATAGTTGTTGTTTTTTATTTGACGTTGTTGTTGACATTGTTGTTGTTGTTGATTATTTGACGTTGTTGTTGTTGTTGTTCATTTGACGTAGTTGTTTTTGTTGACGTTGTTGTTGTTGTTGTTGTTGTTGTTTATTTGACGTTTTTGTTGTTGTTGATGTTGTTGTTGTTTTTTATTTGACGTTGTTGTTATTATTTATTTGACGTTGTTTTTGTTGTTTATTTGACGTTGTTGTTGTTATTGTTGTTGTTTATTTGACGTTGTTGTTGTTGTTTATTTGATGTTGATGTTGTTGTTGTTGTTGTTTATTTGACGTTGGTGTTGTTGTTGTTTATTTGACGTTGTTGTTGTTGTTATTTATTTGACGTTGTTGTTGTTGTTATTGTTTATTTGACGTTGTTGTTGTTGTTGTTGTTTATTTGACGTTGTTATTATTGTTTATTTGACGTTGTTTTTGTTATTTGACGTTGTTGTTGTTGTTGTTGTATTTGTTGTTGTTATTGTTGCTTATTTGACGTTGTTGTTATTGTTGTTGTTTATTTGACGTGGTTGTTGTTGTTGTTTTTTTGACGTTGTTGTTGTTGTTGACATTGTTGTTGTTGACATTGTTGTTGTTGTTTATTTGACGTTGTTGTTGCTGTTGTTTATTTGACGTTGTTGTTGATGTTGTTTATTTGACGTTGTTGTTGTTGTTGTTTATTTGATGTTGTCGTTGTTGTTGACATTGTTGTTGTTGTTGTTTATTTGACGTAGTTGTTATTGTTGACGTTGTTGTTGTTGTTGTTTATTTGACGTTTTTGTTGTTGGTGATGTTGTTGTTGTTGTTTATTTGACGTTGTTGTTGTTGTTTATTTGTCGTCGTTGTTGTTGTTTATTTGACATTGTTATTGTTGTTATTGTTGTTGTTTATTTGACGTTGTTGTTGTTGTTTATTTGATGTTGTTGTTGTTGTTGTTGTTTATTTGACGTTGTCGTTGTTGTTGACGTTGTTGTTGTTGTTTATTTGACTTTGTTGTTGTTGTTGTTGACGTTGTTGGTGTTATTGTTTATTTGATGTTGTTGTTGTTGACGTTGTTGTTATTATTGTTTATTTGATGTAGTTGTTGTTGTTGACGTTGTTGTTGTTGTTGTTGTTGTTTATTTAACGTTTTTGTTGTTGTTGTTGTTGTTGTTTATTTGACGTTGTTGTTATTGTCTATTTGACGTTGTTGTTGTTGTTGTTTATTTGACATTGTTGTTGTTGTTATTGTTGTTGTTTATTTGACGTTGTTGTTGTTGTTTATTTGATGTTGTTGTTGTTGTTTATTTGACGTTGGTGATGTTGTTGTTTATTTGACGTTGTTGTTGTTGTTATTTAATTGATGTTGTTGTTGTTATTATTTATTTTACGTTGTTGTTGTTGTTGTTTATTTGACCTTGTTATTGTTGTTTATTTGACGTTGTTGTTGTTGTTGTTGTTTATTTGACGTTGTTGTTATTGTTTATTTGACGTTGTTGTTGTTGTTGACGTTGTTGTTGTTGTTGTTATTTATTTGACGTTGTTGTTGTTATTTATTTGACGTTGTTGTTGTTGACGTTGTTGTTGTTGTTTATTTGACATTGTTGTGGTTGTTGTTGTTGTGGTTGTTGTTGTTGTTTATTTTACGTTGTTGTTGTTGTTGTTGTTGTTTATTTGACGTTGTTGTTGTTTATTTGACATTGTTGTTGTTGTTGTTGTTGTTATTGTTTATTTGACGTTGTTGTTGTTGTTGACGTTGTTGTTGTTGTTGTTTATTTGACGTTGTTGTTGTTGTTGACATTGTTGTTGTTGTTGTTGTTGTTGTTTATTTGACGTTGTTGTTGTTGTTGTTGTTGTTTATTTGACGTTGTTGTTGTTGTTGTTTATTTGATGTTGTTGTTGTTGTTTATTTGACGTTGTTGTTGTTGTTTATTTGATGTTGTTGTTATTGTTTATTTGACATTGTTGTTCTTGTTGATGTTGTTGTTGTTGTTGTTTATTTGTTATTGTTGTTGTTGTTGTTGTTGTTGACGTTGTTGGTGTTGTTATTTATTTGACGTTGTTGTTGTTGTTGTTTATTTGACGTAGTTTTAGTTGTTGTTGTTTATTTGACGTTGTTGTTGTTGTTGTTTATTTGACATTGTTGTTGTTGTTGACGTTGTTGGTGTTGTTGTTTATTTGACGTTGTTGTTGTTGTTGTTGTTGTTTATTTGACGTTGTTTTAGTTGTTGTTGTTTATTTGACATTGTTGTTGTTTTTTATTTGACGTTGTTGTTGACATTGTTGTTGTTGTTGATTATTTGACGTTGTTGTTGTTGTTCATTTGACGTAGTTGTTGTTGTTGACGTTGTTGTTGTTGTTTATTTGACGTTTTTATTGTTAATGATGTTGTTGTTTTTCATTTGACGTTGTTGTTATTGTTTATTTGACGTTGTTTTTGTTGTTTATTTGACGTTGTTGTTGTTATTGTTGTTGTTTATTTGACGTTGTTGTTGTTGTTGTTGTTTATTTGATGTTGATGTTGTTGTTGTTTATTTAACGTTGGTGTTGTTGTTGTTTATTTGACGTTGTTGTTCTTGTTATTTATTTGACGTTGTTGTTGTTTTTGTTTATTTGACGTTGTTGTTATTGTTGTTGTTGTTTATTTGACGTTGTTATTATTGTTTATTTGACGTTGTTTTTGTTATTTGACGTTGTTGTTGGTGTATTTGTTATTGTTGTTGTTGCTTATTTGACGTTGTTGTTATTGTTGTTGTTTATTTGACGTTGTTGTTGTTGTTGTTTATTTGACGTTGTTGTTGTTGTTGTTTATTTGACGTTGTTGTTGTTTATTTGACGTTATTGTTGTTGTTGTTGACATTGTTGTTGTTGACATTGTTGTTGTTGTTGTTTATTTGACGTTGTTGTTGTTGTTGTTTATTTGACGTTGTTGTTGTTGTTGTTTATTTGACGTTGTTGTTGTTGTTGTTGTTGTTGTTGTTGTTTATTTGACGTTGTCGTTGTTGTTGACATTGTTGTTGTTGTTGTTGTTTATTTGACGTAGTTGTTGTTGTTGACGTTGTTGTTGTTGTTGTTGTTTATTTGACGTTTTTGTTGTTGTTGATGTTGTTGTTGTTGTTGTTTATTTGACATTGTTGTTGTAGTTTATTTGACATTGTTGTTGTTGTTGACGTTGTTGTTGTTCTTTATTTGACATTGCTGTTGTTATTATTGTTGTTGTTGACGTTGTTGGTGTTGTTGTTTATTTGACGTTGTTGTTGTTGTTGTTTATTTGACGTTGTTTTAGTTGTTGTTGTTTATTTGACATTGTTGTTGTTTTTTATTTGACGTTGTTGTTGACATTGTTGTTGTTGTTGTTGATTATTTGACGTTGTTGTTGTTGTTTATTTGACGTTGTTGTTGACGTTGTTGTTGTTGTTATTTATTTGACGTTTTTGTTGTTGTTGATGTTGTTGTTGTTGTTTATTTGACGTTGTTTTAGTTGTTATTGTTTATTTGACATTGTTGTTGTTTTTTATTTGACGTTGTTGTTGACATTGTTGTTGTTGTTGATTATTTGACGTTGTTATTGTTGTTTATTTGACGTAGTTGTTGTTGTTGATGTTGTTGTTGTTGTTGTTGTTTATTTGACGTTTTTGTTGTTGTTGATGTTGTTGTTGTTGTTTATTTGACGTTGTTGTTATTGTTTATTTGACGTTGTTTTTGTTGTTTATTTGACGTTGTTGTTGTTGTTGTTATTGTTGTTGTTTATTTGACGTTGTTGTTGTTGTTTATTTGATATTGTTGTTGTTGTTATTTATTTGACGTTGTTGTTGTTGTTTATTTGATGTTGTTGTTGTTGTTGTTTATTTGACATTGGTGTTGTTGTTTATTTGACGTTGTTGTTGTTGTTATTGTTGTTGTTTATTTGACGTTGTTGTTGTTGTTGTTTATTTGACGTTGTTTTTGTTATTTTTTATTAGACGTTTTTTATGTTGTAATTTATTTGACGTTGTTATTATTGTTTATTTGATGTTGTTTTTGTTATTTGACGTTGTTGTTGTTGTTGTTGTATTTGTTGTTGTTGTTGTTGCTTATTTGACGTTGTTGTTATTATTGTTTTTTATTCGACGTTGTTGTTGCTGTTGTTTATTTGACATTGTTGTTGTTGTTTATTTAACGTTGTTGTTGTTGTTGTTGTTGTTTTTTTGACGTTGTTGTTGTTGTTGTTGACATTGTTGTTGTTGACATTGTTGTGGTTGTTGTTTATTTGACGTTGTTGTTGCTGTTGTTTATTTGACGTTGTTGTTGCTGTTGTTTATTTGACGTTGTTGTTGTTGTTGTTGTTTATTTGACGTTGTCATTGTTGTTGACATTGTTGTTGTTGTTGTTGTTGTTTATTTGACGTAGTTGTTGTTGTTGACGTTGTTGTTGTTGTTGTTGTTAATTTGACGTTTTTGTTGTTGTTGATGTTGTTGTTGTTTTTGTTTATTTGACGTTGTTGTTGTTGTTTATTTGACGTTGGTGTTGTTGTTGTTTATTTGATGTTGTTGTTGTTGTTTATTTGACATTGTTGTTGTTGACGTTGTTGTTGTTGTTTATTTGACATTGTTGTTGTTGTTGTTGTTGTTGTTGTTGACGTTGTTGGTGTTGTTGTTTATTTGACGTTGTTGTTGTTGTTGTTGACGTTGTTGGTGTTGTTGTTTATTTGACATTGTTGTTGTTGACATTGTTGTTATTGTTGTTTATTTGACGTTGTTGTTATTGTTGTTTATTTGACGTAGTTGTTGTTGTTGACGTTGTTGTTGTTGTTGTTGTTTATTTGACGTTTTTGTTGTTGTTGTTGTTGTTGTTGTTTATTTGACGTTGTTGTTATTGTCTATTTGACGTTGTTGTTGTTGTTGTTGTTTATTTGACGTTGTTGTTGTTGTTATTGTTGTTGTTTATTTGACGTTGTTGTTGTTGTTTATTTGATGTTGTTGTTGTTGTTTATTTGACATTGGTGTTGTTGTTGTTTATTTGACGTTGTTGTTGTTGTTATTTATTTGACGTTGTTGTTGTTGTTGTTATTTATTATTTGACGTTGGTGTTGTTGTTGTTGTTGTTTATTTGACGTTGTTATTATTGTTTATTTGACGTTGTTTTTGTTATTTGACGTTAATGTTGTTGTCGTTGTATTTGTTGTTGTTGTTGTTGCTTATTTGACGTTGTTGTTATTGTTGTTGTTTATTTGATGTTGTTGTTGCTGTTGTTTATTTGACGTTGTTGTTGTTGTTGTTTATTTGATGTTGTTGTTGTTGTTGTTGTTTATTTGACGTTGTTGTTGTTGTTGACATTGTTGTTGTTGACATTGTTGTTGTTGTTGTTTATTTGACGTTGTTGTTGCTGTTGTTTATTTGACGTTGTTGTTGTTGTTTATTTGACGTTGTTATTGTTGTTGTTTATTTGACGTTGTCGTTGTTGTTGACATTGTTGTTGTTGACATTGTTGCTGTTGTTGTTTATTTGACGTAGTTGTTGTTGTTGACGTTGTTGTTGTTGTTGTTGTTGTTGTTTATTTGACGTTTTTGTTGTTGTTGATGTTGTTGTTGTTGTTTATTTGACGTTGTTGTTGTTTATTTGACGTTGTTGTTGTTGTTGTTTATTTGACATTGTTGTTGTTATTGTTGTTGTTGTTGACGTTGTTGGTGTTGTTTTTTATTTGACGTTGTTGTTGTTGTTGTTTATTTGACGTTGTTTTAGTTGTTGTTGTTTATTTGACATTGTTGTTGTTTTTTATTTGACGTTGTTGTTGACATTGTTTTTGTTGTTGTTGATTATTTGATGTTGTTGTTGTTGTTTATTTGACGTAGTTGTTGTTGTTGACGTTGTTGTTGTTGTTGTTTATTTGACGTTTTTGTTGTTGTTGATGTTGTTGTTGTTGTTTATTTGACGTTGTTGTTATTGTTTATTTGACGTTGTTTTTGTTGTTTATTTGACGTTGTTGTTGTTGTTGTTTATTTGATGTTGTTGTTGTTGTTTATTTGACGTTGGTGTTGTTGTTGTTGTTTATTTGACGTTGTTGTTGTTGTTATTTATTTGACGTTGTTGTTGTTATTGTTTATTTGACGTTGTTGTTGTTGTTGTTGTTTATTTGACGTTGTTATTATTGTTTATTTGATGTTGTTTTTGTTATTTGACGTTGTTGTTGTTGTTGTATTTGTTGTTGTTGTTGTTGCTTATTTGACGTTGTTGTTATTGTTGTTGTTTATTTGACGTTGTTGTTGTTGTTGTTGTTTATTTGACGTTGTTGTTGTTGTTTATTTGACGTTGTTGTTGTTGTTGTTGTTGACATTGTTGTTATTGACATTGTTGTTGTTGTTGTTTATTTGACGTTGTTGTTGCTGTTGTTTATTTGACGTTGTTGTTGTTGTTGTTTATTTGACGTTGTTGTTGTTGTTGTTGTTTATTTGACGTTGTCGTTGTTGTTGACATTGTTGTTGTTGTTGTTGTTTATTTGACGTAGTTGTTGTTGTTGACGTTGTTGTTGTTGTTGTTGTTGTTTATTTGACGTTTTTGTTGTTGGTGATGTTGTTGTTGTTGTTGTTTATTTGACGTTGTTGTTGTTGTTTATTTGGCGTTGTTGTTGTTGTTGTTTATTTGACGTTGTTATTGTTGTTATTGTTGTTATTGTTGTTGTTTATTTGACGTTGTTGTTGTTGTTGTTTATTTGATGTTGTTGTTGTTGTTGTTGTTTATTTGACATTGTCGTTGTTGTTGACGTTGTTGTTGTTGTTTATTTGACATTGTTGTTGTTGTTGTTGTTGACGTTGGTGGTGTTGTTGTTTATTTGATGTTGTTGTTGTTGACATTGTTGTTGTTGTTGTTGTTTATTTGACGTTGTTGTTATTGTTGTTTATTTGATGTAGTTATTGTTGTTGACGTTGTTGTTGTTGTTGTTGTTTATTTGACGTTTTTGTTGTTGTTGTTGTTTATTTGACGTTGTTTTTATTGTCTATTTGACGTTGTTGTTGTTGTTTATTTGACATTGTTGTTGTTGTTATTGTTGTTGTTTATTTGGCGTTGTTGTTGTTGTTTATTTGATGTTGTTGTTGTTGTTTATTGGACGTTGGTGTTGTTGTTGTTTATTTGACGTTGTTGTTGTTGTTATTTATTTGACGTTGTTGTTGTTATTATTTATTTGACGTTGTTGTTGTTGCTGTTGTTTATTTGACGTTGTTATTGGTGTTTATTTGACATTGTTGTTGTTGTTGTTGTTTATTTGACGTTGTTGTTGTTATTTATTTGACGTTGTTGTTGTTGACGTTGTTGTTGTTGTTGTTGTTTATTTGACGTTGTTTTTGTTGACGTTGTTGTTGTTGTTGTTGTTTATTTGACGTTGTTGTTGTTGTTGTTGTTGTTGTTGTTTATTTTACGTTGTTGTTGTTGTTTATTTGACGTTGTTGTTGTTTATTTGACATTGTTGTTGTTGTTGTTATTGTTTATTTGACGTTGTTGTTGTTGTTGTTGACGTTGTTGTTGTTGTTGTTGTTGTTTATTTGACGTTGTTGTTGTTGTTGACATTGTTGTTGTTGTTGTTGTTTATTTGACATTGTTGTTGTTGTTGTTGTTTATTTGACGTTGTTGTTGAAGTTGTTTATTTGACGTTGTTGTTGTTGTTGTTTATTTGACGTCGTTGTTGTTGTTGTTATTGTTGTTGTTTATTTGATGTTGTTGTTGTTGTTGTTGTTGTTTATTTGACATTGTTGTCGTTGTTGACGTTGTTTTTGTTGTTGTTGTTTATTTGTGATTGTTGTTGTTGGTATTGTTGTTGACGTTGTTGGTGTTGTTGTTTATTTGACGTTGTTGTTATTGTTGTTGTTTATTTGACGTTGTTTTAGTTGTTGTTGTTTATTTAACGTTGTTGTTGTTTATTTGACATTGTTGTTGTTGTTGACGTTGTTGTTGTTGTTTATTTGACATTGTTGTTGTTGTTGTTGTTGACGTTGTTGGTGTTGGTGTTTATTTGACGTTGTTGTTGTTGTTGTTGTTGTTTATTTGACGTTGTTTTAGTTGTTGTTGACGTTGTTGTTGTTGTTTATTTGACATTGTTATTGTTGTTGTTGTTGTGGACGTTGTTGGTGTTGTTGTTTATTTGACGTTTTTTTAGTTGCTGTTGTTTATTTGACATAGTTGTTGTTTTTTATTTGACGTTGTTGTTGACATTGTTGTTGTTGTTGATTATTTGACGTTGTTGTTGTTGTTGTTGTTCATTTGACGTAGTTGTTGTTGTTGACGTTGTTGTTGTTGTTTATTTGACGTTTTTGTTGTTGTTGATGTTGTTGTTGTTTTTTATTTGACGTTGTTGTTATTGTTTATTTGACGTTGTTTTTGTTGTTTATTTGACGTTGTTGTTGTTATGGTTGTTGTTTATTTGTCGTTGTTGTTGTTGTTGTTTATTTGATGTTGATGTTGATGTTGTTGTTGTTGTTTATTTGACGTTGGTGTTGTTGTTATTTATTTGACGTTGTTGTTGTTGTTATTTATTTGACGTTATTGTTGTTGTTGTTGTTTATTTGACGTTGTTGTTGTTGTTTATTTGACGTTGTTGTTGTTTATTTGACATTGTTGTTGTTGTTGTTATTGTTTATTTGACGTTGTTGTTGTTGTTGTTTATATGACGTTGTTGTTGTTGTTGACGTTGTTGTTGTTGTTGTTGTTGATTTGACGTTGTTGTTGTTGTTGACGTTGTTGTTGTTGTTGTTGTTTATTTGACGTTGTTGTTGTTGTTGTTGTTTATTTGACGTTGTAGTTGTTGTTGTTTATTTGACGTTGTTGTTGTTGTTTATCTGACGTTGTTGTTATTGTTTTTGTTGTTGTTATTGTTGTTGTTTATTTGACGTTGTTGTTGTTTATTTGAAGTTGTTGTTGTTTATTTGACATTGTTATTGTTGTTGACGTTGTTGTTGTTGTTTATTTGTTATTGTTGTTGTTGTTGTTGACGTTGTTGGTGTTGTTGTTTATTTGACATTGTTGTTGTTGTTGTTCTTTATTTGACGTTGTTTTAGTTGTTGTTGTTTATTTGACGTTGTTGTTGTTGTTTATTTGACATTGTTGTTGTTGTTGACGTTGTTGTTGTTGTTGTTTATTTGACATTGTTGTTGTTGTTGTTGTTGTTGTTGACGTTGTTGGTGTTGTTGTTTATTTGACGTTGTTGTTGTTGTTGTTGTTGTTTATTTGACGTTGTTTTAGTTGTTGTTGTTTATTTGACATTGTTGTTGTTTTTTATTTGACGTTGTTGTTGGCATTGTTGTTGTTGTTGATTATTTGACGTTGTTGTTGTTGTTTATTTGACGTAGTTGTTGTTGTTGATGTTGTTGTTGTTGTTGTTTATTTGACGTTTTTGTTGTTGTTGATGTTATTGTTGTTGTTTATTTGACGTTGTTGTTATTGTTTATTTGACGTTGTTTTTGTTGTTTATTTGACGTTTTTGTTGTTGTTATTGTTGTTGTTTATTTGACGTTGTTGTTGTTGTTTATTTGATATTGTTGTTGTTGTTATTTATTTGACGTTGTTGTTGTTGTTGTTTATTTGATGTTGTTGTTGTTGTTGTTTATTTGACATTGGTGTTGTTGTTTATTTGACGTTGTTGTTGTTGTTGTTTATTTGACGTTGTTATTATTGTTTATTTGATGTTGTTTTTGTTATTTGATGTTGTTGTTGTTGTTGTTGTTGTATTTGTTGTTGTTGTTGTGGTTGCTTATTTGACGGTGTTGTTATTGTTGTTTTTTACTCGACGTTGTTGTTGCTGTTGTTTATTTGACATTGTTGTTGTTGTTGTTTATTTGACGTTGTTGTTGTTGTTGTTGTTTTTTTTTTTGACGTTGTTGTTGTTGTTGTTGACATTGTTGTTGTTGACATTGTTGTGGTTGTTGTTTATTTGACGTTGTTGTTGCTGTTGTTTATTTGACGTTGTTGTTGTTGTTGTTTATTTGACGTTGTTGTTGTTGTTGTTGTTTATTTGACGTTGTCGTTGTTGTTGACATTGTTGTTGTTGTTGTTGTTTATTTGACGTAGTTGTTGTTGTTAACGTTGTTGTTGTTGTTGTTGTTTATTTGACGTTTTTGTTGTCGTTGATGTTGTTGTTGTTGTTTATTTGACGTTGTTGTTGTTGTTTATTTGACGTTGTTGTTGTTGTTTATTTGACGTTGTTGTTGTTGTTATTGTTGTTGTTTATTTGACGTTGTTGTTGTTTATTTGATGTTGTTGTTGTTGTTTATTTGACATTGTTGTTGTTGTTGACGTTGTTGGTGTTGTTGTTTATTTGACGTTGTTGTTGTTGTTGTTTATTTGACGTTGTTTTAGTTGTTGTTGTTTATTTGACATTGTTGTTGTTTTTTATTTGACGTTGTTGTTGACATTGTTGTTGTTGTTGTTGATTATTTGACGTTGTTGTTGTTTATTTGACGTTGTTGTTGACGTTGTTGTTGTTGTTGTTTATTTGACGTTTTTGTTGTTGTTGATGTTGTTGTTGTTGTTTATTTGACGTTGTTTTAGTTGTTATTGTTTATTTGACATTGTTGTTGTTTTTTATTTGACTTTGTTGTTGACATTGTTGTTGTTGTTGATTATTTGACGTTGTTGTTGTTGTTTATTTGACGTAGTTGTTGTTGTTGATGTTGTTGTTGTTGTTGTTTATTTGACGTTTTTGTTGTTGTTGTTGTTGTTTATTTGACGTTGTTGTTATTGTTTATTTGACGTTGTTTTTGTTGTTTATTTGACGTTGTTGTTGTTGTTGTTATTGTTGTTGTTTATTTGACGTTGTTGTTGTTGTTTATTTGATATTGTTGTTGTTGTTATTTATTTGACGTTGTTGTTGTTGTTTATTTGATGTTGTTGTTGTTGTTGTTTATTTGACATTGGTGTTGTTGTTTATTTGACGTTGTTGTTGTTGTTATTGTTGTTGTTTATTTGACGTTGTGGTTGTTGTTGTTTATTTGACGTTGTTTTTGTTATTTTTTATTAGACGTTGTTATTATTGTTTATTTGATGTTGTTTTTCTTATTTGACGTTGTTGTTGTTGTTGTTGTATTTGTTGTTGTTGTTGTTGCTTATTTGACGTTGTTGTTATTGTTGTTTTTTATTCGACGTTGTTGTTGCTGTTGTTTATTTGACATTGTTGTTGTTGTTTATTTAACGTTGTTGTTGTTGTTGTTTTTTTGACGTTGTTGTTGTTGTTGACATTGTTGTTGTTGACATTGTTGTGGTTGTTGTTTATTTGATGTTGTTGTTATTGTTTATTTGACATTGGTGTTGTTGTTGTTTATTTGACGTTGTTGTTGTTGTTATTTATTTGACGTTGTTGTTGTTGTTGTTATTTATTATTTGACGTTGGTGTTGTTGTTGTTGTTGTTTATTTGACGTTGTTATTATTGTTTATTTGACGTTGTTTTTGTTATTTGACGTTAATGTTGTTGTCGTTGTATTTGTTGTTGTTGTTGTTGCTTATTTGACGTTGTTGTTATTGTTGTTGTTTATTTGATGTTGTTGTTGCTGTTGTTTATTTGACGTTGTTGTTGTTGTTGTTTATTTGATGTTGTTGTTGTTGTTGTTTATTTGACGTTGTTGTTGTTGTTGACATTGTTGTTGTTGACATTGTTGTTGTTGTTGTTTATTTGACGTTGTTGTTGCTGTTGTTTATTTGACGTTGTTGTTGTTGTTTATTTGACGTTGTTATTGTTGTTGTTTATTTGACGTTGTCGTTGTTGTTGACATTGTTGTTGTTGACATTGTTGCTGTTGTTGTTTATTTGACGTAGTTGTTGTTGTTGACGTTGTTGTTCTTGTTGTTGTTTATTTGACGTTTTTGTTGTTGTTGATGTTGTTGTTGTTGTTTATTTGACGTTGTTGTTGTTTATTTGACGTTGTTGTTGTTGTTGTTTATTTGACATTGTTGTTGTTATTGTTGTTGTTGTTGACGTTGTTGGTGTTGTTGTTTATTTGACGTTGTTGTTGTTGTTGTTTATTTGACGTTGTTTTAGTTGTTGTTGTTTATTTGACATTGTTGTTGTTTTTTATTTGACGTTGTTGTTGACATTGTTGTTGTTGTTGTTGATTATTTGATGTTGTTGTTGTTGTTTATTTGACGTAGTTGTTGTTGTTGACGTTGTTGTTGTTGTTGTTTATTTGACGTTTTTGTTGTTGTTGATGTTGTTGTTGTTGTTTATTTGACGTTGTTGTTATTGTTTATTTGACGTTGTTTTTGTTGTTTATTTGACGTTGTTGTTGTTGTTGTTTATTTGATGTTGTTGTTGTTGTTTATTTGACGTTGGTGTTGTTGTTGTTTATTTGACGTTGTTGTTGTTGTTATTTATTTGACGTTGT
Organism: Vicia faba; assembly: GCA_948472305.1. NCBI lineage: Eukaryota > Viridiplantae > Streptophyta > Magnoliopsida > Fabales > Fabaceae > Vicia > Vicia faba. The sequence goes on from OX451737.1 coordinate 316,478,121, forward strand.
TGTTGTTATTGTTTATTTGACGTTGTTGTTGTTGTTGTTGTTTATTTGACGTTGTTATTATTGTTTATTTGATGTTGTTTTTGTTATTTGACGTTGTTGTTGTTGTTGTTGTATTTGTTGTTGTTGTTGTTGCTTATTTGACGTTGTTGTTATTGTTGTTGTTTATTTGACGTTGTTGTTGTTGTTGTTGTTGTTTATTTGACGTTGTTGTTGTTGTTGTTTATTTGACGTTGTTGTTGTTGTTGTTGTTGTTGACATTGTTGTTATTGACATTGTTGTTGTTGTTGTTTATTTGACGTTGTTGTTGCTGTTGTTTATTTGACGTTGTTGTTGTTGTTTATTTGACGTTGTTGTTGTTGTTGTTGTTTATTTGACGTTGTCGTTGTTGTTGACATTGTTGTTGTTGTTGTTGTTTATTTGACGTAGTTGTTGTTGTTGACGTTGTTGTTGTTGTTGTTGTTTATTTGACGTTTTTGTTGTTGGTGATGTTGTTGTTGTTGTTGTTTATTTGACGTTGTTGTTGTTGTTGTTTATTTGGCGTTGTTGTTGTTGTTGTTTATTTGACGTTGTTATTGTTGTTATTGTTGTTATTGTTGTTGTTTATTTGACGTTGTTGTTGTTGTTGTTTATTTGATGTTGTTGTTGTTGTTGTTGTTTATTTGACATTGTCGTTGTTGTTGACGTTGTTGTTGTTGTTTATTTGACATTGTTGTTGTTGTTGTTGACGTTGGTGGTGTTGTTGTTTATTTGATGTTGTTGTTGTTGACATTGTTGTTGTTGTTGTTTATTTGACGTTGTTGTTATTGTTGTTTATTTGATGTAGTTATTGTTGTTGACGTTGTTGTTGTTGTTGTTGTTTATTTGACGTTTTTGTTGTTGTTGTTGTTTATTTGACGTTGTTTTTATTGTCTATTTGACGTTGTTGTTGTTGTTTATTTGACATTGTTGTTGTTGTTATTGTTGTTGTTTATTTGGCGTTGTTGTTGTTGTTGTTTATTTGATGTTGTTGTTGTTGTTTATTGGACGTTGGTGTTGTTGTTGTTTATTTGACGTTGTTGTTGTTGTTATTTATTTGACGTTGTTGTTGTTATTATTTATTTGACGTTGTTGTTGTTGCTGTTGTTTATTTGACGTTGTTATTGGTGTTTATTTGACATTGTTGTTGTTGTTGTTTATTTGACGTTGTTGTTGTTATTTATTTGACGTTGTTGTTGTTGACGTTGTTGTTGTTGTTGTTTATTTGACGTTGTTTTTGTTGACGTTGTTGTTGTTGTTGTTTATTTGACGTTGTTGTTGTTGTTGTTGTTGTTTATTTTACGTTGTTGTTGTTGTTTATTTGACGTTGTTGTTGTTTATTTGACATTGTTGTTGTTGTTGTTATTATTTATTTGACGTTGTTGTTGTTGTTGTTGACGTTGTTGTTGTTGTTGTTGTTGTTGTTTATTTGACGTTGTTGTTGTTGTTGACATTGTTGTTGTTGTTGTTGTTTATTTGACATTGTTGTTGTTGTTGTTGTTTATTTGACGTTGTTGTTGAAGTTGTTTATTTGACGTTGTTGTTGTTGTTTATTTGACGCCGTTGTTGTTGTTGTTGTTATTGTTGTTGTTTATTTGACGTTGTTGTTGTTGTTTATTTGATGTTGTTGTTGTTGTTGTTTATTTGACATTGTTGTCGTTGTTGACGTTGTTTTTGTTGTTGTTGTTTATTTGTGATTGTTGTTGTTGGTATTGTTGTTGACGTTGTTGGTGTTGTTGTTTATTTGACGTTGTTGCTATTGTTGTTGTTTATTTGACGTTGTTTTAGTTGTTGTTGTTTATTTGACGTTGTTGTTGTTGTTGTTGTTTATTTGACATTGTTGTTGTTGTTGACGTTGTTGTTGTTGTTTATTTTACATTGTTGTTGTTGTTGTTGTTGTTGACGTTGTTGGTGTTGGTGTTTATTTGACGTTGTTGTTGTTGTTGTTGTTGTTTATTTGACGTTGTTTTAGTTGTTGTTGACGTTGTTGTTGTTATTTATTTGACATTGTTATTGTTGTTGTTGTTGTGGACGTTGTTGGTGTTGTTGTTTATTTGACGTTGTTTTAGTTGCTGTTGTTTATTTGACATAGTTGTTGTTTTTTATTTGACGTTGTTGTTGACATTGTTGTTGTTGTTGATTATTTGACGTTGTTGTTGTTGTTGTTGTTCATTTGACGTAGTTGTTGTTGTTGACGTTGTTGTTGTTGTTTATTTGACGTTTTTGTTGTTGTTGATGTTGTTGTTGTTTTTTATTTGACGTTGTTGTTATTGTTTATTTGACGTTGTTTTTGTTGTTTATTTGACGTTGTTGTTGTTATTGTTGTTGTTTATTTGACGTTGTTGTTGTTGTTGTTTATTTGATGTTGATGTTGATGTTGTTGTTGTTGTTTATTTGACGTTGGTGTTGTTGTTGTTTATTTGACGTTGTTGTTGTTGTTATTTATTTGACGTTGTTGTTGTTGTTATTGTTTATTTGACGTTGTTTTTGTTGTTGTTGTTGTTGTTGTTTATTTGACGTTGTTATTATTATTTATTTGACGTTGTTTTTGTTATTTGACGTTGTTGTTGTTGTTGTTGTTGTATTTGTTGTTGTTATTGTTGCTTATTTGACGTTGTTGTTATTGTTGTAGTTTATTTGACGTTGTTGTTGTTGTTGTTGTTGTTTTTTTGACGTTGTTGTTGTTGTTGACATTGTTGTTGTTAACATTATTGTTGTTGTTGTTGTTGTTGTTGTTTATTTGACGTAGTTGTTGTTGTTGACGTTGTTGTTGTTGTTGTTTATTTGACGTTTTTGTTGTTGTTGATGTTGTTGTTGTTGTTTATTTGGCGTTGTTGTTGTTGTTTATTTGACGTTGTTGTTGTTGTTGTTGTTGTTGTTGTTGTTGTTGTTGTTGTTTATTTAACGTTGTTGTTGTTGTTATTGTTGTTGTTTGTTTGACGTTGTTGTTGTTGTTGTTGTTTATTTGATGTTGTTGTTGTTTATTTGACATTGTTGTTGTTGTTGACGTTGTTGTTGTTGTTTATTTGACATTGTTATTGTTGTTGTTGTTGTTGACGTTGTTCGTGTTGTTGTTTATTTGACGTTGTTGTTATTGACATTGTTATTGTTGTTGTTTATTTGACGTTGTTGTTATTGTTGTTTATTTGACGTAGTTGTTGTTGTTGTTGTTGTTTATTTGACGTTTTTGTTGTTGTTGTTTATTTGACGTTGTTGTTATTGTCTATTTGACGTTGTTGTTGTTGTTGTTTATTTAACGTTATTGTTGTTGTTTATTTGACATTGTTATTGTTGTTTATTTGACGTAGTTGTTGTTGTTGTTGTTGTTTATTTGACGTTGTTGTTGTTGTTGTTGTTTATTTGACGTTATTGTTGTTATTGATGTTGTTGTTGTTGTTTATTTGACGTTGTTGTTGTTGACGTTATTGTTGTTGTTGTTATTTATTTGACGTTGTTGTTGTTGTTGTTGTTGTTTATTTGACGTTGTTGTTGTTGTTTATTTGACGTTGTTGTTGTTTATTTGACATTGTTGTTGTTGTTGTTATTGTTTATTTGACGTTGTTGTTGTTGTTGTTGTTTATATGACGTTGTTGTTGTTGTTGACGTTGTTGTTGTTGTTGTTGTTGATTTGACGTTGTTGTTGTTGTTGACGTTGTTGTTGTTGTTGTTTATTTGACGTTGTTGTTGTTGTTGTTGTTGTTGTTTATTTGACGTTGTAGTTGTTGTTGTTTATTTGACGTTGTTGTTGTTGTTTATCTGACGTTGTTGTTGTTGTTTTTGTTGTTGTTATTGTTGTTGTTTATTTGACGTTGTTGTTGTTTATTTGAAGTTGTTGTTGTTTATTTGACATTGTTATTGTTGTTGACGTTGTTGTTGTTGTTTATTTGTTATTGTTGTTGTTGTTGTTGTTGACGTTGTTGGTGTTGTTGTTTATTTGACATTGTTGTTGTTGTTGTTCTTTATTTGACGTTGTTTTAGTTGTTGTTGTTTATTTGACGTTGTTGTTGTTGTTTATTTGACATTGTTGTTGTTGTTGACGTTGTTGTTGTTGTTGTTTATTTGACATTGTTATTGTTGTTGTTGTTGTTGTTGACGTTGTTGGTGTTGTTGTTTATTTGACGTTGTTGTTGTTGTTGTTTATTTGACGTTGTTTTAGTTGTTGTTGTTTATTTGACATTATTGTTGTTTTTTATTTGACGTTGTTGTTGGCATTGTTGTTGTTGTTGATTATTTGACGTTGTTGTTGTTGTTTATTTGACGTAGTTGTTGTTGTTGATGTTGTTGTTGTTGTTGTTGTTTATTTGACGTTTTTGTTGTTGTTGATGTTATTGTTGTTGTTTATTTGACGTTGTTGTTATTGTTTATTTGACGTTGTTTTTGTTGTTTATTTGACGTTTTTGTTGTTGTTATTGTTGTTGTTTATTTGACGTTGTTGTTGTTGTTGTTTATTTGATGTTGTTGTTGTTGTTGTTTATTTGACGTTGGTGTTGTTGTTGTTTATTTGACGTTGTTGTTGTTATTTATTTGACGTTGTTTTTGTTATTTTTTATTTGACGTTGTTGTTGTTGTTGTTTATTTGACGTTGTTATTATTGTTTATTTGATGTTGTTTTTGTTATTTGATGTTGTTGTTGTTGTTGTTGTTGTTGTATTTGTTGTTGTTGTTGTTGCTTATTTGACGTTGTTGTTATTGTTGTTTTTTACTCGACGTTGTTGTTGCTGTTGTTTATTTGACATTGTTGTTGTTGTTGTTTATTTGACGTTGTTGTTGTTGTTGTTTTTTTTTTGACGTTGTTGTTGTTGTTGTTGACATTGTTGTTGTTGACATTGTTGTGGTTGTTGTTTATTTGACGTTGTTGTTGCTGTTGTTTATTTGACGTTGTTGTTGTTGTTGTTTATTTGACGTTGTTGTTGTTGTTGTTGTTTATTTGACGTTGTCGTTGTTGTTGACATTGTTGTTGTTGTTGTTGTTTATTTGACGTAGTTGTTGTTGTTGACGTTGTTGTTGTTGTTGTTGTTTATTTGACGTTTTTGTTGTCGTTGATGTTGTTGTTGTTGTTGTTTATTTGACGTTGTTGTTGTTGTTTATTTGACGTTGTTGTTGTTGTTTATTTGACGTTGTTGTTGTTGTTATTGTTGTTGTTTATTTGACGTTGTTGTTGTTTATTTGATGTTGTTGTTGTTGTTGTTTATTTGACATTGTTGTTGTTGTTGACGTTGTTGTTGTTGTTGTTTATTTGACATTGTTGTTGTTGTTGTTGACGTTGTTGGTGTTGTTATTTATTTGACGTTGTTGTTGTTGTTGTTGACGTTGTTGGTGTTGTTGTTTATTTGACGTTGTTGTTGTTGACATTGTTGTTGTTGTTGTTTATTTGACGTTGTTGTTATTGTTGTTTATTTGACGTAGTTGTTGTTGTTGACGTTGTTGTAGTTGTTTATTTGACGTTTTTGTTGTTGTTGTTGTTGTTGTTATTGTTGTTTATTTGACGTTGTTGTTATTGTCTATTTGACGTTGTTGTTGTTGTTGTTTATTTGACGTTGTTGTTGTTGTTATTGTTGTTGTTTATTTGACGTTGTTGTTGTTGTTGTTTATTTGATGTTGTTGTTGTTGTTTATTTGACGTTGTTGGTGTTGTTGTTGTTTATTTGACGTAGTTGTTGTTGTTGACGTTGTTGTTGTTGTTGTTGTTGTTGTTTATTTGACGTTTTTGTTGTTGTTGTTGTTGTTGTTTATTTGACGTTGTTGTTGTTGTTGTTGTTTATTTAACGTTGTTGTTGTTGTTATTGTTGTTGTTTGTTTGACGTTGTTGTTGTTGTTGTTTATTTGATGTTGTTGTTGTTTATTTGACATTGTTGTTGTTGTTGACGTTGTTGTTGTTGTTTATTTGACATTGTTGTTGTTGTTGTTGTTGTTGACGTTGTTCGTGTTGTTGTTTATTTGACGTTGTTGTTATTGACATTGTTGTTGTTGTTGTTTATTTGATGTTGTTGTTGTTGTTGTTTATTTGACGTTGGTGTTGTTGTTGTTTATTTGACGTTGTTGTTGTTATTTATTTGACGTTGTTTTTGTTATTTTTTATTTGACGTTGTTGTTGTTGTTGTTTATTTGACGTTGTTATTATTGTTTATTTGATGTTGTTTTTGTTATTTGATGTTGTTGTTGTTGTTGTATTTGTTGTTGTTGTTGTTGTTGCTTATTTGACGTTGTTGTTATTGTTGTTTTTTACTCGACGTTGTTGTTGCTGTTGTTTATTTGACATTGTTGTTGTTGTTGTTTATTTGACGTTGTTGTTGTTGTTTTTTTTTTTTGACGTTGTTGTTGTTGTTGTTGACATTGTTGTGGTTGTTGTTTATTTGACGTTGTTGTTGCTGTTGTTTATTTGACGTTGTTGTTGTTGTTGTTGTTTATTTGACGTTGTCGTTGTTGTTGACATTGTTGTTGTTGTTGTTGTTTATTTGACGTAGTTGTTGTTGTTGACGTTGTTGTTGTTGTTGTTGTTTATTTGACGTTTTTGTTGTCCTTGATGTTGTTGTTGTTGTTGTTTATTTGACGTTGTTGTTGTTGTTTATTTGACGTTGTTGTTGTTGTTTATTTGACGTTGTTGTTGTTGTTATTGTTGTTGTTTATTTGACGTTGTTGTTGTTTATTTGATGTTGTTGTTGTTGTTGTTTATTTGACATTGTTGTTGTTGTTGACGTTGTTGTTGTTGTTGTTTATTTGACATTGTTGTTGTTGTTGTTGACGTTGTTGGTGTTGTTGTTTATTTGACGTTGTTGTTGTTGTTGTTGACGTTGTTGGTGTTGTTGTTTATTTGACGTTGTTGTTGTTGACATTGTTGTTGTTGTTGTTTATTTGACGTTGTTGTTATTGTTGTTTATTTAACGTAGTTGTTGTTGTTGACGTTGTTGTAGTTGTTTATTTGACGTTTTTGTTGTTGTTGTTGTTGTTGTTGTTATTGTTGTTTATTTGACGTTGTTGTTATTGTCTATTTGACGTTGTTGTTGTTGTTGTTTATTTGACGTTGTTGTTGTTGTTATTGTTGTTGTTTATTTGACGTTGTTGTTGTTGTTGTTGTTTATTTGATGTTGTTGTTGTTGTTTATTTGACGTTGTTGGTGTTGTTGTTGTTTATTTGACGTAGTTATTGTTGTTGACGTTGTTGTTGTTGTTGTTGTTGTTGTTTATTTGACGTTTTTGTTGTTGTTGTTGTTGTTGTTGTTTATTTGACGTTGTTGTTGTTGTTGTTGTTTATTTAACATTGTTGTTGTTGTTATTGTTGTTGTTTGTTTGACGTTGTTGTTGTTGTTGTTGTTTATTTGATGTTGTTGTTGTTTATTTGACATTGTTGTTGTTGTTGACGTTGTTGTTGTTGTTTATTTGACATTGTTGTTGTTGTTGTTGACGTTGTTCGTGTTGTTGTTTATTTGACGTTGTTGTTATTGACATTGTTGTTGTTGTTGTTTATTTGACGTTGTTGTTATTGTTGTTTATTTGACGTAGTTGTTGTTGTTGTTGTTGTTGTTGTTGTTTATTTGACGTTTTTGTTGTTGTTGTTGTTGTTTATTTGACGTTGTTGTTATTGTCTATTTGACGTTGTTGTTGTTGTTTATTTGACGTTATTGTTGTTGTTTATTTGACATTGTTATTGTTGTTTATTTGACGTAGTTGTTGTTGTTGTTGTTTATTTGACGTTGTTGTTGTTGTCGTTGTTTATTTGACGTTATTGTTGTTATTGATGTTGTTGTTGTTGTTGTTTATTTGACATTGTTGTTGTTGACGTTATTGTTGTTGTTGTTATTTATTTGACGTTGTTGTTGTTGTTGTTGTTTATTTGACGTTGTTGTTGTTGTTTATTTGACGTTGTTGTTGTTTATTTAACATTGTTGTTGTTGTTGTTATTGTTTATTTGACGTTGTTGTTGTTGTTGTTTATTTGACGTTGTTGTTGTTGTTGACGTTGTTGTTGTTGTTGTTGTTGATTTGACGTTGTTGTTGTTGTTGACGTTGTTGTTGTTGTTGTTTATTTGACGTTGTTGTTGTTGTTGTTGTTGTTTATTTGACGTTGTAGTTGTTGTTGTTTATTTGACGTTGTTGTTGTTGTTTATCTGACGTTGTTGTTGTTTTTGTTGTTGTTATTGTTGTTGTTTATTTGACGTTGTTGTTGTTTATTTGAAGTTGTTGTTGTTTATTTGACATTGTTATTGTTGTGGACGTTGTTGTTGTTGTTTATTTGTTATTGTTGTTGTTGTTGTTGTTGTTGACGTTGTTGGTGTTGTTGTTTATTTGACATTGTTGTTGTTGTTGTTCTTTATTTGACGTTGTTTTAGTTGTTGTTGTTTATTTGACGTTGTTGTTGTTGTTTATTTGACATTGTTGTTGTTGTTGACGTTGTTGTTGTTGTTGTTTATTTGACATTGTTGTTGTTGTTGTTGTTGTTGACGTTGTTGGTGTTGTTGTGTATTTGACGTTGTTTTAGTTGTTGTTGTTTATTTGACATTGTTGTTGTTTTTTATTTGACGTTGTTGTTGGCATTGTTGTTGTTGTTGATTATTTGAAGTTGTTGTTGTTGTTGTTTATTTGACGTAGTTGTTGTTGTTGATGTTGTTGTTGTTGTTTATTTGACGTTTTTGTTGTTGTTGATGTTATTGTTGTTGTTTATTTGACGTTGTTGTTATTGTTTATTTGACGTTGTTTTTGTTGTTTATTTGACGTTTTTGTTGTTGTTATTGTTGTTGTTTATTTGACGTTGTTGTTGTTGTTGTTTATTTGATGTTGTTGTTGTTGTTGTTTATTTGACGTTGGTGTTGTTGTTGTTTATTTGACGTTGTTGTTGTTATTTATTTGACGTTGTTTTTGTTATTTTTTATTTGACGTTGTTGTTGTTGTTTATTTGACGTTGTTATTATTGTTTATTTGATGTTGTTTTTGTTATTTGATGTTGTTGTTGTTGTTGTATTTGTTGTTGTTGTTGTTGTTGCTTATTTGACGTTGTTGTTATTGTTGTTTTTTACTCGACGTTGTTGTTGCTGTTGTTTATTTGACATTGTTGTTGTTGTTGTTTATTTGACGTTGTTGTTGTTGTTGTTGTTTTTTTGACGTTGTTGTTGTTGTTGTTGACATTGTTGTTGTTGACATTGTTGTGGTTGTTGTTTATTTGACGTTGTTGTTGCTGTTGTTTATTTGACGTTGTTGTTGTTGTTGTTTATTTGACTTTGTTGTTGTTGTTGTTTATTTGACGTTGTCGTTGTTGTTGACATTGTTGTTGTTGTTGTTGTTTATTTGACGTAGTTGTTGTTGTTGACGTTGTTGTTGTTGTTGTTGTTTATTTGACGTTTTTGTTGTCGTTGATGTTGTTGTTGTTGTTGTTTATTTGACGTTGTTGTTGTTTGTTTATTTGACGTTGTTGTTGTTGTTTATTTGACGTTGTTGTTGTTGTTGTTATTGTTGTTGTTTATTTGACGTTGTTGTTGTTTATTTGATGTTGTTGTTGTTGTTGTTTATTTGACATTGTTGTTGTTGTTGACGTTGTTGTTGTTGTTGTTTATTTGACATTGTTGTTGTTGTTGTTGACGTTGTTGGTGTTGTTGTTTATTTGACGTTGTTGTTGTTGTTGTTGACGTTGTTGGTGTTGTTGTTTATTTGACGTTGTTGTTGTTGACATTGTTGTTGTTGTTGTTTATTTGACGTTGTTGTTATTGTTGTTTATTTGACGTAGTTGTTGTTGTTGACGTTGTTGTAGTTGTTTATTTGACGTTTTTGTTGTTGTTGTTGTTGTTATTGTTGTTTATTTGACGTTGTTGTTATTGTCTATTTGACGTTGTTGTTGTTGTTGTTTATTTGACGTTGTTGTTGTTGTTATTGTTGTTGTTTATTTGACGTTGTTGTTGTTGTTGTTTATTTGATGTTGTTGTTGCTGTTGTTTATTTGACGTTGTTGTTGTTGTTGTTTATTTGACGTTGTTGTTGTTGTTGTTGTTTATTTGACGTTGTCGTTGTTGTTGACATTGTTGTTGTTGTTGTTGTTTATTTGACGTAGTTGTTGTTGTTGACGTTGTTGTTGTTGTTGTTGTTGTTTATTTGACGTTTTTGTTGTCGTTGATGTTGTTGTTATCATTGTTTATTTGACGTTGTTGTTGTTGTTTATTTGACGTTGTTGTTGTTGTTTATTTGACGTTGTTGTTGTTGTTATTGTTGTTGTTTATTTGACTTTGTTGTTGTTTATTTGATGTTGTTGTTGTTGTTGTTTATTTGACATTGTTGTTGTTGTTGACGTTGTTGTTGTTGTTGTTTATTTGACATTGTTGTTGTTGTTATTGACATTGTTGTGTTGTTGTTTATTTGACGTTGTTGTTGTTGTTGTTGACGTTGTTGGTGTTGTTGTTTATTTGACGTTGTTGTTGTTGACATTGTTGTTGTTGTTGTTTATTTGACGTTGTTGTTATTGTTGTTTATTTGACGTAGTTGTTGTTGTTGACGTTGTTGTAGTTGTTTATTTGACGTTTTTGTTGTTGTTGTTGTTGTTATTGTTGTTTATTTGACGTTGTTGTTATTGTCTATTTGACGTTGTTGTTGTTGTTGTTTATTTGACGTTGTTGTTGTTGTTATTGTTGTTGTTTATTTGACGTTGTTGTTGTTGTTGTTTATTTGATGTTGTTGTTGCTGTTGTTTATTTGACGTTGTTGTTGTTGTTGTTTATTTGACGTTGTTGTTGTTGTTGTTGTTGTTTATTTGACGTTGTCGTTGTTGTTGACATTGTTGTTGTTGTTGTTGTTTATTTGACGTAGTTGTTGTTGTTGACGTTGTTGTTGTTGTTGTTGTTTATTTGACGTTTTTGTTGTCGTTGATGTTGTTGTTATTATTGTTTATTTGACGTTGTTGTTGTTGTTTATTTGACGTTGTTGTTGTTGTTTATTTGACGTTGTTGTTGTTGTTATTGTTGTTGTTTATTTGACTTTGTTGTTGTTTATTTGATGTTGTTGTTGTTGTTGTTTATTTGACATTGTTGTTGTTGTTGACGTTGTTGTTGTTGTTGTTGTTTATTTGACATTGTTGTTGTTGTTGTTGACGTTGTTGGTGTTGTTGTTTATTTGACGTTGTTGTTGTTGTTGTTGACGTTGTTGGTGTTGTTGTTTATTTGACGTTGTTGTTGTTGACATTGTTGTTGTTGTTGTTTATTTGACGTTGTTGTTATTGTTGTTTATTTGACGTAGTTGTTGTTGTTGACGTTGTTGTAGTTGTTTATTTGACGTTTTTGTTGTTGTTGTTGTTGTTGTTATTGTTGTTTATTTGACGTTGTTGTTATTGTCTATTTGACGTTGTTGTTGTTGTTGTTTATTTGACGTTGTTGTTGTTGTTATTGTTGTTGTTTATTTGACGTTGTTGTTGTTGTTGTTTATTTGATGTTGTTGTTGTTGTTTATTTGACGTTGTTGGTGTTGTTGTTGTTTATTTGACGTAGTTGTTGTTGTTGACGTTGTTGTTGTTGTTGTTGTTGTTTATTTGACGTTTTTGTTGTTGTTGTTGTTGTTGTTGTTTAATTGACGTTGTTGTTGTTGTTGTTGTTTATTTAACGTTGTTGTTGTTGTTATTGTTGTTGTTTGTTTGACGTTGTTGTTGTTGTTGTTTATTTGATGTTGTTGTTGTTTATTTGACATTGTTGTTGTTGTTGACGTTGTTGTTTTTGTTTATTTGACATTGTTGTTGTTGTTGTTGTTGACGTTGTTCGTGTTGTTGTTTATTTGACGTTGTTGTTATTGACATTGTTGTTGTTGTTGTTTATTTGATGTTGTTGTTGTTGTTGTTTATTTGACGTTGGTGTTGTTGTTGTTTATTTGACGTTGTTGTTGTTATTTATTTGACGTTGTTTTTGTTATTTTTTATTTGACGTTGTTGTTGTTGTTTATTTGACGTTGTTATTATTGTTTATTTGATGTTGTTTTTGTTATTTGATGTTGTTGTTGTTGTTGTTGTATTTGTTGTTGTTGTTGTTGTTGCTTATTTGACGTTGTTGTTATTGTTGTTTTTTACTCGACGTTGTTGTTGCTGTTGTTTATTTGACATTGTTGTTGTTGTTGTTTATTTGACGTTGTTGTTGTTGTTGTTTTTTTTTTGACGTTGTTGTTGTTGTTGTTGACATTGTTGTTGTTGACATTGTTGTGGTTGTTGTTTATTTGACGTTGTTGTTGCTGTTGTTTATTTGACGTTGTTGTTGTTGTTGTTTATTTGACGTTGTTGTTGTTGTTGTTGTTTATTTGACGTTGTCGTTGTTGTTGACATTGTTGTTGTTGTTGTTGTTTATTTGACGTAGTTGTTGTTGTTGACGTTGTTGTTGTTGTTGTTGTTTATTTGACGTTTTTGTTGTCGTTGTTGTTGTTGTTGTTGTTGTTTATTTGACGTTGTTGTTGTTGTTTATTTGACGTTGTTGTTGTTGTTTATTTGACGTTGTTGTTGTTGTTATTGTTGTTGTTTATTTGACGTTGTTGTTGTTTATTTGATGTTGTTGTTGTTGTTGTTTATTTGACATTGTTGTTGTTGTTGACGTTGTTGTTGTTGTTGTTTATTTGACATTGTTGTTGTTGTTGTTGACGTTGTTGGTGTTGTTGTTTATTTGACGTTTTTGTTGTTGTTGTTGATGTTGTTGGTGTTGTTGTTTATTTGACGTTGTTGTTGTTGACATTGTTGTTGTTGTTGTTTATTTGACGTTGTTGTTATTGTTGTTTATTTGACGTAGTTGTTGTTGTTGACGTTGTTGTAGTTGTTTATTTGACGTTTTTGTTGTTGTTGTTGTTGTTGTTATTGTTGTTTATTTGACGTTGTTGTTATTGTCTATTTGACGTTGTTGTTGTTGTTGTTTATTTGACGTTGTTGTTGTTGTTATTGTTGTTGTTTATTTGACGTTGTTGTTGTTGTTGTTTATTTGATGTTGTTGTTGTTGTTTATTTGACGTTGTTGGTGTTGTTGTTGTTTATTTGACGTAGTTGTTGTTGTTGACGTTGTTGTTGTTGTTGTTGTTTATTTGACGTTTTTGTTGTTGTTGTTGTTGTTGTTGTTTATTTGACGTTGTTGTTGTTGTTGTTTATTTAACGTTGTTGTTGTTGTTATTGTTGTTGTTTGTTTGGCGTTGTTGTTGTTGTTGTTTATTTGATGTTGTTGTTGTTTATTTGACATTGTTGTTGTTGTTGACGTTGTTGTTGTTGTTTATTTGACATTGTTGTTGTTGTTGTTGTTGACGTTGTTCGTGTTGTTGTTTATTTGACGTTGTTGTTATTGACATTGTTGTTGTTGTTGTTTATTTGATGTTGTTGTTGTTGTTGTTTATTTGACGTTGGTGTTGTTGTTGTTTATTTGACGTTGTTGTTGTTATTTATTTGACGTTGTTTTTGTTATTTTTTATTTGACGTTGTTGTTGTTGTTGTTTATTTGACGTTGTTATTATTGTTTATTTGATGTTGTTTTTGTTATTTGATGTTGTTGTTGTTGTTGTTGTTGTATTTGTTGTTGTTGTTGTTGCTTATTTGACGTTGTTGTTATTGTTGTTTTTTACTCGACGTTGTTGTTGCTGTTGTTTATTTGACATTGTTGTTGTTGTTGTTTATTTGACGTTGTTGTTGTTGTTGTTTTTTTTTTGACGTTGTTGTTGTTGTTGTTGACATTGTTGTTGTTGACATTGTTGTGGTTGTTGTTTATTTGACGTTGTTGTTGTTGTTGTTTATTTGACGTTGTTGTTGTTGTTGTTTATTTGACGTTGTTGTTGTTGTTGTTGTTTATTTGACGTTGTCGTTGTTGTTGACATTGTTGTTGTTGTTGTTGTTTATTTGACGTAGTTGTTGTTGTTGACGTTGTTGTTGTTGTTGTTGTTTATTTGACGTTTTTGTTGTCGTTGATGTTGTTGTTGTTGTTGTTTATTTGACGTTGTTGTTGTTGTTTATTTGACGTTGTTGTTGTTGTTTATTTGACGTTGTTGTTGTTGTTATTGTTGTTGTTTATTTGACGTTGTTGTTGTTTATTTGATGTTGTTGTTGTTGTTTATTTGACATTGTTGTTGTTGTTGACGTTGTTGTTGTTGTTGTTTATTTGACATTGTTGTTCTTGTTGTTGACGTTGTTGGTGTTGTTGTTTATTTGACGTTGTTGTTGTTGTTGACGTTGTTGGTGTTGTTGTTTATTTGACGTTGTTGTTGTTGACATTGTTGTTGTTGTTGTTTATTTGACGTTGTTGTTATTGTTGTTTATTTGACGTAGTTGTTGTTGTTGACGTTGTTGTAGTTGTTTATTTGACGTTTTTGTTGTTGTTGTTGTTGTTGTTGTTATTGTTGTTTATTTGACGTTGTTGTTATTGTCTATTTGACGTTGTTGTTGTTGTTGTTTATTTGACGTTGTTGTTGTTGTTATTGTTGTTGTTTATTTGACGTTGTTGTTGTTGTTGTTTATTTGATGTTGTTGTTGTTGTTTATTTGACGTTGTTGGTGTTGTTGTTGTTTATTTGACGTAGTTGTTGTTGTTGACGTTGTTGTTGTTGTTGTTGTTGTTGTTGTTTATTTGACGTTTTTGTTGTTGTTGTTGTTGTTGTTTATTTGACGTTGTTGTTGTTGTTGTTGTTTATTTAACGTTGTTGTTGTTGTTATTGTTATTGTTTGTTTGACGTTGTTGTTGTTGTTGTTGTTGTTTATTTGATGTTGTTGTTGTTTATTTGACATTGTTGTTGTTGTTGACGTTGTTGTTGTTGTTTATTTGACATTGTTGTTGTTGTTGTTGTTGACGTTGTTCGTGTTGTTGTTTATTTGATGTTGTTGTTATTGACATTGTTGTTGTTGTTGTTTATTTGACGTTGTTGTTATTGTTGTTTATTTGACGTAGTTGTTGTTGTTGTTGTTGTTTATTTGACGTTTTTGTTGTTGTTGTTGTTGTTTATTTGACGTTGTTGTTATTGTCTATTTGACGTTGTTGTTGTTGTTTATTTGACGTTATTGTTGTTGTTTATTTGACATTGTTATTGTTGTTTATTTGACGTAGTTGTTGTTGTTGTTGTTTATTTGACGTTGTTGTTGTTGTCGTTGTTTATTTGACGTTATTGTTGTTATTGATGTTGTTGTTGTTGTTGTTTATTTGACATTGTTGTTGTTGACGTTATTGTTGTTGTTGTTATTTATTTGACGTTGTTGTTGTTGTTGTTGTTGTTGTTTATTTGACGTTGTTGTTGTTGTTTATTTGACGTTGTTGTTGTTTATTTAACATTGTTGTTGTTGTTGTTATTGTTTATTTGACGTTGTTGTTGTTGTTGTTGTTTATTTGACGTTGTTGTTGTTGTTGACGTTGTTGTTGTTGTTGTTGTTGATTTGACGTTGTTGTTGTTGTTGACGTTGTTGTTGTTGTTGTTTATTTGACATTGTTGTTGTTGTTGTTGTTGTTTATTTGACGTTGTAGTTGTTGTTGTTTATTTGACGTTGTTGTTGTTGTTTATCTGACGTTGTTGTTGTTGTTTTTGTTGTTGTTATTGTTGTTGTTTATTTGACGTTGTTGTTGTTTATTTGAAGTTGTTGTTGTTTATTTGACATTGTTATTGTTGTTGACGTTGTTGTTGTTGTTTATTTGTTATTGTTGTTGTTGTTGTTGTTGTTGTTGTTGACGTTGTTGGTGTTGTTGTTTATTTGACATTGTTGTTGTTGTTGTTCTTTATTTGACGTTGTTTTAGTTGTTGTTGTTTATTTGACGTTGTTGTTGTTGTTTATTTGACATTGTTGTTGTTGTTGACGTTGTTGTTGTTGTTGTTTATTTGACATTGTTGTTGTTGTTGTTGTTGTTGACGTTGTTGGTGTTGTTGTGTATTTGACGTTGTTTTAGTTGTTGTTGTTTATTTGACATTGTTGTTGTTTTTTATTTGACGTTGTTGTTGTCATTGTTGTTGTTGTTGATTATTTGACGTTGTTGTTGTTGTTTATTTGACGTAGTTGTTGTTGTTGATGTTGTTGTTGTTGTTGTTTATTTGACGTTTTTGTTGTTGTTGATGTTATTGTTGTTGTTTATTTGACGTTGTTGTTATTGTTTATTTGACGTTGTTTTTGTTGTTTATTTGACGTTTTTGTTGTTGTTATTGTTGTTGTTTATTTGACGTTGTTGTTGTTGTTGTTTATTTGATGTTGTTGTTGTTGTTGTTTATTTGACGTTGGTGTTGTTGTTGTTTATTTGACGTTGTTGTTGTTATTTATTTGACGTTGTTTTTGTTATTTTTTATTTGACGTTGTTGTTGTTGTTGTTTATTTGACGTTGTTATTATTGTTTATTTGATGTTGTTTTTGTTATTTGATGTTGTTGTTGTTGTTGTTGTATTTGTTGTTGTTGTTGTTGTTGCTTATTTGACGTTGTTGTTATTGTTGTTTTTTACTCGACGTTGTTGTTGCTGTTGTTTATTTGACATTGTTGTTGTTGTTGTTTATTTGACGTTGTTGTTGTTGTTGTTGTTTTTTTGACGTTGTTGTTGTTGTTGTTGACATTGTTGTTGTTGACATTGTTGTGGTTGTTGTTTATTTGACGTTGTTGTTGATGTTGTTTATTTGACGTTGTTGTTGTTGTTGTTTATTTGACGTTGTTGTTGTTGTTGTTTATTTGACGTTGTCGTTGTTGTTGACATTGTTGTTGTTGTTGTTGTTTATTTGACGTAGTTGTTGTTGTTGACGTTGTTGTTGTTGTTGTTGTTGTTGTTTATTTGACGTTTTTGTTGTCGTTGATGTTGTTGTTGTTGTTGTTTATTTGACGTTGTTGTTGTTGTTATTGTTGTTGTTTATTTGACGTTGTTGTTGTTTATTTGATGTTGTTGTTGTTGTTTATTTGACATTGTTGTTGTTGTTGACGTTGTTGTTGTTGTTGTTTATTTGACATTGTTGTTGTTGTTGTTGTTGTTGACGTTGTTGGTGTTGTTGTTTATTTGACGTTGTTGTTGTTGTTGTTGACGTTGTTGGTGTTGTTGTTTATTTGACGTTGTTGTTGTTGACATTGTTGTTGTTGTTGTTTATTTGACGTTGTTGTTATTGTTGTTTATTTGACGTAGTTGTTGTTGTTGACGTTGTTGTTGTTGTTGTTTATTTGACGTTTTTGTTGTTGTTGTTGTTGTTATTGTTGTTTATTTGACATTGTTGTTATTGTGTATTTGACGTTGTTGTTGTTGTTTATTTGACGTTGTTGTTGTTGTTATTGTTGTTGTTTATTTGACGTTGTTGTTGTTGTTGTTTATTTGATGTTGTTGTTGTTGTTTATTTGACGTTGTTGGTGTTGTTGTTGTTTATTTGACGTAGTTGTTGTTGTTGACGTTGTTGTTGTTGTTGTTGTTGTTTATTTGACGTTTTTGTTGTTGTTGTTGTTGTTGTTGTTGTTTATTTGACGTTGTTGTTGTTGTTGTTGTCTATTTAACGTTGTTGTTGTTGTTATTGTTGTTGTTTGTTTGACGTTGTTGTTGTTGTTGTTGTTTATTTGATGTTGTTGTTGTTTATTTGACATTGTTGTTGTTGTTGACGTTGTTGTTGTTGTTTATTTGACATTGTTGTTGTTGTTGTTGTTGACGTTGTTCGTGTTGTTTTTTATTTGACGTTGTTGTTATTGACATTGTTGTTGTTGTTGTTTATTTGACGTTGTTGTTATTGTTGTTTATTTGACGTAGTTGTTGTTGTTGTTGTTGTTGTTGTTTATTTGACGTTTTTGTTGTTGTTGTTGTTGTTTATTTGACGTTGTTGTTATTGTCTATTTGACGTTGTTGTTGTTGTTTATTTGACGTTATTGTTGTTGTTTATTTGACATTGTTATTGTTGTTTATTTGACGTAGTTGTTGTTGTTGTTGTTTATTTGACGTTGTTGTTGTTGTCGTTGCTTATTTGACGTTATTGTTGTTATTGATGTTGTTGTTGTTGTTGTTTATTTGCGTTGTTGTTGTTGACGTTATTGTTGTTGTTGTTATTTATTTGACGTTGTTGTTGTTGTTGTTGTTGTTTATTTGACGTTGTTGTTGTTGTTTATTTGACGTTGTTGTTGTTTATTTGACATTGTTATTGTTGTTGTTATTGTTTATTTGACGTTGTTGTTGTTGTTGTTTATTTGACGTTGTTGTTGTTGTTGACGTTGTTGTTGTTGTTGTTGTTGATTTGACGTTGTTGTTGTTGTTGACGTTGTTGTTGTTGTTGTTTATTTGACGTTGTTGTTGTTGTTGTTGTTGTTTATTTGACGTTGTAGTTGTTGTTGTTTATTTGACGTTGTTGTTGTTGTTTATCTGACGTTGTTGTTGTTGTTTTTGTTGTTGTTATTGTTGTTGTTTATTTGACGTTGTTGTTGTTTATTTGAAGTTGTTGTTGTTTATTTGACATTGTTATTGTTGTTGACGTTGTTGTTGTTGTTTATTTGTTATTGTTGTTGTTGTTGTTGTTGACGTTGTTGGTGTTGTTGTTTATTTGACATTGTTTTAGTTGTTGTTGTGTATTTGACGTTGTTGTTGTTGTTTATTTGACATTGTTGTTGTTGTTGACGTTGTTGTTGTTGTTGTTTATTTGACATTGTTGTTGTTGTTGTTGTTGTTGACGTTGTTGGTGTTGTTGTTTATTTGACGTTGTTGTTGTTGTTGTTTATTTGACGTTGTTTTAGTTGTTGTTGTTTATTTGACATTGTTGTTGTTTTTTATTTGACGTTGTTGTTGGCATTGTTGTTGTTGTTGATTATTTGACGTTGTTGTTGTTGTTTATTTGACGTAGTTGTTGTTGTTGATGTTGTTGTTGTTGTTGTTTATTTGACGTTTTTGTTGTTGTTGATGTTATTATTGTTGTTTATTTGACGTTGTTGTTATTGTTTATTTGACGTTGTTTTTGTTGTTTATTTGACGTTTTTGTTGTTGTTATTGTTGTTGTTTATTTGACGTTGTTGTTGTTGTTTATTTGATGTCGTCGTTGTTGTTGTTTATTTGACGTTGGTGTTGTTGTTGTTTATTTGACGTTGTGTTGTTATTTATTTGACGTTGTTTTTGTTATTTTTTATTTGACGTTGTTGTTGTTGTTGTTTATTTGACGTTGTTGTTGTTGTTGACGTAGTTGTTGTTGTTGTTGTTGTTGTTTATTTGACGTTTTTGTTGTTGTTGTTGTTGTTTATTTGACGTTGTTGTTATTGTCTATTTGACGTTGTTGTTGTTGTTTATTTGACGTTATTGTTGTTGTTTATCTGACGTTGTTGTTGTTGTTTTTGTTGTTGTTATTGTTGTTGTTTATTTGACGTTGTTGTTGTTTATTTGAAGTTGTTGTTGTTTATTTGACATTGTTATTGTTGTTGACGTTGTTGTTGTTGTTTATTTGTTATTGTTGTTGTTGTTGTTGTTGTTGACGTTGTTGGTGTTGTTGTTTATTTGACATTGTTGTTGTTGTTGTTCTTTATTTGACGTTGTTTTAGTTGTTGTTATTTATTTGACGTTGTTGTTGTTGTTTATTTGACATTGTTGTTGTTGTTAACGTTGTTGTTGTTGTTGTTTATTTGACATTGTTGTTGTTGTTGTTGTTGTTGACGTTTTTGGTGTTGTTGTTTATTTGACGTTGTTTTAGTTGTTGTTGTTTATTTGACATTGTTGTTGTTTTTTATTTGACGTTGTTGTTGGCATTGTTGTTGTTGTTGATTATTTTTACGTTGTTGTTGTTGTTTATTTGACGTAGTTGTTGTTGTTGCTGTTGTTGTTGTTGTTGTTTATTTGACGTTTTTGTTGTTGTTGATGTTATTGTTGTTGTTTATTTGACGTTGTTGTTATTGTTTATTTGACGTTGTTTTTGTTGTTTATGTGACGTTTTTGTTGTTGTTATTGTTGTTGTTTATTTGACGTTGTTGTTGTTGTTGTTTATTTGATGTTGTTGGTGTTGTTGTTTATTTGACGTTGGTGTTGTTGTTGTTTATTTGACGTTGTTGTTGTTATTTATTTGACGTTGTTTTTGTTATTTTTTATTTGACGTTGTTGTTGTTGTTGTTTATTTGACGTTGTTATTATTGTTTATTTGATGTTGTTTTTGTTATTTGATGTTGTTGTTGTTGTTGTTGTATTTGTTGTTGTTGTTGTTGTTGCTTATTTGACGTTGTTGTTATTGTTGTTTTTTACTCGACGTTGTTGTTGCTGTTGTTTATTTGACATTGTTGTTGTTGTTTATTTGACGTTGTTGTTGTTGTTGTTGTTGTTTTTTTGACGTTGTTGTTGTTGTTGTTGACATTGTTGTTGTTGACATTGTTGTGGTTGTTGTTTATTTGACGTTGTTGTTGCTGTTGTTTATTTGACGTTGTTGTTGTTGTTGTTTATTTGACGTTGTTGTTGTTGTTGTTTATTTGATGTTGTCGTTGTTGTTGACATTGTTGTTGTTGTTGTTGTTTATTTGACGTAGTTGTTGTTGTTGACGTTGTTGTTGTTGTTGTTGTTTATTTGACGTTTTTGTTGTCGTTGATGTTGTTGTTGTTGTTGTTTATTTGACGTTGTTGTTGTTGTTTATTTGACGTTGTTGTTGTTGTTTATTTGACGTTGTTGTTGTTATTGTTGTTGTTTATTTGACGTTGTTGTTGTTGTTGTTGTTTATTTAACGTTGTTGTTGTTGTTATTGTTGTTGTTTGTTTGACGTTGTTGTTGTTGTTGTTGTTTATTTGATGTTGTTGTTGTTTATTTGACATTGTTGTTGTTGTTGACGTTGTTGTTGTTGTTTATTTGACATTGTTGTTGTTGTTGTTGTTGACGTTGTTCGTGTTGTTGTTTATTTGACGTTGTTGTTATTGACATTGTTGTTGTTGTTGTTTATTTGACGTTGTTGTTATTGTTGTTTATTTGACGTAGTTGTTGTTGTTGTTGTTGTTGTTTATTTGACGTTTTTGTTGTTGTTGTTGTTGTTTATTTGACGTTGTTGTTATTGTCTATTTGACGTTGTTGTTGTTGTTTATTTGACGTTATTGTTGTTGTTTATTTGACATTGTTATTGTTGTTTATTTGACGTAGTTGTTGTTGTTGTTGTTTATTTGACGTTGTTGTTGTTGTCGTTGCTTATTTGACGTTATTGTTGTTATTGATGTTGTTGTTGTTGTTGTTTATTTGACGTTGTTGTTGTTGTTGTTGTTGTTGTTGTTGACGTTGTTGGTGTTGTTGTTGTTTATTTGACGTTGTTTTAGTTGTTGTTGTTTATTTGACATTGTTGTTGTTTTTTATTTGACGTTGTCGTTGACATTGTTGTTGTTGTTGATTATTTGACATTGTTGTTGTTGTTGTTTATTTGACGTAGTTGTTGTTGTTGTTGTTGTTGTTTATTTGACGTTTTTATTGTTGTTAATGTTGTTGTTGTTGTTTATTTGACGTTGTTGTTATTGTTTATTTGACGTTGTTTTTGTTGTTTATTTGACGTTGTTGTTGTTATTGTTGTTGTTTATTTGACGTTGTTGTTGTTTATTTGATGTTGTTGTTGTTGTTGTTTATTTGACGTTGGTGTTGTTGTTGTTTATATGACGTTGTTGTTGTTGTTATTTATTTGACGTTGTTGTTGTTATTGTTTATTTGACGTTGTTGTTGTTGTTGTTGTTGTTTATTTGACGTTGTTATTATTGTTTATTTGATGTTGTTTTTGTTATTTGACGTTGTTGTTGTTGTTGTTGTATTTGTTATTGTTGTTGTTGCTTATTTGACGTTGTTGTTATTCTTGTTGTTTATTCGACGTTGTTGTTGTTGTATATTTGACGTTGTTGTTGTTGTTTATTTGACGTTGTTGTTGTTGTTTTTTTGACGTTGTTGTTGTTGTTGACATTGTTGTTGTTGACATTGTTGTTGTTGTTCTTTATTTGACGTTGTTGTTGCTGTTGTTTATTTGACGTTGTTGTTGTTGTTGTTGTTTATTTGACGTTGTTGTTGTTGTTGTTTATTTGACGTTGTCGTTGTTGTTGGCATTGTTGTTGTTGACATTGTTTTTGTTGTTGTTCTTGTTGTTGTTTATTTGAAGTAGTTGTTGTTGTTGACGTTGTTGTTGTTGTTGTTGTTTATTTGACGTTTTTTTTGTTGTTGATGTTGACGTTGTTGTTGTTGTTTATTTGACGTTGTTGTTGTTGTTTATTTGACGTTGTTGTTGTTGTTGTTGTTTATTTGACGTTGTTGTTGTTGTTGTTATTGTTGTTGTTTGTTTGACGTTGTTGTTGTTGTTGTTGTTGTTTATTTGATGTTGTTGTTGTTGTTTATTTGACATTGTTGTTGTTGTTGACGTTGTTGTTGTTGTTTATTTGACATTGTTGTTGTTGTTGACGTTGTTCGTGTTAGAACAATGTTTGAATCTAGTACCCTATAATTAAGTTTTGATGATAACAAAGTGAAAAGATATAGTAGTTAAAGATTTCATGATTGAATTATATGCTACTTAAAATTACTATGCTCTGACTTGCAGATATGCTGATTAAAATAAGCAAGATCACGTTCCCAGCATCAGAATATGAGTTTGTGCATCAGCATCAGAAGTTGCTGAATCAGAACGTCAAGATCAGAAGATCAACGCTTGCACATGCTGAAGCTTGATGAACAGAACTGCGCGTAAAATACTCTGATACAGAATCAAATCAGTTCATCAGCAGCGAAGCAGAATCAGAATGAGCCAAGCCAGATCGTGCATTGAAGAAGCAACGGTACTGTGCATTGAAGGCTAATCAATACCAACGGCATCATTCTAGACAAGATCTGCTAAGAAAGGAAAGCTTGTAAATAGCATTGAATCAAGAATATTTGCTTCAACGTTCATCTTCTCAAAGTGCTATATAAACCAAGCTTTGAAGATTATAATGGCTAATGCTTCCAAACTCTCTACACGTACAAAGCTGAACATTAATCTTCACTCTACAAGTATTGCTAAACCACCAAACTCTGATACTCTATTAGCGTTTAGCAACTTAGTATTCTAAGCTTCATTTGTGTAAACATCACAGTTGTGATATAGTTTTCGTAGAAACATTCACACACATTCGATTATTCCTTTGTAAGAAAGTGTTGCCTTGACAAACCGGATTGTGGTTTGAATCAAGAAGGTTTTAGCAGTTGCTGAAACAGATTTGTATTCAGTTGAATATAGTGAATTAAGACCTCGTTGGAGAGAGGCGAAATCACCTTGAACGGGTGGACTGGAGTAGTTTGAGATCAAACGAACCAGGATAAAAATACCTTGTCATTTGCTTTAAAGTTTCCAGTTTTACAATTCAACCCCCCCCTTCTTGTGTTTTTCACCCCTTCAATTGGCATCAGAGCGCCTGGTTCTGAGCTAAAACACTTAACCGTGTCAGTAAAAGATCCAGCATCAGAAAAACACTATGGCAGGAAACAACTCTCATTTCAGCAATGACAACAATGAGGATAGAGACAGATTCAGCGGCAAACCTCCAGTCTTTGATGGAGAAAACTTTGACTACTGGAAAGACAGAATTGAAAGCTTCTTTCTAGCACATGATGCTGATCTGTGGGATATGGTGACAGATGGATACACGCACCCTGTGAATGCAACTGGTCAGAAGATTGATAGAAAATCAATGACTGATCAACAAAAGCGTGATTTCAAGAATCACCATAAGGCCAGAACCATCCTTCTCAGTGCTATCTCCTATACTGAGTATGAGAAGATCTCCAACAGAGACACAGCTAAGAACATCTTTGATTCTCTCAGAATGACGCATGAGGGCAACGTTCAAGTCAAGGAAACAAAGGCTCTGGCGCTCATTCAGAAGTATGAGGCGTTTAAAATGGAAGAATCTGAATCCATTGAAACTATGTTCTCTAGATTCCAGATTCTGGTAGCTGGTCTCAAAGTTCTGGACAAGGGGTACTCTACTGCTGACCATGTCAAGAAGATAATCAGAAGTTTACCCAAGCAGTGGAGGCCTATGGTTACTGCTCTGAAGCTGGCGAAAGATCTCAACAAAATCACTCTGGAGGAACTTATAAGCTCCCTCAGAAGTCATGAGATAGAGCTGGAAGCTGACGAGCCTCAGAAGCAAGGTAAGCCTATAGCTTTAAAATCTAACAGAAAATCTGAATCTAAAGTTTTGCAGGCAGTTGAAGAAACATCTGATGGATCCTCATCAGAAGAAGACGAGCTTTCTCTTCTCTCCAGAAGAGTAAACCAACTGTGGAAGCAAAGACAAAAGAAGTTCAGGAATCCCAGAAGATCTGATCATAACGAGTCTTCTTCCAGACACAGAAGGACAGATTCTTCCTCTGGATACAGAAGATCTGAAGGCTCCTCAGGTAGCAAGAAGCCAAATACAAAAGACATCATCTGCTACGAGTGCAATGAGCAAGGTCACTACAAGAGTGACTGTCCAAAGCTTCAGAGGGAAAAGCCAAAAAGGAAGTTTGGAAGAGAGAAGAAGAAAAGTCTCATGGCCACATGGGATGACTCTGACTCGTCTGAAGCTGACTCAGAATCAGATGATGAAAGGGCGAATCTAGCGCTTATGGCTAACATTCAAGATGACAGTGAAGCTTCTGACTCAGACTCAGAATCAGACACAGAAGAGGTATTCCCTAACTTCGCTGTTAATTTTACAAAGGCTGAACTTGCTGAAAGCCTAAATGAAATTCTGGAACGTTATCAGCAGATTAGAGCTAAATTCAGAGACCTGAAAAGGACTCTTGAATCTGACTCTAATAAGTCTGAGAGTCTCAGATTGGAAAACTCTGAGCTGAGAGATAAAATTTTGAAATTAGAAAACTCTTTACAAAACTCTCAGAAGGAACCAATTGCTGAAACTCCCAGCAACGCTGATGAGATCATCAAGGAGTATGATCATAGTTTCCAGAAGTTCCTTGCTAAAAGCATAGATAGAAGCAAAATGGCTTCAATGATCTATGGAGTTAGCAGAAACGGCAGGAAAGGAATAGGATACCTAGGTAAGAATCCTACACCTAAAAACGTCATGGATTTAACAATTAAGTACACTCCTCTAAATTCACATTTTGTGTATGGTCACACACATGACATCAAATATACTAGTAGCAATCACTTTGTGAAACCAAAATTCAACCAGAGTTTTGGTAAGACTAACAAATCAGGACCCAAGAAGATCTGGGTACCTAAGGATAAAATAATACATGTTGCAGATATCTTTAGCAGCAAGTCAGAAACACCAGTCATGGTACCTGGACTCTGGCTGCTCACGTCACATGACGGGAAGAAGGCATATGTTCCAAAGCCTGGAACTTAAGCCTGGAGGCCACGTTGGCTTTGGAGGCAATCAGAGGGGAAAGATAATTGGCTCTGGAACTGTAGGTAACGGAAATCTTCCCTCTATTAATAATGTTCTGCTTGTTGATGGATTGATGCATAACTTGTTATCCATAAGTCAATTAAGTGATAACGGTTATGATATAATCTTTAATCAAAAATCATGTAAAGCTGTTAGTCAGAAAGATGGGACTATCCTATTTAATGGTAAGAGGAAAAACAACATTTACAAAATCAAACTTTCTGAACTTAAGAGTCAGAACGTAAAATGTCTTCTGTCTGTTAACAACGAGCAGTGGATCTGGCACAGAAGATTGGGGCATGTTAGTATGAGAAGAATATCTCAGATTAACAAACTCAATCTGGTCAGAGGACTTCCAAATTTGAAGTTCAATTCAGATGCTCTGTGTGAAGCATGTCAGAAAGGCAAATTTGCAAAACCATCTTTTAAATCCAAAAATGTTGTTTCTACCTCTAAGCCATTAGAACTTCTGCACATTGACTTATTTGGACCAGTTAAGACTGCTTCTGTCAGTGGCAAGAAGTATGGGTTAGTAATCGTAGATGACTATAGCAGATGGACATGGGTAAAGTTCTTAAGACACAAGGACGAGTCACACTCTGTGTTTGTTACCTTCTGTAACCAAGTTCAGAATGAAAAAGATCTTAGAATCGTTAAAGTCAGAAGTGATCATGGTGGAGAATTTGAAAATAAAGATTTTGAGTCATTCTTTAATGACAAAGGCATTCTGCATGATTTCTCTTGTCCTAGAACTCCCCAACAAAATGGAGTTGTAGAACGAAAGAACAGAACATTGCAAGAAATGGCCAGAACCATGATCAACGAGACAAACGTTGCTAAGACTTTCTGGGCAGAGGCAATAAACACAGCGTGCTACATTCAGAATAGAATCTCAATAAGACCTATTCTGGAAAAGACTCCATATGAATTGTGGAAGAACAGAAAGCCCAACATTTCGTATTTTCATCCATTTGGATGTACTTGCTATATGTTAAATACTAAGAATTATTTGAACAAGTTTGATTCTAAGGCACAGAAGTGTATTATGTTAGGATACTCTGAACGCTCAAGAGGGTACAGAGTATACAATACAGAAACACAGATTGTGGAAGAATCAATCAGTGTTCGTTTTGATGACAAGCTTGACTCTGAAAAGTCAAAGCAGAATGAAAATCTTGCAGGTATAGAAATTGAATTTGCAGGTTCTGAAGACAAGTCATCAGAAGCTCTCAACACAGACATTCCTTCAACGTCTGAAAGAAGCAATGCTAGAAATCCTACAACTGCTGCTGATCAACCTCAGAAGAGAGTTCCCAGAAGCAGTTTGGATCACCCAGAAGAATCTATTCTAGGAAGAAAGGAAGATCCAATCAGAACAAGAGCAAGCCTCAGAAACTTTGAAGAAACTCTGATGGGACTTGTGTCTCTGATTGAACCTTCTTCTATTGATGAAGCACTTCTGGACAATGACTGGATTCTGGCAATGCAAGAAGAGCTGAATCAATTCACCAGAAACGACGTTTGGGATCTCGTTCCAAGGCCAAAAGGATTCAACGTCATTGGAACAAGATGGGTGTTCAGAAACAAGCTCAATGAACAAGGTGAAGTCGTCAGAAACAAGGCACGACTGGTTGCACAAGGTTATAGTCAGCAAGAGGGGATAGACTATACAGAAACCTTTGCCCCAGTCGCCAGGTTAGAATCTATCAGACTTTTAATCTCATTTGCTGTTAATAGAGGCATCACTCTGCATCAGATGGATGTCAAAAGTGCATTCTTAAATGGTTATATAGAAGAAGAAGTGTATGTTCACCAACCCCCAGGTTTTGAAAACACCAAACACCCAGAACATGTTTTCAAACTGAAAAAGTCACTGTATGGTCTGAAACAAGCTCCCAGAGCTTGGTATGAAAGGCTAAGTAACTTTCTGCTTGAAAATGAGTTCACCAGAGGGAAAGTGGACACCACTCTATTCTGTAAAACAGTTAAGAGTGACATTTTAGTCTGTCAGATTTATGTTGATGATATAATCTTTGGTTCTACTAATCCTTCTCTTGGAAGAAAATTTGCTAAGTGTATGCAGGCAGAATTTGAGATGAGCCTCATGGGGGAACTGAAGTTCTTTCTAGGAATTCAGATCAATCAAACTCCAGAGGGAACTTACATTCATCAGAGCAAATACATCAGAGATCTTCTGAAGAAATTTGACTTCTCAGAATGTAAGCCATCAAAGATTCCAATGCATCCCACGTGCATTCTGGAAAGAGAAGAGGTAAGCAAAAGCGTAGAACAGAAAGTCTACAGAGGTATGATTGGTTCTCTCCTTTATCTGACTGCTTCAAGACCTGATATTTTATTCAGCGTATGTATTTGTGCTAGATTCCAATCAGATCCTAGAGAATCTCACTTAACAGCTGTTAAGCGAATTTTCAAGTATCTGAAAGGTACTACTAATCTGGGTTTATTTTATAGAAAATCTAGTGATTACAGTTTAGTAGGCTACTGCGACGCTGATTTTGCTGGAGACAGAGTGGAACGAAAAAGTACTTCTGGAAGCTGCCAGTTTCTGGGAGAAAATCTGATCTCGTGGTCCAGCAAAAGGCAATCAACTATTGCTCTGTCAACAGCAGAAGCTGAGTACATAGCAGCAGCTGGTTGCAGCACACAGATGCTCTGGATGAAAAGTCAGCTTGAAGACTTCCAGATCTTTGAGAGTAACATTCCTATTCTTTGTGATAATACTTCTGCTATTTGCTTAAGTAAGAATCCTATTTTACATTCTAGAGCTAAGCATATAGAAATAAAACATCATTTCATTAGGGACTATATTCAGAAAGGAATTTTAAACTTAAAATTTATAGATACAGACCATCAATGGGCTGATATCTTTACAAAACCCCTTTCAGAAGATAGGTTTAATTTCATTCTGAAACATCTCAGCATGAAAGTATGCCCAGAATGAAAATGCTTTAATTCCATATGTTTATCTTTCTGAATGTAATTATATTACTGTGAACTTCTGATCAATCTTTGTTTCAGAAAGTTAGAACATGCAGATTGTATCAGAGGCAAGTCTAAAGATCTGAGAGTCTAATCTCAAAAGAAAGACGTGCTGATCACTATATCAAACAAGTGTCATCCAATCATCAGCAAATCCCTGAAGCAGAACGCGTGCACGTTTCTGAGAAAGGAAAGCGCTGATTGGGTGCATTGAGACACATGTCTGGTAACCGTTTTAAGTATCTTTCTCAAATCCCCCAAAATCAGCAAGCATTAAATGCAAAAGTAATCACGCTTGTTAATTGCAATCATTATTTTTTTTCTCTCTCTTAAAAACGTTTTATTTTTCAAAATAATTTTTGAAAATCCTATTTTAGCACATCACCAGCACTTTTTGATTGCTGACAAAAAGGGGGAGAACAAGAATGATATTTAAAATCAATAACGGATAACTAGACAGAAACTCTCAAACATTCTAACTCTCTATTACTTGAAATGTTTTTCTGTTTTGTCTTTAAGTCTACAGGCACAAGGAAGCTCTTGAACACAATGAAGACTAGAAGCTCATAATTGCTCTGATCAAATATGAAGTTCTGATATATGAAGCTCTGATCGACCCAACACTCTGATCCGAAGCAAAGCTCTGACAGGAAAAGCTCTGAAGCTCTGCTTTCTGATAAGTCAAAGACTTACAATCTGATGCTCAAAGATATAAAAAGATCTGAATCTGAAGAACACGCATATCAAAGGGAAGTAACAAACTCAGGGGGAGTATTTCTTAAACTCTAACTTCTCCGTACTTCTTATTCTGATACATAGATCTGATAACCTTTTCACGTTATTTTTCATTTAAAATATCTAGTTTTTGTCATCATCAAAAAGGGGGAGATTGTTAGAACAATGTTTGAATCTAGTACCCTATAATTAAGTTTTGATGATAACAAAGTGAAAAGATATAGTAGTTAAAGATTTCATGATTGAATTATATGCTACTTAAAATTACTATGCTCTGACTTACAGATATGCTGATTAAAATAAGCAAGATCACGTTCCCAGCATCAGAATATGAGTTTGTGCATCAGCATCAGAAGTTGCTGAATCAGAACGTCAAGATCAGAAGATCAACGCTTGCACATGCTGAAGCTTGATGAACAGAACTGCGCGTAAAATACTCTGATACAGAATCAAATCAGTTCATCAGCAGCGAAGCAGAATCAGAATGAGCCAAGCCAGATCGTGCATTGAAGAAGCAACGGTACTGTGCATTGAAGGCTAATCAATACCAACGGCATCATTCTAGACAAGATCTGCTAAGAAAGGAAAGCTTGTAAATAGCATTGAATCAAGAATATTTGCTTCAACGTTCATCTTCTCAAAGTGCTATATAAACCAAGCTTTGAAGATTATAATGGCTAATGCTTCCAAACTCTCTACACGTACAAAGCTGAACATTAATCTTCACTCTACAAGTATTGCTAAACCACCAAACTCTGATACTCTATTAGCGTTTAGCAACTTAGTATTCTAAGCTTCATTTGTGTAAACATCACAGTTGTGATATAGTTTTCGTAGAAACATTCACACACATTCGATTATTCCTTTGTAAGAAAGTGTTGCCTTGACAAACCGGATTGTGGTTTGAATCAAGAAGGTTTTAGCAGTTGCTGAAACAGATTTGTATTCAGTTGAATATAGTGAATTAAGACCTCGTTGGAGAGAGGCGAAATCACCTTGAACGGGTGGACTGGAGTAGTTTGAGATCAAACGAACCAGGATAAAAATACCTTGTCATTTGCTTTAAAGTTTCCAGTTTTACAATTCAACCCCCCCCTTCTTGTGTTTTTCACCCCTTCAGTTCGTGTTGTTGTTTATTTGATGTTGTTGTTATTGACATTGTTGTTGTTGTTGTTTATTTGACGTTTTTGTTGTTGTTGTTGTTGTTTATTTGACGTTGTTGTTATTGTCTATTTGACGTTGTTGTTGTTGTTTATTTGACGTTGTTGTTGTTGTTGTTTATTTGACATTGTTATTGTTGTTTATTTGACGTATTTGTTGTTGTTTATTTGACGTTGTTGTTGTTGTTGTTTATTTGACGTTATTGTTGTTATTGATGTTGTTGTTGTTGTTGTTGTTTATTTGACGTTGTTGTTGTTGACGTTATTGTTGTTGTTGTTATTTATTTGACGTTGTTGTTGTTGTTGTTGTTTATTTGACGTTGTTGTTGTTTATTTGACGTTGTTGTTGTTGTTTATTTGCTGTTGTTGTTGTTTATTTGACATTGTTGATGTTGTTGTTATTGTTTATTTGACGTTGTTGTTGTTGTTTATTTGACGTTGTTGTTGTTGTTGACGTTGTTGTTGTTGTTGTTTATTTGACGTTGTTGTTGTTGTTGTTGTTGTTTATTTGACGTTGTTGTTGTTGTTTATTTGACGTTGTTGTTGTTGTTTATTTGACGTTGTTGTTGTTGTTGTTATTGTTGTTGTTTATTAGACGTTGTTGTTGTTGTTGTTTATTTGAAGTTGTTGTTGTTGTTGTTTATTTGACATTGTTGTTGTTGTTGACGTTGTTGTTGTTGTTGTTGTTTATTTGTTATTGTTGTTGTTGTTGTTGTTGACGTTGTTGGTGTTGTTGTTTATTTGACATTGTTGTTGTTGTTGTTCTTTATTTGACGTTGTTTTAGTTGTTGTTGTTTATTTGACGTTGTTGTTGTTCTTTATTTGACATTGTTGTTGTTGTTGACGTTGTTGTTGTTGTTGTTTATTTGACATTGTTGTTGTTGTTGTTGTTGTTGTTGACGTTGTTGTTGTTGTTTATTTGACGTTGTTGTTGTTGTTGTTGTTGTTGTTGTTTATTTGACGTTGTTTTAGTTGTTGTTATTTATTTGACATTGTTGTTGTTTTTTATTTGACGTTGTTGTTGACATTGTTGTTGTTGTTGATTATTTGACGTTGTTGTTGTTGTTGTTTATTTGACGTAGTTGTTGTTGTTGTTGTTGTTGTTGTTGTTGTTGTTGTTTATTTGACGTTGTTGTTATTGTTGATGTTGTTGTTGTTGTTGTTTATTTGACGTTGTTGTTATTGTTTATTTGACGTTGTTTTTGTTGTTTATTTGACGTTGTTGTTGTTGTTATTGTTGTTGTTTATTTGACGTTGTTGTTGTTTGTTGTTTATTTGATGTTGTTGTTGTTGTTTATTTGACGTTGGTGTTGTTGTTGTTTATTTGACGTTGTTGTTGTTATTTATTTGACGTTGTTTTTGTTATTTTTTATTTGACGTTGTTGTTGTTGTTGTTTATTTGACGTTGTTATTATTGTTTATTTGATGTTGTTTTTGTTATTTGACGTTGTTGTTGTTGTTGTTGTTGTATTTGTTGTTGTTGTTGTTGCTTATTTGACGTTGTTGTTATTGTTGTTTTTTATTCGACGTTGTTGTTGCTGTTGTTTATTTGACATTGTTGTTGTTGTTGTTTATTTGACGTTGTTGTTGTTGTTGTTGTTTTGATGTTGTTGTTGTTGTTGTTGACATTGTTGTTGTTGACATTGTTGTGGTTGTTGTTTATTTGACGTTGTTGTTGTTGTTGTTTATTTGACGTTGTTGTTGTTGTTGTTTATTTGATGTTGTTGTTGTTGTTGTTTGTTTGACGTTGTCGTTGTTGTTGACATTGTTGTTGTTGTTGTTGTTGTTTATTTGACGTTGTTGTTATTGTCTATTTGACGTTGTTGTTGTTGTTTATTTGACGTTGTTGTTGTTGTTGTTTATTTGACATTGTTATTGTTGTTTATTTGACGTAGTTGTTGTTGTTGTTGTTTATTTGACGCTGTTGTTGTTGTTTATTTGACGTTATTGTTGTTATTGATGTTGTTGTTGTTGTTTATTTGACGTTGTTGTTGTTGACGTTATTGTTGTTGTTGTTATTTATTTGACGTTGTTATTGTTGTTGTTGTTGTTTATTTGACGTTGTTGTTGTTGTTTATTTGACGTTGTTGTTGTTGTTTATTTGACGTTGTTGTTGTTGTTTATTTGACGTTGTTGTTGTTTATTTGACATTGTTGTTGTTGTTGTTATTGTTTATTTGACGTTGTTGTTGTTGTTTATTTGATGTTGTTGTTGTTATTGACATTGTTGTTGTTGTTGTTGTTGTTGATTTGACGTTGTTGTTGTTGTTGACGTTGTTGTTGTTGTTTATTTGACGTTGTTGTTGTTGTTGTTGTTTATTTGACGTTGTTGTTGTTGTTTACTCGACGTTGTTGTTGTTGTTTATTTGACGTTGTTGTTGTTGTTTATTTGACGTTGTTGTTGTTGTTGTTGTTATTGTTGTTGTTTATTAGACGTTGTTGTTGTTGTTTATTTGAAGTTGTTGTTGTTGTTGTTGTTTATTTGACATTGTTATTATTGTTTATTTGATGTTGTTTTTGTTATTTGACGTTGTTGTTGTTGTTGTTGTATTTGTTGTTGTTGTTGTTGTTGTTGCTTATTTGACGTTGTTGTTATTGTTGTTTTTTACTCGACGTTGTTGTTGCTGTTATTTATTTGACATTGTTGTTATTGTTGTTTATTTGACGTTGTTGTTGTTGTTGTTGTTGTTTTTTTGACGTTGTTGTTGTTGTTGTTAACATTGTTGTTGTTGACATTGTTGTGGTTGTTGTTTTTTTGACGTTGTTGTTGCTGTTGTTTATTTGACGTTGTTGTTGTTGTTTATTTGACGTTGTTGTTGTTGTTGTTGTTTATTTGACGTTGTCGTTGTTGTTGACATTGTTGTTGTTGTTGTTGTTTATTTGACGTAGTTGTTGTTGTTGACGTTGTTGTTGTTGTTGTTGTTTATTTGACGTTTTTGTTGTCGTTGATGTTGTTGTTGTTGTTGTTTATTTGACGTTGTTGTTGTTGTTTATTTGACGTTGTTGTTGTTGTTTATTTGACGTTGTTGTTATCGTTGATGTTGTTGTTGTTGTTGTTTATTTGATGTTGTTGTTGTTGTTTATTTGACATTGTTGTTGTTGTTGACGTTGTTGTTGTTGTTGTTTATTTGACGTTGTTGTTGTTGTTGTTGTTGTTGTTTATTTGACGTTGTTGTTGTTGTTGTTTATTTGACGTTGTTATCGTTGATGTTGTTGTTGTTGTTGTTGTTTATTTGACGTTGTTGTTGTTGTTATTGTTGTTGTTTATTTGACGTTGTTGTTGTTGTTGTTTATTTGATGTTGTTGTTGTTGTTTATTTGACGTTGTTGGTGTTGTTGTTGTTTATTTGACGTAGTAGTTGTTGTTGTTGTTGTTGTTGTTGTTGTTTATTTGACGTTTTTGTTGTTGTTGTTGTTGTTGTTTATTTGACGTTGTTGTTGTTGTTGTTGTTGTTTATTTAACGTTGTTGTTGTTGTTATTGTTGTTGTTTGTTTGACGTTGTTGTTGTTGTTGTTTATTTGATGTTGTTGTTGTTTATTTGACATTGTTGTTGTTGTTGACGTTGTTGTTGTTGTTTATTTGACATTGTTGTTGTTGTTGTTGTTGACGTTGTTCGTGTTGTTGTTTATTTGACGTTGTTGTTATTGACATTGTTGTTGTTGTTGTTTATTTGACGTTGTTGTTATTGTTGTTTATTTGACGTAGTTGTTGTTGTTGTTGTTGTTATTTATTTGACGTTTTTGTTGTTGTTGTTTATTTGACGTTGTTGTTATTGTCTATTTGACGTTGTTGTTGTTGTTTATTTGACGTTATTGTTGTTGTTTATTTGACATTGTTATTGTTGTTTATTTGACGTAGTGTTGTTGTTGTTATTTATTTGACGTTGTTGTTGTTGTTGTTGTTTATTTGACGTTATTGTTGTTATTGATGTTGTTGTTGTTGTTGTTTATTTGACGTTGTTGTTGTTGACGTTATTGTTGTTGTTGTTATTTATTTGACGTTGTTGTTGTTGTTGTTGTTTATTTGACGTTGTTGTTGTTGTTTATTTGACGTTGTTGTTGTTTATTTGACATTGTTGTTGTTGTTGTTATTGTTTATTTGACGTTGTTGTTGTTGTTGTTTATTTGACGTTGTTGTTGTTGTTGACGTTGTTGTTGTTGTTGTTGTTGATTTGACGTTGTTGTTGTTGTTGACGTTGTTGTTGTTGTTGTTTATTTGACGTTGTTGTTGTTGTTGTTGTTGTTGTTGTTTATTTGACGTTGTAGTTGTTGTTGTTTATTTGACGTTGTTGTTGTCGTTTATTTGACGTTGTTGTTGTTGTTGTTGTTGTTATTGTTGTTGTTTATTTGACGTTGTTGTTGTTTATTTGAAGTTGTTGTTGTTTATTTGACATTGTTATTGTTGTTGACGTTGTTGTTGTTGTTTATTTGTTATTGTTGTTGTTGTTGTTGTTGACGTTGTTGGTGTTGTTGTTTATTTGACATTGTTGTTGTTGTTGTTCTTTATTTGACGTCGTTTTAGTTGTTGTTGTTTATTTGACGTTGTTGTTGTTGTTTATTTGACATTGTTGTTGTTGTTGACGTTGTTGTTGTTGTTGTTGTTTATTTGACATTGTTGTTGTTGTTGTTGTTGTTGTTGTTGTTGACGTTGTTGGTGTTGTTGTTTATTTGACGTTGTTGTTGTTGTTGTTGTTTATTTGACGTTGTTTTAGTTGTTGTTGTTTATTTGACATTGTTGTTGTTTTTTATTTGACGTTGTTGTTGACATTGTTGTTGTTGTTGATTATTTGACGTTGTTGTTGTTGTTTATTTGACGTAGTTTTTGTTGTTGATGTTGTTGTTGTTGTTGTTGTTGTTTATTTGACGTTTTTGTTGTTGTTGATGTTATTGTTGTTGTTTATTTGACGTTGTTGTTATTGTTTATTTGACGTTGTTTTTGTTGTTTATTTGACGTTTTTGTTGTTGTTATTGTTGTTGTTTATTTGACGTTGTTGTTGTTGTTGTTTATTTGATGTTGTTGTTGTTGTTTATTTGACGTTGGTGTTGTTGTTGTTTATTTGACGTTGTTGTTGTTATTTATTTGATGTTGTTTTTGTTATTTTTTATTTGACGTTGTTGTTGTTGTTGTTTATTTGACGTTGTTATTATTGTTTATTTGATGTTGTTTTTGTTATTTGACGTTGTTGTTGTTGTTGTTGTTGTTGTATTTGTTGTTGTTGTTGTTGTTGCTTATTTGACGTTGTTGTTATTGTTGTTTTTTACTCGACGTTGTTGTTGTTGTTGTTTATTTGACATTGTTGTTGTTGTTGTTGTTTATTTGACGTTGTTGTTGTTGTTGTTGTTTTTTTGACGTTGTTGTTGTTGTTGTTGACATTGTTGTTGTTGACATTGTTGTGGTTGTTGTTTATTTGACGTTGTTGTTGCTGTTGTTTATTTGACGTTGTTGTTGTTGTTGTTTATTTGACGTTGTTGTTGTTGTTGTTGTTTATTTGACGTTGTCGTTGTTGTTGACATTGTTGTTGTTGTTGTTGTTTATTTGACGTAGTTGTTGTTGTTGACGTTGTTGTTGTTGTTGTTGTTGTTTATTTGACGTTTTTGTTGTCGTTGATGTTGTTGTTGTTGTTGTTTATTTGACGTTGTTGTTGTTGTTTATTTGACGTTGTTGTTGTTGTTTATTTGACGTTGTTGTTGTTGTTATTGTTGTTGTTTATTTGACGTTGTTGTTGTTGTTGTTGTTTATTTAACGTTGTTGTTGTTGTTATTGTTGTTGTTTGTTTGACGTTGTTGTTGTTGTTGTTGTTTATTTGATGTTGTTGTTGTTTATTTGACATTGTTGTTGTTGTTGACGTTGTTGTTGTTGTTTATTTGACATTGTTGTTGTTGTTGTTGTTGACGTTGTTCGTGTTGTTGTTTATTTGACGTTGTTGTTATTGACATTGTTGTTGTTGTTGTTGTTTATTTGACGTTGTTGTTATTGTTGTTTATTTGACGTTGTTGTTGTTGTTGTTGTTGTTGTTGTTGTTTATTTGACGTTTTTGTTGTTGTTGTTGTTGTTTATTTGACGTTGTTGTTATTGTCTATTTGACGTTGTTGTTGTTTTTTATTTGACGTTATTGTTGTTGTTTATTTGACATTGTTATTGTTGTTTATTTGACGTAGTTGTTGTTGTTGTTGTTTATTTGACGTTGTTGTTGTTGTCGTTGCTTATTTGACGTTATTGTTGTTATTGATGTTGTTGTTGTTGTTGTTGTTTATTTGACGTTGTTGTTGTTGTTGTTGACGTTGTTGGTGTTGTTGTTGTTTATTTGACGTTGTTTTAGTTGTTGTTGTTTATTTGACATTGTTGTTGTTTTTTATTTGACGTTGTCGTTGACATTGTTGTTGTTGTTGATTATTTGACATTGTTGTTGTTGTTATTTATTTGACGTAGTTGTTGTTGTTGACGTTGTTGTTGTTGTTGTTGTTTATTTGACGTTTTTGTTGTTGTTAATGTTGTTGTTGTTGTTTATTTGACTTTGTTGTTATTGTTTATTTGACGTTGTTTTTGTTGTTTATTTGACGTTGTTGTTGTTATTGTTGTTGTTTATTTGACGTTGTTGTTGTTTATTTGATGTTGTTGTTGTTGTTGTTTATTTGACGTTGGTGTTGTTGTTGTTTATATGACGTTGTTGTTGTTGTTATTTATTTGACGTTGTTGTTGTTATTGTTTATTTGACGTTGTTGTTGTTGTTGTTGTTTATTTGACGTTGTTATTATTGTTTATTTGATGTTGTTTTTGTTATTTGACGTTGTTGTTGTTGTTGTTGTATTTGTTATTGTTGTTGTTGCTTATTTGACGTTGTTGTTATTGTTGTTTTTTACTCGACGTTGTTGTTGCTGTTATTTATTTGACATTGTTGTTATTGTTGTTTATTTGACGTTGTTGTTGTTGTTGTTGTTGTTTTTTTGACGTTGTTGTTGTTGTTGTTAACATTGTTGTTGTTGACATTGTTGTGGTTGTTGTTTATTTGACGTTGTTGTTGCTGTTGTTTATTTGACGTTGTTGTTGTTGTTTATTTGACGTTGTTGTTGTTGTTGTTGTTTATTTGACGTTGTCGTTGTTGTTGACATTATTGTTGTTGTTGTTGTTTATTTGACGTAGTTGTTGTTGTTGACGTTGTTGTTGTTGTTGTTGTTTATTTGACGTTTTTGTTGTCGTTGATGTTGTTGTTGTTGTTGTTTATTTGACGTTGTTGTTGTTGTTTATTTGACGTTGTTGTTGTTGTTTATTTGACATTGTTGTTATCGTTGATGTTGTTGTTGTTGTTGTTTATTTGATGTTGTTGTTGTTGTTTATTTGACATTGTTGTTGTTGTTGACGTTGTTGTTGTTGTTGTTTATTTGACGTTGTTGTTGTTGTTGTTGTTGTTGTTGTTTATTTGACGTTGTTGTTGTTGTTGTTGTTTATTTGACGTTGTTATCGTTGATGTTGTTGTTGTTGTTGTTTATTTGACGTTGTTGTTGTTGTTATTGTTGTTGTTTATTTGACGTTGTTGTTGTTGTTGTTTATTTGATGTTGTTGTTGTTGTTTATTTGACGTTGTTGGTGTTGTTGTTGTTTATTTGACGTAGTTGTTGTTGTTGTTGTTGTTGTTGTTGTTTATTTGACGTTTTTGTTGTTGTTGTTGTTGTTGTTTATTTGACGTTGTTGTTGTTGTTGTTGTTTATTTAACGTTGTTGTTGTTGTTATTGTTGTTGTTTGTTTGACGTTGTTGTTGTTGTTGTTTATTTGATGTTGTTGTTGTTTATTTGACATTGTTGTTGTTGTTGACGTTGTTGTTGTTGTTTATTTGACATTGTTGTTGTTGTTGTTGTTGACGTTGTTCGTGTTGTTGTTTATTTGACGTTGTTGTTATTGACATTGTTGTTGTTGTTGTTTATTTGACGTTGTTGTTATTGTTGTTTATTTGACGTAGTTGTTGTTGTTGTTGTTGTTATTTATTTGACGTTTTTGTTGTTGTTGTTTATTTGACGTTGTTGTTATTGTCTATTTGACGTTGTTGTTGTTGTTTATTTGACGTTATTGTTGTTGTTTATTTGACATTGTTATTGTTGTTTATTTGACGTAGTGTTGTTGTTGTTGTTTATTTGACGTAGTGTTGTTGTTGTTGTTTATTTGACGTTGTTGTTGTTGTTGTTGTTTATTTGACGTTATTGTTGTTATTGATGTTGTTGTTGTTGTTGTTTATTTGACGTTGTTGTTGTTGACGTTATTGTTGTTGTTGTTATTTATTTGACGTTGTTGTTGTTGTTGTTGTTTATTTGACGTTGTTGTTGTT
Organism: Vicia faba; assembly: GCA_948472305.1. Taxonomy (NCBI): domain Eukaryota; kingdom Viridiplantae; phylum Streptophyta; class Magnoliopsida; order Fabales; family Fabaceae; genus Vicia; species Vicia faba. Next base: position 316,516,585 of record OX451737.1, read on the forward strand.
GTTTATTTGACGTTGTTGTTGTTTATTTGACATTGTTGTTGTTGTTGTTATTGTTTATTTGACGTTGTTGTTGTTGTTGTTTATTTGACGTTGTTGTTGTTGTTGACGTTGTTGTTGTTGTTGTTGATTTGACGTTGTTGTTGTTGTTGACGTTGTTGTTGTTGTTGTTTATTTGACGTTGTTGTTGTTGTTATTGTTGTTGTTTATTTGACGTTGTAGTTGTTGTTGTTTATTTGACGTTGTTGTTGTCGTTTATTTGACGTTGTTGTTGTTGTTGTTGTTGTTATTGTTGTTGTTTATTTGACGTTGTTGTTGTTTATTTGAAGTTGTTGTTGTTTATTTGACATTGTTATTGTTGTTGACGTTGTTGTTGTTGTTTATTTGTTATTGTTGTTGTTGTTGTTGTTGACGTTGTTGGTGTTGTTGTTTATTTGACATTGTTGTTGTTGTTGTTCTTTATTTGACGTTGTTTTAGTTGTTGTTGTTTATTTGACGTTGTTGTTGTTGTTTATTTGACATTGTTGTTGTTGTTGACGTTGTTGTTGTTGTTGTTGTTTATTTGACATTGTTGTTGTTGTTGTTGTTGTTGTTGTTGACGTTGTTGGTGTTGTTGTTTATTTGACGTTGTTGTTGTTGTTGTTGTTGTTTATTTGACGTTGTTTTAGTTGTTGTTGTTTATTTGACATTGTTGTTGTTTTTTATTTGACGTTGTTGTTGACATTGTTGTTGTTGTTGATTATTTGACGTTGTTGTTGTTGTTTATTTGACGTAGTTGTTGTTGTTGATGTTGTTGTTGTTGTTGTTGTTGTTTATTTGACGTTTTTGTTGTTGTTGATGTTATTGTTGTTGTTTATTTGACGTTGTTGTTATTGTTTATTTGACGTTGTTTTTGTTGTTTATTTGACGTTTTTGTTGTTGTTATTGTTGTTGTTTATTTGACGTTGTTGTTGTTGTTGTTTATTTGATGTTGTTGTTGTTGTTTATTTGACGTTGGTGTTGTTGTTGTTTATTTGACGTTGTTGTTGTTATTTATTTGATGTTGTTTTTGTTATTTTTTATTTGACGTTGTTGTTGTTGTTGTTTATTTGACGTTGTTATTATTGTTTATTTGATGTTGTTTTTGTTATTTGACGTTGTTGTTGTTGTTGTTGTTGTTGTTGTATTTGTTGTTGTTGTTGTTGTTGCTTATTTGACGTTGTTGTTATTGTTGTTTTTTACTCGACGTTGTTGTTGTTGTTGTTTATTTGACATTGTTGTTGTTGTTGTTGTTTATTTGACGTTGTTGTTGTTGTTGTTGTTTTTTTGACGTTGTTGTTGTTGTTGTTGACATTGTTGTTGTTGACATTGTTGTGGTTGTTGTTTATTTGACGTTGTTGTTGCTGTTGTTTATTTGACGTTGTTGTTGTTGTTGTTTATTTGACGTTGTTGTTGTTGTTGTTGTTTATTTGACGTTGTCGTTGTTGTTGACATTGTTGTTGTTGTTGTTGTTTATTTGACGTAGTTGTTGTTGTTGACGTTGTTGTTGTTGTTGTTGTTGTTTATTTGACGTTTTTGTTGTCGTTGATGTTGTTGTTGTTGTTTATTTGACGTTGTTGTTGTTGTTTATTTGACGTTGTTGTTGTTGTTTATTTGACGTTGTTGTTGTTGTTATTGTTGTTGTTTATTTGACGTTGTTGTTGTTGTTGTTGTTTATTTAACGTTGTTGTTGTTGTTATTGTTGTTGTTTGTTTGACGTTGTTGTTGTTGTTGTTGTTTATTTGATGTTGTTGTTGTTTATTTGACATTGTTGTTGTTGTTGACGTTGTTGTTGTTGTTTATTTGACATTGTTGTTGTTGTTGTTGTTGACGTTGTTCGTGTTGTTGTTTATTTGACGTTGTTGTTATTGACATTGTTGTTGTTGTTGTTTATTTGACGTTGTTGTTATTGTTGTTTATTTGACGTTGTTGTTGTTGTTGTTGTTGTTGTTTATTTGACGTTTTTGTTGTTGTTGTTGTTGTTTATTTGACGTTGTTGTTATTGTCTATTTGACGTTGTTGTTGTTTTTTATTTGACGTTATTGTTGTTGTTTATTTGACATTGTTATTGTTGTTTATTTGACGTAGTTGTTGTTGTTGTTGTTTATTTGACGTTGTTGTTGTTGTCGTTGCTTATTTGACGTTATTGTTGTTATTGATGTTGTTGTTGTTGTTGTTGTTTATTTGACGTTGTTGTTGTTGTTGTTGACGTTGTTGGTGTTGTTGTTGTTTATTTGACGTTGTTTTAGTTGTTGTTGTTTATTTGACATTGTTGTTGTTTTTTATTTGACGTTGTCGTTGACATTGTTGTTGTTGTTGATTATTTGACATTGTTGTTGTTGTTATTTATTTGACGTAGTTGTTGTTGTTGACGTTGTTGTTGTTGTTGTTGTTTATTTGACGTTTTTGTTGTTGTTAATGTTGTTGTTGTTGTTTATTTGACTTTGTTGTTATTGTTTATTTGACGTTGTTTTTGTTGTTTATTTGACGTTGTTGTTGTTATTGTTGTTGTTTATTTGACGTTGTTGTTGTTTATTTGATGTTGTTGTTGTTGTTGTTTATTTGACGTTGGTGTTGTTGTTGTTTATATGACGTTGTTGTTGTTGTTATTTATTTGACGTTGTTGTTGTTATTGTTTATTTGACGTTGTTGTTGTTGTTGTTGTTTATTTGACGTTGTTATTATTGTTTATTTGATGTTGTTTTTGTTATTTGACGTTGTTGTTGTTGTTGTTGTATTTGTTATTGTTGTTGTTGCTTATTTGACGTTGTTGTTATTGTTGTTTTTTACTCGACGTTGTTGTTGCTGTTATTTATTTGACATTGTTGTTATTGTTGTTTATTTGACGTTGTTGTTGTTGTTGTTGTTGTTTTTTTGACGTTGTTGTTGTTGTTGTTAACATTGTTGTTGTTGACATTGTTGTGGTTGTTGTTTATTTGACGTTGTTGTTGCTGTTGTTTATTTGACGTTGTTGTTGTTGTTTATTTGACGTTGTTGTTGTTGTTGTTGTTTATTTGACGTTGTCGTTGTTGTTGACATTATTGTTGTTGTTGTTGTTTATTTGACGTAGTTGTTGTTGTTGACGTTGTTGTTGTTGTTGTTGTTTATTTGACGTTTTTGTTGTCGTTGATGTTGTTGTTGTTGTTGTTTATTTGACGTTGTTGTTGTTGTTTATTTGACGTTGTTGTTGTTGTTTATTTGACGTTGTTGTTATCGTTGATGTTGTTGTTGTTGTTGTTTATTTGATGTTGTTGTTGTTGTTTATTTGACATTGTTGTTGTTGTTGACGTTGTTGTTGTTGTTGTTTATTTGACGTTGTTGTTGTTGTTGTTGTTGTTGTTTATTTGACGTTGTTGTTGTTGTTGTTGTTTATTTGACGTTGTTATCGTTGATGTTGTTGTTGTTGTTGTTGTTTATTTGACGTTGTTGTTGTTGTTATTGTTGTTGTTTATTTGACGTTGTTGTTGTTGTTGTTTATTTGATGTTGTTGTTGTTGTTTATTTGACGTTGTTGGTGTTGTTGTTGTTTATTTGACGTAGTTGTTGTTGTTGTTGTTGTTGTTGTTGTTGTTGTTTATTTGACGTTTTTGTTGTTGTTGTTGTTGTTGTTTATTTGACGTTGTTGTTGTTGTTGTTGTTGTTTATTTAACGTTGTTGTTGTTGTTATTGTTGTTGTTTGTTTGACGTTGTTGTTGTTGTTGTTTATTTGATGTTGTTGTTGTTTATTTGACATTGTTGTTGTTGTTGACGTTGTTGTTGTTGTTTATTTGACATTGTTGTTGTTGTTGTTGTTGACGTTGTTCGTGTTGTTGTTTATTTGACGTTGTTGTTATTGACATTGTTGTTGTTGTTGTTTATTTGACGTTGTTGTTATTGTTGTTTATTTGACGTAGTTGTTGTTGTTGTTGTTGTTATTTATTTGACGTTTTTGTTGTTGTTGTTTATTTGACGTTGTTGTTATTGTCTATTTGACGTTGTTGTTGTTGTTTATTTGACGTTATTGTTGTTGTTTATTTGACATTGTTATTGTTGTTTATTTGACGTAGTGTTGTTGTTGTTGTTTATTTGACGTAGTGTTGTTGTTGTTGTTTATTTGACGTTGTTGTTGTTGTTGTTGTTGTTTATTTGACGTTATTGTTGTTATTGATGTTGTTGTTGTTGTTGTTTATTTGACGTTGTTGTTGTTGACGTTATTGTTGTTGTTGTTATTTATTTGACGTTGTTGTTGTTGTTGTTGTTTATTTGACTTTGTTGTTGTTGTTTATTTGACGTTGTTGTTGTTTATTTGACATTGTTGTTGTTGTTGTTATTGTTTATTTGACGTTGTTGTTGTTGTTGTTTATTTGACGTTGTTGTTGTTGTTGACGTTGTTGTTGTTGTTGTTGATTTGACGTTGTTGTTGTTGTTGACGTTGTTGTTGTTGTTGTTTATTTGACGTTGTTGTTGTTGTTATTGTTGTTGTTTATTTGACGTTGTAGTTGTTGTTGTTTATTTGACGTTGTTGTTGTCGTTTATTTGACGTTGTTGTTGTTGTTGTTGTTGTTATTGTTGTTGTTTATTTGACGTTGTTGTTGTTTATTTGAAGTTGTTGTTGTTTATTTGACATTGTTATTGTTGTTGACGTTGTTGTTGTTGTTTATTTGTTATTGTTGTTGTTGTTGTTGTTGACGTTGTTGGTGTTGTTGTTTATTTGACATTGTTGTTGTTGTTGTTCTTTATTTGACGTTGTTTTAGTTGTTGTTGTTTATTTGACGTTGTTGTTGTTGTTTATTTGACATTGTTGTTGTTGTTGACGTTGTTGTTGTTGTTGTTGTTTATTTGACATTGTTGTTGTTGTTGTTGTTGTTGTTGACGTTGTTGGTGTTGTTGTTTATTTGACGTTGTTGTTGTTGTTGTTGTTTATTTGACGTTGTTTTAGTTGTTGTTGTTTATTTGACATTGTTGTTGTTTTTTATTTGACGTTGTTGTTGACATTGTTGTTGTTGTTGATTATTTGACGTTGTTGTTGTTGTTTATTTGACGTAGTTGTTGTTGTTGATGTTGTTGTTGTTGTTGTTGTTGTTGTTTATTTGACGTTTTTGTTGTTGTTGATGTTATTGTTGTTGTTTATTTGACGTTGTTGTTATTGTTTATTTGACGTTGTTTTTGTTGTTTATTTGACGTTTTTGTTGTTGTTATTGTTGTTGTTTATTTGACGTTGTTGTTGTTGTTGTTTATTTGATGTTGTTGTTGTTGTTTATTTGACGTTGGTGTTGTTGTTGTTTATTTGACGTTGTTGTTGTTATTTATTTGATGTTGTTTTTGTTATTTTTTATTTGACGTTGTTGTTGTTGTTGTTTATTTGACGTTGTTATTATTGTTTATTTGATGTTGTTTTTGTTATTTGACGTTGTTGTTGTTGTTGTTGTTGTTGTATTTGTTGTTGTTGTTGTTGTTGCTTATTTGACGTTGTTGTTATTGTTGTTTTTTACTCGACGTTGTTGTTGTTGTTGTTTATTTGACATTGTTGTTGTTGTTGTTGTTTATTTGACGTTGTTGTTGTTGTTGTTGTTTTTTTGACGTTGTTGTTGTTGTTGTTGACATTGTTGTTGTTGACATTGTTGTGGTTGTTGTTTATTTGACGTTGTTGTTGCTGTTGTTTATTTGACGTTGTTGTTGTTGTTGTTTATTTGACGTTGTTGTTGTTGTTGTTGTTGTTTATTTGACGTTGTCGTTGTTGTTGACATTGTTGTTGTTGTTGTTGTTGTTTATTTGACGTAGTTGTTGTTGTTGACGTTGTTGTTGTTGTTGTTGTTGTTTATTTGACGTTTTTGTTGTCGTTGATGTTGTTGTTGTTGTTGTTTATTTGACGTTGTTGTTGTTGTTTATTTGACGTTGTTGTTGTTGTTTATTTGACGTTGTTGTTGTTGTTATTGTTGTTGTTTATTTGACGTTGTTGTTGTTGTTGTTGTTTATTTAACGTTGTTGTTGTTGTTATTGTTGTTGTTTGTTTGACGTTGTTGTTGTTGTTGTTGTTTATTTGATGTTGTTGTTGTTTATTTGACATTGTTGTTGTTGTTGACGTTGTTGTTGTTGTTTATTTGACATTGTTGTTGTTGTTGTTGTTGACGTTGTTCGTGTTGTTGTTTATTTGACGTTGTTGTTATTGACATTGTTGTTGTTGTTGTTTATTTGACGTTGTTGTTATTGTTGTTTATTTGACGTTGTTGTTGTTGTTGTTGTTGTTGTTTATTTGACGTTTTTGTTGTTGTTGTTGTTGTTTATTTGACGTTGTTGTTATTGTCTATTTGACGTTGTTGTTGTTTTTTATTTGACGTTATTGTTGTTGTTTATTTGACATTGTTATTGTTGTTTATTTGACGTAGTTGTTGTTGTTGTTGTTTATTTGACGTTGTTGTTGTTGTCGTTGCTTATTTGACGTTATTGTTGTTATTGATGTTGTTGTTGTTGTTGTTGTTTATTTGACGTTGTTGTTGTTGTTGTTGACGTTGTTGGTGTTGTTGTTGTTTATTTGACGTTGTTTTAGTTGTTGTTGTTTATTTGACATTGTTGTTGTTTTTTATTTGACGTTGTCGTTGACATTGTTGTTGTTGTTGATTATTTGACATTGTTGTTGTTGTTATTTATTTGACGTAGTTGTTGTTGTTGACGTTGTTGTTGTTGTTGTTGTTTATTTGACGTTTTTGTTGTTGTTAATGTTGTTGTTGTTGTTTATTTGACTTTGTTGTTATTGTTTATTTGACGTTGTTTTTGTTGTTTATTTGACGTTGTTGTTGTTATTGTTGTTGTTTATTTGACGTTGTTGTTGTTTATTTGATGTTGTTGTTGTTGTTGTTTATTTGACGTTGGTGTTGTTGTTGTTTATATGACGTTGTTGTTGTTGTTATTTATTTGACGTTGTTGTTGTTATTGTTTATTTGACGTTGTTGTTGTTGTTGTTGTTTATTTGACGTTGTTATTATTGTTTATTTGATGTTGTTTTTGTTATTTGACGTTGTTGTTGTTGTTGTTGTATTTGTTATTGTTGTTGTTGCTTATTTGACGTTGTTGTTATTGTTGTTTTTTACTCGACGTTGTTGTTGCTGTTATTTATTTGACATTGTTGTTATTGTTGTTTATTTGACGTTGTTGTTGTTGTTGTTGTTGTTTTTTTGACGTTGTTGTTGTTGTTGTTAACATTGTTGTTGTTGACATTGTTGTGGTTGTTGTTTATTTGACGTTGTTGTTGCTGTTGTTTATTTGACGTTGTTGTTGTTTTTCTTATTTGACGTTGTTGTTGTTGTTGTTGTTTATTTGACGTTGTCGTTGTTGTTGACATTATTGTTGTTGTTGTTGTTTATTTGACGTAGTTGTTGTTGTTGACGTTGTTGTTGTTGTTGTTGTTTATTTGACGTTTTTGTTGTCGTTGATGTTGTTGTTGTTGTTGTTTATTTGACGTTGTTGTTGTTGTTTATTTGACGTTGTTGTTGTTGTTTATTTGACGTTGTTGTTATCGTTGATGTTGTTGTTGTTGTTGTTTATTTGATGTTGTTGTTGTTGTTTATTTGACATTGTTGTTGTTGTTGACGTTGTTGTTGTTGTTGTTTATTTGACGTTGTTGTTGTTGTTGTTGTTGTTGTTTATTTGACGTTGTTGTTGTTGTTGTTGTTTATTTGACGTTGTTATCGTTGATGTTGTTGTTGTTGTTGTTGTTTATTTGACGTTGTTGTTGTTGTTATTGTTGTTGTTTATTTGACGTTGTTGTTGTTGTTGTTTATTTGATGTTGTTGTTGTTGTTTATTTGACGTTGTTGGTGTTGTTGTTGTTTATTTGACGTAGTTGTTGTTGTTGTTGTTGTTGTTGTTGTTGTTGTTTATTTGACGTTTTTGTTGTTGTTGTTGTTGTTGTTTATTTGACGTTGTTGTTGTTGTTGTTGTTGTTGTTTATTTAACGTTGTTGTTGTTGTTATTGTTGTTGTTTGTTTGACGTTGTTGTTGTTGTTGTTTATTTGATGTTGTTGTTGTTTATTTGACATTGTTGTTGTTGTTGACGTTGTTGTTGTTGTTTATTTGACATTGTTGTTGTTGTTGTTGTTGACGTTGTTCGTGTTGTTGTTTATTTGACGTTGTTGTTATTGACATTGTTGTTGTTGTTGTTTATTTGACGTTGTTGTTATTGTTGTTTATTTGACGTAGTTGTTGTTGTTGTTGTTGTTATTTATTTGACGTTTTTGTTGTTGTTGTTTATTTGACGTTGTTGTTATTGTCTATTTGACGTTGTTGTTGTTGTTTATTTGACGTTATTGTTGTTGTTTATTTGACATTGTTATTGTTGTTTATTTGACGTAGTGTTGTTGTTGTTGTTTATTTGACGTAGTGTTGTTGTTGTTGTTTATTTGACGTTGTTGTTGTTGTTGTTGTTTATTTGACGTTATTGTTGTTATTGATGTTGTTGTTGTTGTTGTTTATTTGACGTTGTTGTTGTTGACGTTATTGTTGTTGTTGTTATTTATTTGACGTTGTTGTTGTTGTTGTTGTTTATTTGACGTTGTTGTTGTTGTTTATTTGACGTTGTTGTTGTTTATTTGACATTGTTGTTGTTGTTGTTATTGTTTATTTGACGTTGTTGTTGTTGTTGTTTATTTGACGTTGTTGTTGTTGTTGACGTTGTTGTTGTTGTTGTTGATTTGACGTTGTTGTTGTTGTTGACGTTGTTGTTGTTGTTGTTTATTTGACGTTGTTGTTGTTGTTATTGTTGTTGTTTATTTGACGTTGTAGTTGTTGTTGTTTATTTGACGTTGTTGTTGTCGTTTATTTGACGTTGTTGTTGTTGTTGTTGTTGTTATTGTTGTTGTTTATTTGACGTTGTTGTTGTTTATTTGAAGTTGTTGTTGTTTATTTGACATTGTTATTGTTGTTGACGTTGTTGTTGTTGTTTATTTGTTATTGTTGTTGTTGTTGTTGTTGACGTTGTTGGTGTTGTTGTTTATTTGACATTGTTGTTGTTGTTGTTCTTTATTTGACGTTGTTTTAGTTGTTGTTGTTTATTTGACGTTGTTGTTGTTGTTTATTTGACATTGTTGTTGTTGTTGACGTTGTTGTTGTTGTTGTTGTTTATTTGACATTGTTGTTGTTGTTGTTGTTGTTGTTGTTGACGTTGTTGGTGTTGTTGTTTATTTGACGTTGTTGTTGTTGTTGTTGTTTATTTGACGTTGTTTTAGTTGTTGTTGTTTATTTGACATTGTTGTTGTTTTTTATTTGACGTTGTTGTTGACATTGTTGTTGTTGTTGATTATTTGACGTTGTTGTTGTTGTTTATTTGACGTAGTTGTTGTTGTTGATGTTGTTGTTGTTGTTGTTGTTGTTGTTTATTTGACGTTTTTGTTGTTGTTGATGTTATTGTTGTTGTTTATTTGACGTTGTTGTTATTGTTTATTTGACGTTGTTTTTGTTGTTTATTTGACGTTTTTGTTGTTGTTATTGTTGTTGTTTATTTGACGTTGTTGTTGTTGTTGTTTATTTGATGTTGTTGTTGTTGTTTATTTGACGTTGGTGTTGTTGTTGTTTATTTGACGTTGTTGTTGTTATTTATTTGATGTTGTTTTTGTTATTTTTTATTTGACGTTGTTGTTGTTGTTGTTTATTTGACGTTGTTATTATTGTTTATTTGATGTTGTTTTTGTTATTTGACGTTGTTGTTGTTGTTGTTGTTGTATTTGTTGTTGTTGTTGTTGTTGCTTATTTGACGTTGTTGTTATTGTTGTTTTTTACTCGACGTTGTTGTTGTTGTTGTTTATTTGACATTGTTGTTGTTGTTGTTTATTTGACGTTGTTGTTGTTGTTGTTGTTTTTTTGACGTTGTTGTTGTTGTTGTTGACATTGTTGTTGTTGACATTGTTGTGGTTGTTGTTTATTTGACGTTGTTGTTGCTGTTGTTTATTTGACGTTGTTGTTGTTGTTGTTTATTTGACGTTGTTGTTGTTGTTGTTGTTTATTTGACGTTGTCGTTGTTGTTGACATTGTTGTTGTTGTTGTTGTTTATTTGACGTAGTTGTTGTTGTTGACGTTGTTGTTGTTGTTGTTGTTGTTTATTTGACGTTTTTGTTGTCGTTGATGTTGTTGTTGTTGTTGTTTATTTGACGTTGTTGTTGTTATTTATTTGACGTTGTTGTTGTTGTTTATTTGACGTTGTTGTTGTTGTTATTGTTGTTGTTTATTTGACGTTGTTGTTGTTGTTGTTGTTTATTTAACGTTGTTGTTGTTGTTATTGTTGTTGTTTGTTTGACGTTGTTGTTGTTGTTGTTGTTTATTTGATGTTGTTGTTGTTTATTTGACATTGTTGTTGTTGTTGACGTTGTTGTTGTTGTTTATTTGACATTGTTGTTGTTGTTGTTGTTGACGTTGTTCGTGTTGTTGTTTATTTGACGTTGTTGTTATTGACATTGTTGTTGTTGTTGTTTATTTGACGTTGTTGTTATTGTTGTTTATTTGACGTTGTTGTTGTTGTTGTTGTTGTTGTTGTTTATTTGACGTTTTTGTTGTTGTTGTTGTTGTTGTTTATTTGACGTTGTTGTTATTGTCTATTTGACGTTGTTGTTGTTTTTTATTTGACGTTATTGTTGTTGTTTATTTGACATTGTTATTGTTGTTTATTTGACGTAGTTGTTGTTGTTGTTGTTTATTTGACGTTGTTGTTGTTGTCGTTGCTTATTTGACGTTATTGTTGTTATTGATGTTGTTGTTGTTGTTGTTGTTTATTTGACGTTGTTGTTGTTGTTGTTGACGTTGTTGGTGTTGTTGTTGTTTATTTGACGTTGTTTTAGTTGTTGTTGTTTATTTGACATTGTTGTTGTTTTTTATTTGACGTTGTCGTTGACATTGTTGTTGTTGTTGATTATTTGACATTGTTGTTGTTGTTATTTATTTGACGTAGTTGTTGTTGTTGACGTTGTTGTTGTTGTTGTTGTTTATTTGACGTTTTTGTTGTTGTTAATGTTGTTGTTGTTGTTTATTTGACTTTGTTGTTATTGTTTATTTGACGTTGTTTTTGTTGTTTATTTGACGTTGTTGTTGTTATTGTTGTTGTTTATTTGACGTTGTTGTTGTTTATTTGATGTTGTTGTTGTTGTTGTTTATTTGACGTTGGTGTTGTTGTTGTTTATATGACGTTGTTGTTGTTGTTATTTATTTGACGTTGTTGTTGTTATTGTTTATTTGACGTTGTTGTTGTTGTTGTTGTTTATTTGACGTTGTTATTATTGTTTATTTGATGTTGTTTTTGTTATTTGACGTTGTTGTTGTTGTTGTATTTGTTATTGTTGTTGTTGCTTATTTGACGTTGTTGTTATTCTTGTTGTTTATTCGACGTTGTTGTTGCTGTTGTTTATTTGACGTTGTTGTTGTTGTTTATTTGACGTTGTTGTTGTTGTTGTTTTTTTGACGTTGTTGTTGTTGTTGACATTGTTGTTGTTGTTCTTTATTTGACGTTGTTGTTGCTGTTGTTTATTTGACGTTGTTGTTGTTGTTGTTGTTTATTTGACGTTGTTGTTGTTGTTGTTGTTTATTTGACGTTGTCGTTGTTGTTGGCATTGTTGTTGTTGACATTGTCTTTGTTGTTGTTCTTGTTGTTGTTTATTTGAAGTAGTTGTTGTTGTTGACGTTGTTGTTGTTGTTGTTTATTTGACGTTGTTGTTGTTTATTTGACGTTGTTGTTGTTGTTGTTTATTTGACGTTGTTGTTGTTGTTGTTTGTTTGACGTTGTTGTCGTTGTTGTTGTTGTTGTTTATTTGATGTTGTTGTTGTTGTTTATTTGACATTGTTGTTGTTGTTGACGTTGTTGTTGTTGTTGTTTATTTGACATTGTTGTTGTTGTTGTTGACGTTGTTCGTGTTGTTGTTTATTTGATGTTGTTGTTATTGACATTGTTGTTGTTGTTTATTTGACATTGTTGTTTATTTGACGTAGTTGTTGTTGTTGACGTTGTTGTTGTTGTTGTTGTTGTTGTTGTTTATTTGACGTTTTTGTTGTTGTTGTTGTTGTTTATTTGACGTTGTTGTTATTGTCTATTTGACGTTGTTGTTGTTGTTTATTTGACGTTGTTGTTGTTGTTTATTTGACGTAGTTGTTGTTGTTTATTTGACGTTGTTGTTGTTGTTGTTTATTTGACGTTATTGTTGTTATTGATGTTGTTGTTGTTGTTGTTGTTTATTTGACGTTGTTGTTGTTGACGTTATTGTTGTTGTTGTTATTTATTTGACGTTGTTGTTGTTGTTGTTGTTTATTTGACGTTGTTGTTGTTTATTTGACGTTGTTGTTGTTGTTTATTTGACGTTGTTGTTGTTTATTTGACATTGTTGATGTTGTTGTTATTGGTTATTTGACGTTGTTGTTGTTGTTTATTTGACGTTGTTGTTGTTGTTGTTGACGTTGTTGTTGTTGTTGTTTATTTGACGTTGTTGTTGTTGTTGTTGTTTATTTGACGTTGTTGTTGTTGTTTATTTGACGTTGTTGTTGTTGTTTATTTGACGTTGTTGTTGTTGTTGTTATTGTTGTTGTTTATTAGACGTTGTTGTTGTTGTTTATTTGAAGTTGTTGTTGTTGTTGTTTATTTGACATTGTTGTTGTTGTTGACGTTGTTGTTGTTGTTGTTTATTTGTTATTGTTGTTGTTGTTGTTGACGTTGTTGGTGTTGTTGTTTATTTGACATTGTTGTTGTTGTTGTTCTTTATTTGACGTTGTTTTAGTTGTTGTTGTTTATTTGACGTTGTTGTTGTTCTTTATTTGACATTGTTGTTGTTGTTGACGTTGTTGTTGTTGTTGTTTATTTGACATTGCTGTTGTTGTTGTTGTTGTTGTTGACGTTGTTGTTGTTGTTGTTGTATATTTGACGTTGTTGTTGTTGTTGTTGTTGTTGTTGTTGTTGTTTATTTGACGTTGTTTTAGTTGTTGTTATTTATTTGACATTGTTGTTGTTTTTTATTTGACGTTGTTGTTGACATTGTTGTTGTTGTTGATTATTTGACGTTGTTGTTGTTGTTTATTTGACGTAGTTGTTGTTGTTGATGTTGTTGTTGTTGTTGTTGTTGTTTATTTGACGTTGTTGTTATTGTTGATGTTGTTGTTGTTGTTGTTTATTTGACGTTGTTGTTATTGTTTATTTGACGTTGTTTTTGTTGTTTATTTGACGTTGTTGTTGTTGTTATTGTTGTTGTTTATTTGACGTTGTTGTTGTTGTTGTTTATTTGATGTTGTTGTTGTTGTTTATTTGACGTTGGTGTTGTTATTGTTTATTTGACGTTGTTGTTGTTATTTATTTGACGTTGTTTTTGTTATTTTTTATTTGACGTTGTTGTTGTTGTTGTTTATTTGACGTTGTTATTATTGTTTATTTGATGTTGTTTTTGTTATTTGACGTTGTTGTTGTTGTTGTTGTTGTATTTGTTGTTGTTGTTGTTGCTTATTTGACGTTGTTGTTATTGTTGTTTTTTATTCGACGTTGTTGTTGCTGTTGTTTATTTGACATTGTTGTTGTTGTTGTTTATTTGACGTTGTTGTTGTTGTTGTTTTGATGTTGTTGTTGTTGTTGACATTGTTGTTGTTGACATTGTTGTGGTTGTTGTTTATTTGACGTTGTTGTTGCTGTTGTTTATTTGACGTTGTTGTTGTTGTTGTTTATTTGACGTTGTTGTTGTTGTTGTTTATTTGACGTTGTCGTTGTTGTTGACATTGTTGTTGTTGTTGTTGTTTATTTGACGTTGTTGTTATTGTCTATTTGACGTTGTTGTTGTTGTTTATTTGACGTTGTTGTTGTTGTTGTTTATTTGACATTGTTATTGTTGTTTATTTGACGTAGTTGTTGTTGTTGCTGTTTATTTGACGCTGTTGTTGTTGTTTATTTGACGTTATTGTTGTTATTGATGTTGTTGTTGTTGTTGTTGTTTATTTGACGTTGTTGTTGTTGATGTTATTGTTGTTGTTGTTATTTATTTGACGTTGTTGTTGTTGTTGTTGTTGTTGTTTATTTGACGTTGTTGTTGTTGTTTATTTGACGTTGTTGTTGTTGTTTATTTGACGTTGTTGTTGTTTATTTAACGTTGTTGTTGTTTATTTGACATTGTTGTTGTTGTTATTGTTTATTTGACGTTGTTGTTGTTTATTTGACGTTGTTGTTGTTGTTGTTGACATTGTTGTTGTTGTTGTTGTTGTTGTTGATTTGACGTTGTTGTTGTTGTTGACGTTGTTGTTGTTGTTTATTTGACGTTGTTGTTGTTGTTGTTGTTTATTTGACGTTGTTGTTGTTGTTTACTCGACATTGTTGTTGTTGTTTATTTGACGTTGTTGTTGTTGTTTATTTGACGTTGTTGTTGTTGTTGTTATTGTTGTTGTTTATTAGACGTTGTTTTTTGTTGTTTATTTGAAGTTGTTGTTGTTGTTGTTGTTTATTTGACATTGTTATTATTGTTTATTTGATGTTGTTTTTGTTATTTGACGTTGTTGTTGTTGTTGTTGTTGTATTTGTTGTTGTTGTTGTTGTTGTTGCTTATTTGACGTTGTTGTTATTGTTGTTTTTTACTCGACGTTGTTGTTGCTGTTGTTTATTTGACATTGTTGTTATTGTTGTTTATTTGACGTTGTTGTTGTTGTTGTTGTTTTTTTGACGTTGTTGTTGTTGTTGTTAACATTGTTGTTGTTGACATTGTTGTGGTTGTTGTTTATTTGACGTTGTTGTTGCTGTTGTTTATTTGACGTTGTTGTTGTTGTTGTTTATTTGACGTTGTTGTTGTTGTTGTTGTTTATTTGACGTTGTCGTTGTTGTTGACATTGTTGTTGTTGTTGTTGTTGTTTATTTGACGTAGTTGTTGTTGTTGACGTTGTTGTTGTTGTTGTTGTTGTTTATTTGACGTTTTTGTTGTCGTTGATGTTGTTGTTGTTGTTGTTTATTTGACGTTGTTGTTGTTGTTTATTTGACGTTGTTGTTGTTGTTTATTTGACGTTGTTGTTGTTGTTATTGTTGTTGTTTATTTGACGTTGTTGTTGTTTATTTGATGTTGTTGTTGTTGTTTATTTGACATTGTTGTTGTTGTTGACGTTGTTGTTGTTGTTGTTTATTTGACATTGTTGTTGTTGTTGTTGACGTTGTTGGTGTTGTTGTTTATTTGACGTTGTTGTTGTTGTTGTTGACGTTGTTGGTGTTGTTGTTTATTTGACGTTGTTGTTGTTGACATTTTTGTTGTTGTTGTTTATTTGACGTTGTTTTATTGTTGTTTATTTGACGTAGTTGTTGTTGTTGACGTTGTTGTTGTTGTTGTTGTTTATTTGACGTTTTTGTTGTTGTTGTTGTTGTTGTTTATTTGACGTTGTTGTTATTGTCTATTTGACGTTGTTGTTGTTGTTGTTGTTTATTTGACGTTGTTGTTGTTGTTATTGTTGTTGTTTATTTGACGTTGTTGTTGTTGTTGTTTATTTGATGTTGTTGTTGTTGTTTATTTGACGTTGTTGGTGTTGTTGTTGTTTATTTGACATAGTTGTTGTTGTTGACGTTGTTGTTGTTGTTGTTGTTGTTGTTGTTTATTTGATGTTTTTGTTGTTGTTGTTGTTGTTGTTGTTGTTTATTTGACGTTGTTGTTGTTGTTGTTGTTGTTGTTGTTTATTTGATGTTGTTATTGTTTATTTGACATTGTTGTTGTTGTTGACGTTGTTGTTGTTGTTTATTTGACATTGTTGTTGTTGTTGTTGTTGACGTTGTTCGTGTTGTTATTGACATTGTTGTTGTTGTTGTTTATTTGACGTTGTTGTTATTGTTGTTTATTTGACGTAGTAGTTGTTGTTGTTGTTGTTTATTTGACGTTTTTGTTGTTGTTGTTGTTTATTTGACGTTGTTGTTATTGTTTATTTGACGTTGTTGTTGTTGTTTATTTGACGTTATTGTTGTTGTTTATTTGACATTGTTATTGTTGTTTATTTGACGTAGTTGTTGTTGTTGTTGTTTATTTGACGTTGTTGTTGTTGTTGTTTATTTGACGTTATTGTTGTTATTGATGTTGTTCTTGTTGTTGTTTATTTGACGTTGTTGTTGTTGACGTTATTGTTGTTGTTGTTATTTATTTGACGTTGTTGTTGTTGTTGTTGTTGTTGTTGTTTATTTGACGTTGTTGTTGTTTATTTGACGTTGTTGTTGTTTATTTGACATTGTTGTTGTTGTTGTTATTGTTTATTTGACGTTGTTGTTGTTGTTGTTTATTTGACGTTGTTGTTGTTGTTGACGTTGTTGTTGTTGTTGTTGTTGATTTGACGTTGTTGTTGTTGTTGACGTTGTTGTTGTTGTTGTTTATTTGACGTTGTTGTTGTTGTTGTTGTTGTTTATTTGACGTTGTAGTTGTTGTTGTTTATTTGACGTTGTTGTTGTTGTTTATTTGACGTTGTTGTTGTTGTTGTTGTTGTTGTTGTTGTTGTTGTTATTGTTGTTGTTTATTTGACGTTGTTGTTGTTTATATGAAGTTGTTGTTGTTTATTTGACATTGTTATTGTTGTTGACGTTGTTGTTGTTGTTTATTTGTTATTGTTGTTGTTGTTGTTGTTGACGTTGTTGGTGTTGTTGTTTATTTGACATTGTTGTTGTTGTTGTTCTTTATTTGACGTTGTTTTAGTTGTTGTTGTTTATTTGACGTTGTTGTTGTTTATTTGACATTGTTGTTGTTGTTGACGTTGTTGTTGTTGTTGTTGTTTATTTGACATTGTTGTTGTTGTTGTTGTTGTTGTTGACGTTGTTGGTGTTGTTGTTTATTTGACGTTGTTGTTGTTGTTGTTGTTTATTTGACGTTGTTTTAGTTGTTGTTGTTTATTTGACATTGTTGTTGTTTTTTATTTGACGTTGTTGTTGACATTGTTGTTGTTGTTGATTATTTGACGTTGTTGTTGTTGTTTATTTGACGTAGTTGTTGTTGTTGTTGTTGTTGTTGTTGTTGTTGTTGTTGTTGTTGTTTATTTGACGTTTTTGTTGTTGTTGATGTTATTGTTGTTGTTTATTTGACGTTGTTGTTATTGTTTATTTGACGTTGTTTTTGTTGTTTATTTGACGTTTTTGTTGTTGTTATTGTTGTTGTTTATTTGACGTTGTTGTTGTTGTTGTTTATTTGATGTTGTTGTTGTTGTTTATTTGACGTTGGTGTTGTTGTTGTTTATTTGACGTTGTTGTTGTTATTTATTTGATGTTGTTTTTGTTATTTTTTATTTGACGTTGTTGTTGTTGTTGTTGTTTATTTGACGTTGTTATTATTGTTTATTTGATGTTGTTTTTGTTATTTGACGTTGTTGTTGTTGTTGTTGTTGTATTTGTTGTTGTTGTTGTTGTTGCTTATTTGACGTTGTTGTTATTGTTGTTTTTTACTCGACGTTGTTGTTGTTGTTGTTTATTTGACATTGTTGTTGTTGTTGTTTATTTGACGTTGTTGTTGTTGTTGTTGTTGTTTTTTTGACGTTGTTGTTGTTGTTGTTGACATTGTTGTTGTTGACATTGTTGTGGTTGTTGTTTATTTGACGTTGTTGTTGCTGTTGTTTATTTGACGTTGTTGTTGTTGTTGTTTATTTGACGTTGTTGTTGTTGTTGTTTATTTGACGTTGTCGTTGTTGTTGACATTGTTGTTGTTGTTTATTTGACGTAGTTGTTGTTGTTGACGTTGTTGTTGTTGTTGTTTATTTGACGTTTTTGTTGTTGTTGTTGTTGTTGTTTATTTGACGTTGTTGTTGTTGTTTATTTGACGTTGTTGTTGTTTATTTGACGTTGTTGTTGTTGTTATTGTTGTTGTTTATTTGACGTTGTTGTTGTTTATTTGATGTTGTTGTTGTTGTTTATTTGACATTGTTGTTGTTGTTGACGTTGTTGTTGTTGTTGTTGTTTATTTGACATTGTTGTTGTTGTTGTTGACGTTGTTGGTGTTGTTGTTTATTTGACGTTGTTGTTGTTGTTGTTGGTGTTGTTGTTTATTTGACGTTGTTGTTGTTGACATTGTTGTTGTTGTTGTTTATTTGACGTTGTTGTTATTGTTGTTTATTTGACGTAGTTGTTGTTGTTGACGTTGTTGTTGTTGTTGTTTATTTGACGTTTTTGTTGTTGTTGTTGTTGTTTATTTGACGTTGTTGTTATTGTCAATTTGACGTTGTTGTTGTTGTTGTTTATTTGACGTTGTTGTTGTTGTTATAGTTGTTGTTTATTTGACGTTGTTGTTGTTGTTTATTTGATGTTGTTGTTGTTGTTTATTTGACGTTGTTGGTGTTGTTGTTGTTTATTTGACGTAGTTGTTGTTGTTGACGTTGTTGTTGTTGTTGTTGTTGTTGTTTATTTGACGTTTTTGTTGTTGTTGTTGTTTATTTGACGTTGTTGTTATTGTTTATTTGACGTTGTTTTTGTTGTTTATTTGACGTTGTTGTTGTTATTGTTGTTGTTTATTTGACGTTGTTGTTGTTGTTGTTGTTTATTTGATGTTGTTGTTGTTGTTTATTTGACATTGGTGTTGTTGTTGTTTATTTGACGTTGTTGTTGTTGTTATTTATTTGACGTTGTTGTTGTTGTTGTTATTGTTTATTTGACGTTGTTGTTGTTGTTGTTGTTTATTTGACGTTGTTATTATTGTTTATTTGACGTTGTTTTTGTTATTTGACGTTGTTGTTGTTGTTGTTGTTGTATTTGTTGTTGTTGTTGTTGCTTATTTGATGTTGTTGTTATTGTTGTTGTTTATTTGATGTTGTTGTTGCTGTTGTTTATTTGACGTTGTTGTTGTTGTTTATTTGACGTTGTTGTTGTTGTTGTTTATTTGACGTTGTTGTTGTTGTTGACATTGTTGTTGTTGACATTGTTGTTGTTGTTGTTTATTTGACGTTGTTGTTGCTGTTGTTTATTTGACATTGTTGTTGTTGTTGTTGTTTATTTGACGTTGTTGTTGTTGTTGTTATTGTTTATATGACATTGTCGTTGTTGTTGACATTGTTGCTGTTGTTGTTTATTTGACGTAGTTGTTGTTGTTGACGTTGTTGTTGTTGTTGTTGTTTATTTGATGTTTTTGTTGTTGTTGATGTTGTTGTTGTTGTTTATTTTACGTTATTGTTGTTTATTTGACGTTGTTGTTGTTGTTGTTTATTTGATGTTGTTGTTGTTGTTGTTATTGTTGTTGTTTATTTGACGTTGTTGTTGTTGTTGTTGTTTATTTGATGTTGTTGTTGTTGTTTATTTGACAAAGTTGTTGTTGTTGACGTTGTTGTTGTTGTTTATTTGACGTTTTTGTTGTTGTTGTTGTTGACGTTGTTGGTGTTGTTGTTTATTTGACATTGTTGTTGTTGACATTGTTGTTGTTGTTTATTTGACGTTGTTGTTATTGTTGTTTATTTGACGTTGTTGTTGTTGTTGTTTATTTGACGTTGTTGTTGTTGTTTATTTGACGTTGTTGTTGTTTATTTGACGTTGTTGTTGTATATTTGACGTTGTTGTTGTTGTTTATTTGACGTTGTTGTTGTTGTTATTGTTGTTGTTTATTTGACGTTGTTGTTGTTGTTTATTTGATGTTGTTGTTGTTGTTGTTTATTTGACATTGTTGTTGTTGTTGACGTTGTTGTTGTTGTTGTTGTTTATTTGTTATTGTTGTTGTTTTTGTTGTTGTTGACGTTGTTGGTGTTGTTGTTTATTTGACGTTGTTGTTGTTGTTGTTTATTTGACGTTATTTTAGTTGTTGTTGTTTATTTGACGTTGTTGTTGTTGTTATTTATTTGACATTGTTGTTGTTGTTGACGATGTTGTTGTTGTTTATTTGACATTGTTGTTGTTGTTGTTGTTGACGTTGTTGGTGTTGTTGTTTATTTGACGTTGTTGTTGTTGTTGTTTATTTGACGTTGTTTTAGTTGTTGTTGTTTATTTGACATTGTTGTTGTTTTTTATTTGACGTTGTTGTTGACATTGTTGTTGTTGTTGATTATTTGACATTGTTGTTGTTGTTTATTTGACGTAGTTGTTGTTGTTGACGTTGTTGTTGTTTATTTGACGTTTTTGTTGTTGTTGATGTTGTTGCTGTTGTTTATTTGACGTTGTTGTTATTGTTTATTTGACTTTTTTTTTGTTGTTTATTTGATGTTGTTGTTGTTATTGTTGTTGTTTATTTGACGTTGTTGTTGTTGTTGTTTATTTGATGTTGTTGTTGTTGTTTATTTGACGTTGTTGTTGTTGTTTATTTGATGTTGTTGTTGTTGTTGTTTATTTGACATTGTTGTTGTTGTTGACGTTGTTGTTGTCGTTTATTTGTTATTGTTGTTGTTGTTGTTGACGTTGTTGGTGTTGTTGTTTATTTGACGTTGTTGTTTTTGTTATTTATTTGACGTTGTTTTAGTTGTTGTTGTTTATTTGACGTTGTTGTTGTTATTTATTTGACATTGTTGTTGTTGTTGATGTTGTTGTTGTTGTTTATTTGACATTGTTGTTGTTGTTGTTGTTGACGTTGTTGGTGTTGTTGTTGTTTATTTGACGTTGTTTTAGTTGTTGTTGTTTATTTGACATTGTTGTTGTTTTTTATTTGACGTTGTCGTTGACATTGTTGTTGTTGTTGATTATTTGACATTGTTGTTGTTGTTGTTTATTTGACGTAGTCGTTGTTGTTGAGGTTGTTGTTGTTGTTGTTGTTTATTTGACGTTTTTGTTATTGTTAATGTTGTTGTTGTTGTTTATTTGACGTTGTTGTTATTGTTTATTTGACGTTGTTTTTGTTGTTTATTTGACGTTGTTGTTGTTATTGTTGTTGTTTATTTGACGTTGTTGTTGTTGTTTATTTGATGTTGTTGTTGTTGTTTATTTGACGTTGGTGTTGTTGTTGTTTATTTGACGTTGTTGTTGTTATTTATTTGACGTTGTTTTTGTTATTTTTTATTTGACGTTGTTGTTGTTGTTGTTTATTTGACGTTGTTATTATTGTTTGTTTGATGTTGTTTTTGTTATTTGACGTTGTTGTTGTTGTTGTTGTATTTGTTGTTGTTGTTGTTGCTTATTTGACGTTGTTGTTATTGTTGTTTTTTATTCGACGTTGTTGTTGCTGTTGTTTATTTGACATTGTTGTTGTTGTTGTTTATTTGACGTTGTTGTTGTTGTTGTTTTGATGTTGTTGTTGTTGTTGTTGTTGACATTGTTGTTGTTGACATTGTTGTGGTTGTTGTTTATTTGACGTTGTTGTTGCTGTTGTTTATTTGACGTTGTTGTTGTTGTTGTTTATTTGACGTTGTTGTTGTTGTTGTTTGTTTGACGTTGTCGTTGTTGTTGACATTGTTGTTGTTGTTGTTGTTTATTTGACGTTGTTGTTATTGTCTATTTGACGTTGTTGTTGTTGTTTATTTGACGTTGTTGTTGTTGTTGTTTATTTGACATTGTTATTGTTGTTTATTTGACGTAGTTGTTGTTGTTGTTGTTTATTTGACGCTGTTGTTGTTGTTGTTTATTTGACGTTATTGTTGTTATTGATGTTGTTGTTGTTGTTGTTGTTTATTTGACGTTGTTGTTGTTGACGTTATTGTTGTTGTTGTTATTTATTTGACGTTGTTGTTGTTGTTGTTGTTTATTTGACGTTGTTGTTGTTGTTTATTTGACGTTGTTGTTGTTGTTTATTTGACGTTGTTGTTGTTTATTTGACATTGTTGTTGTTGTTGTTATTGTTTATTTGACGTTGTTGTTGTTGTTTATTTGACGTTGTTGTTGTTGTTGTTGACATTGTTGTTGTTGTTGTTGATTTGACGTTGTTGTTGTTGTTGTTGACGTTGTTGTTGTTGTTGTTTATTTGACGTTGTTGTTGTTGTTGTTTATTTGACGTTGTTGTTGTTGTTTATTTGACATTGTTGTTGTTGTTTATTTGACGTTGTTGTTGTTGTTTATTTGACGTTGTTGTTGTTGTTGTTGTTATTGTTGTTGTTTATTAGACGTTGTTGTTGTTGTTTATTTGAAGTTGTTGTTGTTGTTGTTGTTTATTTGACATTGTTGTTGTTGTTGACGTTGTTGTTGTTGTTTATTTGTTATTGTTGTTGTTGTTGTTGACGTTATTGGTGTTGTTGTTTATTTGACATTGTTGTTGTTCTTTATTTGACGTTGTTTTAGTTGTTGTTGTTTATTTGACGTTGTTGTTGTTATTTATTTGACATTGTTGTTGTTGTTGACGTTGTTGTTGTTGTTGTTGTTTATTTGACATTGTTGTTGTTGTTGTTGTTGTTGACGTTGTTGGTGTTGTTGTTTATTTGACGTTGTTGTTGTTGTTGTTGTTTATTTGACGTTGTTTTAGTTGTTGTTGTTTATTTGACATTGTTGTTGTTTTTTATTTGACGTTGTTGTTGACATTGTTGTTGTTGTTGATTATTTGACGTTGTTGTTGTTGTTTATTTGACGTAGTTGTTGTTGTTGATGTTGTTGTTGTTGTTGTTGTTTATTTGACGTTTTTGTTGTTGTTGATGTTGTTGTTGTTGATGTTGTTGTTGTTGTTTATTTGACGTTGTTGTTATTGTTTATTTGACGTTGTTTTTGTTGTTTATTTGACGTTGTTGTTGTTGTTATTGTTGTTGTTTATTTGACGTTGTTGTTGTTGTTGTTTATTTGATGTTGTTGTTGTTGTTTATTTGACGTTGGTGTTGTTGTTGTTTATTTGACGTTGTTGTTGTTATTTATTTGAAGTTGTTTTTGTTATTTTTTATTTGACGTTGTTGTTGTTGTTTATTTGACGTTGTTATTATTGTTTATTTGATGTTGTTTTTGTTATTTGACGTTGTTGTTGTTGTTGTTGTATTTGTTGTTGTTGTTGTTGTTGCTTATTTGACGTTGTTGTTATTGTTGTTTTTTATACGACGTTGTTGTTGCTGTTGTTTATTTGACATTGTTGTTGTTGTTTATTTGACGTTGTTGTTGTTGTTGTTGTTTTGACGTTGTTGTTGTTGTTGTTGTTGACATTGTTGTTGTTGACATTGTTGTGGTTATTGTTTATTTGACGTTGTTGTTGCTGTTGTTTATTTGACGTCGTTGTTGTTGTTGTTGTTTATTTGACCTTGTTGTTGTTGTTGTTTATTTGACGTTGTCGTTGTTGTTGACATTGTTGTTGTTGTTGTTGTTGTTTATTTGACGTAGTTGTTGTTGTTGACGTTGTTGTTGTTGTTGTTGTTGTTGTTTATTTGACGTTTTTGTTGTTGTTGATGTTGTTGTTGTTGTTTATTTGACGTTGTTGTTGTTGTTGTTTATTTGACGTTGTTGTTGTTGTTGTTTATTTGACGTTGTTGTTGATGTTATTGTTGTTGTTTATTTGACGTTGTTGTTGTTGTTGTTTATTTGATGTTGGTGTTGTTGTTTATTTGACATTATTGTTGTTGTTGACGTTGTTGTTGTTGTTTATTTGACATTGTTGTTGTTGTTGTTGTTGACGTTGTTGGTGTTGTTGTTTATTTGACGTTGTTGTTGTTGACGTTGTTGGTGTTGTTGTTTATTTGACGTTGTTATTGTTGACATTGTTGTTGTTGTTGTTTATTTGACGTTGTTGTTATTGTTGTTTATTTGACGTAGTTATTGTTGTTGACGTTGTTGTTGTTGTTGTTGTTTATTTGACGTTTTTGTTGTTGTTGTTGTTGTTGTTTATTTGACGTTGTTGTTATTGTCTATTTGGCGTTGTTGTTGTTATTGTTTATTTGACGTTGTTGTTGTTGTTATTGTTGTTGTTTATTTGACGTTGTTGTTGTTGTTGTTGTTTATTTGACGTTGTTTTTGTTGTTTATTTGACGTTGTTGTTGTTGTTTATTTGACGTTGTTGTTGTTGTTGACATTGTTGTTGTTGACATTGTTGTTGTTGTTGTTTATTTGACGTTGTTGTTGCTGTTGTTTATTTGACATTGTTGTTGTTGTTGTTGTTGTTTATTTGAAGTTGTTGTTGTTGTTGTTGTTTATTTGACATTGTTGTTGTTGTTGACGTTGTTGTTGTTGTTTATTTGTTATTGTTGTTGTTGTTGTTGACGTTATTGGTGTTGTTTTTTATTTGACATTGTTGTTGTTCTTTATTTGACGTTGTTTTAGTTGTTGTTGTTTATTTGACGTTGTTGTTGTTGTTTATTTGACATTGTTGTTGTTGTTGACGTTGTTGTTGTTGTTGTTTATTTGACATTGTTGTTGTTGTTGTTGTTGACGTTGTTGGTGTTGTTGTTTATTTGACGTTGTTGTTGTTGTTGTTGTTTATTTGACGTTGTTTTAGTTGTTGTTGTTTATTTGACATTGTTGTTGTTTTTTATTTGACGTTGTTGTTGACATTGTTGTTGTTGTTGATTATTTGACGTTGTTGTTGTTGTTTATTTGACGTAGTTGTTGTTGTTGATGTTGTTGTTGTTGTTGTTGTTGTTTATTTGACGTTTTTGTTGTTGTTGATGTTGTTGTTGTTTATTTGACGTTGTTGTTATTGTTTATTTGACGTTGTTTTTGTTGTTTATTTGATGTTGTTGTTGTTTATTTGACGTTGTTGTTATTGTTTATTTGACGTTGTTTTTGTTGTTTATTTGACGTTGTTGTTGTTGTTATTGTTGTTGTTTATTTGACGTTGTTGTTGTTGTTGTTTATTTGATGTTGTTGTTGTTGTTTATTTGACGTTGGTGTTGTTGTTGTTTATTTGACGTTGTTGTTGTTATTTATTTGACGTTGTTTTTGTTATTTTTTATTTGACGTTGTTGTTGTTGTTTATTTGACGTTGTTATTATTGTTTATTTGATGTTGTTTTTGTTATTTGACGTTGTTGTTGTTGTTGTTGTATTTGTTGTTGTTGTTGTTGCTTATTTGACGTTGTTGTTATTGTTGTTTTTTATACGACGTTGTTGTTGCTGTTGTTTATTTGACATTGTTGTTGTTGTTGTTTATTTGACGTTGTTGTTGTTGTTGTTGTTGTTGTTTTGACGTTGTTGTTGTTGTTGTTGTTGTTGACATTGTTGTTGTTGACATTGTTGTGGTTATTGTTTATTTGACGTTGTTGTTGCTGTTGTTTATTTGACGTTGTTGTTGTTGTTGTTTATTTGACCTTGTTGTTGTTGTTGTTTATTTGACGTTGTCGTTGTTGTTGACATTGTTGTTGTTGTTTATTTGACGTAGTTGTTGTTGTTGACGTTGTTGTTGTTGTTGTAGTTGTTTATTTGACGTTTTTGTTGTTGTTGATGTTGTTGTTGTTGTTTATTTGACGTTGTTGTTGTTGTTGTTTATTTGACGTTGTTGTTGTTGTTGTTTATTTGACGTTGTTGTTGATGTTATTGTTGTTGTTTATTTCACGTTGTTGTTGTTGTTGTTGTTTATTTGATGTTGGTGTTGTTGTTTATTTGACATTGTTGTTGTTGTTGACGTTGTTGTTGTTGTTTATTTGACATTGTTGTTGTTGTTGTTGTTGACGTTGTTGGTGTTGTTGTTTATTTGACGTTGTTGTTGTTGTTGACGTTGTTGGTGTTGTTGTTTATTTGACGTTGTTATTGTTGACATTGTTGTTGTTGTTGTTTATTTGACGTTGTTGTTATTGTTGTTTATTTGACGTAGTTGTTGTTGTTGACGTTGTTGTTGTTGTTGTTGTTGTTTATTTGACGTTTTTGTTGTTGTTGTTGTTGTTGTTTATTTGACGTTGTTGTTATTGTCTATTTGACGTTGTTGTTGTTATTGTTTATTTGACGTTGTTGTTGTTGTTATTGTGGTTGTTTATTTGACGTTGTTGTTGTTGTTGTTGTTTATTTGACGTTGTTTTTGTTGTTTATTTGACGTTGTTGTTGTTGTTGTTGTTTATTTGACGTTGTTGTTGTTGTTGTTGACATTGTTGTTGTTGACATTGTTGTTGTTGTTGTTGTTTATTTGACGTTGTTGTTGCTGTTGTTTATTTGACATTGTTGTTGTTGTTGTTGTTTATTTGACGTTGTTGTTGTTGTTTATTTGACGTTGTTGTTGTTGTTGTTGTTTATTTGACATTGTCGTTGTTGTTGACATTGTTGTTGTTGGCATTGTTGCTGTTGTTGTTTATTTGACGTAGTTGTTGTTGTTGACGTTGTTGTTGTTGTTGTTTATTTGATGTTTTTGTTGTTGTTGATGTTGTTGTTGTTGTTTATTTTACGTTATTGTTGTTTATTTGACGTTGTTGTTGTTGTTGTTTATTTGATGTTGTTCTTGTTGTTGTTATTGTTGTTGTTTATTTGACGTTGTTGTTGTTGTTGTTGTTTATTTGATGTTGTTGTTGTTGTTTATTTGACATTGTTGTTGTTGTTGACGTTGTTGTTGTTGTTTATTTGACGTTTTTGTTGTTGTTGTTGTTGACGTTGTTGGTGTTGTTGTTTATTTGACATTGTTGTTGTTGACATTGTTGTTGTTGTTTATTTGACGTTGTTGTTATTGTTGTTTATTTGACGTTGTTGACGTTGTTGTTGTTGTTTATTTGACGTTGTTGTTGTTGTTAATTTGACGTTGTTGTTGTTTATTTGACGTTGTTGTTGTTTATTTGACGTTGTTGTTGTTGTTTATTTGACGTTGTTGTTGTTGTTGTTATTGTTGTTGTTTATTTGACGTTGTTGTTGTTGTTTATTTGATGTTGTTGTTGTTGTTGTTTATTTGACATTGTTGTTGTTGTTGACGTTGTTGTTGTTGTTGTTTATTTGTTATTGTTGTTGTTTTTGTTGTTGTTGACGTTGTTGGTGTTGTTGTTTATTTGACGTTGTTGTTGTTGTTGTTTATTTGACGTTGTTTTAGTTGTTGTTATTTATTTGACATTGTTGTTGTTGTTGACGATGTTGTTGTTGTTTATTTGACATTGTTGTTGTTGTTGTTGTTCTTGACGTTGTTGGTGTTGTTGTTTATTTGACGTTGTTGTTGTTGTTGTTTATTTGACGTTGTTTTAGTTGTTGTTGTTTATTTGACATTGTTGTTGTTTTTTATTTGACGTTGTTGTTGACATTGTTGTTGTTGTTGATTATTTGACATTGTTGTTGTTGTTTATTTGACGTAGTTGTTGTTGTTGACGTTGTTGTTGTTTATTTGACGTTTTTGTTGTTGTTGATGTTGTTGATGTTGTTGCTGTTGTTTATTTGACGTTGTTGTTATTGTTTATTTGACGTTGTTTTTGTTGTTTATTTGATGTTGTTGTTGTTATTGTTGTTGTTTATTTGACGTTGTTGTTGTTGTTGTTGTTTATTTGATGTTGTTGTTGTTGTTTATTTGACGTTGTTGTTGTTGTTTATTTGATGTTGTTGTTGTTGTTGTTGTTTATTTGACATTGTTGTTGTTGTTGACGTTGTTGTTGTTGTTTATTTGTTATTGTTGTTGTTGTTGACGTTGTTGGTGTTGTTGTTTATTTGACGTTGTTGTTTTTGTTATTTATTTGACGTTGTTTTAGTTGTTGTTGTTTATTTGACGTTGTTGTTGTTATTTATTTGACATTGTTGTTGTTGTTTATGTTGTTGTTGTTGTTTATTTGACATTGTTGTTGTTGTAGACGTTGTTGGTGTTGTTGTTGTTTATTTGACGTTGTTTTAGTTGTTGTTGTTTATTTGACATTGTTGTTGTTTTTTATTTGACGTTGTCATTGACATTGTTGTTGTTGTTGATTATTTGACATTGTTGTTGTTGTTTATTTGACGTAGTCGTTGTTGTTGACGTTGTTGTTGTTGTTGTTGTTGTTTATTTGACGTTTTTGTTGTTGTTAATGTTATTGTTGTTGTTTATTTGACGTTGTTGTTATTGTTTATTTGATGTTGTTTTTGTTGTTTATTTGACGTTGTTGTTATTGTTGTTGTTTATTTGACGTTGTTGTTGTTTATTTGATGTTGTTGTTGTTGTTGTTTATTTGACGTTGGTGTTGTTGTTGTTTATATGACGTTGTTGTTGTTGTTATTTATTTGACGTTGTTGTTGTTATTGTTTATTTGACGTTGTTGTTGTTGTTGTTGTTTATTTGACGTTGTTATTATTGTTTATTTGATGTTGTTTTTGTTATTTGACGTTGTTGTTGTTGTTGTTGTATTTGTTATTGTTGTTGTTGCTTATTTGACGTTGTTGTTATTCTTGTTGTTTATTCGACGTTGTTGTTGCTGTTGTTTATTTGACGTTGTTGTTGTTGTTTATTTGACGTTGTTGTTGTTGTTGTTTTTTTGACGTTGTTGTTGTTGGTGACATTGTTGTTGTTGACATTGTTGTTGTTTATTTGACGTTGTTGTTGTTGTTTATTTGACGTTGTTGTTGTTGTTGTTGTTTATTTGACGTTGTCGTTGTTGTTGGCATTGTTGTTGTTGACATTGTTTTTTTTTGTTGTTCTTGTTGTTGTTTATTTGAAGTAGTTGTTGTTGTTGACGTTGTTGTTGTTTTTGTTGTTGTTGTTTATTTGACGTTTTTGTTGTTGTTGATGTTGTTGTTGTTGTTGTTGTTTATTTGACGTTGTTGTTGTTGTTTATTTGACGTTTTGTTGTTGTTGTTGTTTATTTGACGTTGTTGTTGTTGTTGTTATTGTTATTGTTGTTGTTTGTTTGACGTTGTTGTTGTTGTTGTTGTTGTTTATTTGATGTTGTTGTTGTTGTTTATTTGACATTGTTGTTGTTGTTGACGTTGTTGTTGTTGTTGTTTATTTGACATTGTTGTTGTTATTGTTGACGTTGTTCGTGTTGTTGTTTATTTGATGTTGTTGTTATTGACATTGTTGTTGTTGTTGTTTATTTGACATTGTTGTTTATTTGACGTAGTTGTTGTTGTTGACGTTGTTGTTGTTGTTGTTGTTGTTGTTGTTGTTTATTTGACGTTTTTGTTGTTGTTGTTGTTGTTTATTTGACGTTGTTGTTATTGTCTATTTGACGTTGTTGTTGTTGTTTATTTGACGTTGTTGTTGTTGTTGTTTATTTGACATTGTTATTGTTGTTTATTTGACGTAGTTGTTGTTGTTTATTTGACGTTGTTGTTGTTGTTATTTATTTGACGTTATTGTTGTTATTGATGTTGTTGTTGTTGTTGTTGTTTATTTGACGTTGTTGTTGTTGACGTTATTGTTGTTGTTGTTATTTATTTGACGTTGTTGTTGTTGTTGTTTATTTGACGTTGTTGTTGTTTATTTGACGTTGTTGTTGTTGTTTATTTGATGTTGTTGTTGTTTATTTGACATTGTTGTTGTTGTTGTTATTGTTTATTTGACGTTGTTGTTGTTGTTTATTTGACGTTGTTGTTGTTGTTGTTGACGTTGTTGTTGTTGTTGTTTATTTGACGTTGTTGTTGTTGTTGTTTATTTGACGTTGTTGTTGTTGTTGTTGTTTATTTGACGTTGTTGTTGTTGTTTATTTGACGTTGTTGTTGTTGTTGTTGTTGTTGTTGTTATTGTTGTTGTTTATTAGACGTTGTTGTTGTTGTTTATTTGAAGTTGTTGTTGTTGTTTATTTGACATTGTTGTTGTTGTTGACATTGTTGTTGTTGTTGTTTATTTGTTATTGTTGTTGTTGTTGTTGACGTTGTTGGTGTTGTTGTTTATTTGACATTGTTGTTGTTGTTGTTCTTTATTAACGTTGTTTTAGTTGTTGTTGTTTATTTGACGTTGTTGTTGTTCTTTATTTGACATTGTCGTTGTTGTTGACGTTGTTGTTGTTGTTGTTGTTTATTTGACGTTTTTGTTGTTGTTGTTGTTGACGTTGTTGGTGTTGTTGTTTATTTGACATTGTTGTTGTTGACATTGTTGTTGTTGTTTATTTGACGTTGTTGTTATTGTTGTTTATTTGACGTTGTTGTTGTTGTTTATTTGACGTTGTTGTTGTTGTTTATTTGACGTTGTTGTTGTTTATTTGACGTTGTTGTTGTTTATTTGACGTTGTTGTTGTTGTTTATTT
Source organism: Vicia faba (assembly GCA_948472305.1). Classification (NCBI taxonomy): domain Eukaryota; kingdom Viridiplantae; phylum Streptophyta; class Magnoliopsida; order Fabales; family Fabaceae; genus Vicia; species Vicia faba. The sequence goes on from OX451737.1 coordinate 316,546,423, forward strand.
GACGTTGTTGTTGTTGTTGTTATTGTTGTTGTTTATTTGACGTTGTTGTTGTTGTTTATTTGATGTTGTTGTTGTTGTTGTTTATTTGACATTGTTGTTGTTGTTGACGTTGTTGTTGTTGTTGTTTATTTGTTATTGTTGTTGTTTTTGTTGTTGTTGACGTTGTTGGTGTTGTTGTTTATTTGACGTTGTTGTTGTTGTTGTTTATTTGACGTTGTTTTAGTTGTTGTTGTTTATTTGACGTTGTTGTTGTTGTTATTTATTTGACATTGTTGTTGTTGTTGACGATGTTGTTGTTGTTTATTTGACATTGTTGTTGTTGTTGTTGTTCTTGACGTTGTTGGTGTTGTTGTTTATTTGACGTTGTTGTTGTTGTTGTTTATTTGACGTTGTTTTAGTTGTTGTTGTTTATTTGACATTGTTGTTGTTTTTTATTTGACGTTGTCATTGACATTGTTGTTGTTGTTGATTATTTGACATTGTTGTTGTTGTTTATTTGACGTAGTCGTTGTTGTTGACGTTGTTGTTGTTGTTGTTGTTGTTTATTTGACGTTTTTGTTGTTGTTAATGTTATTGTTGTTGTTTATTTGACGTTGTTGTTATTGTTTATTTGACGTTGTTTTTGTTGTTTATTTGACGTTGTTGTTATTGTTGTTGTTTATTTGACGTTGTTGTTGTTTATTTGATGTTGTTGTTGTTGTTTATTTGACGTTGGTGTTGTTGTTGTTTATATGACGTTGTTGTTGTTGTTATTTATTTGACGTTGTTGTTGTTATTGTTTATTTGACGTTGTTGTTGTTGTTGTTGTTTATTTGACGTTGTTATTATTGTTTATTTGATGTTGTTTTTGTTATTTGACGTTGTTGTTGTTGTTGTTGTATTTGTTATTGTTGTTGTTGCTTATTTGACGTTGTTGTTATTCTTGTTGTTTATTCGACGTTGTTGTTGCTGTTGTTTATTTGACGTTGTTGTTGTTGTTTATTTGACGTTGTTGTTGTTGTTGTTTTTTTGACGTTGTTGTTGTTGGTGACATTGTTGTTGTTGACATTGTTGTTGTTTATTTGACGTTGTTGTTGCTGTTGTTTATTTGACGTTGTTGTTGTTGTTTATTTGACGTTGTTGTTGTTGTTGTTGTTTATTTGACGTTGTCGTTGTTGTTGGCATTGTTGTTGTTGACATTGTTTTTTTTTGTTGTTCTTGTTGTTGTTTATTTGAAGTAGTTGTTGTTGTTGACGTTGTTGTTGTTTTTGTTGTTGTTGTTTATTTGACGTTTTTGTTGTTGTTGATGTTGTTGTTGTTGTTGTTGTTTATTTGACGTTGTTGTTGTTGTTTATTTGACGTTTTGTTGTTGTTGTTGTTTATTTGACGTTGTTGTTGTTGTTGTTATTGTTGTTGTTTGTTTGACGTTGTTGTTGTTGTTGTTGTTGTTTATTTGATGTTGTTGTTGTTGTTTATTTGACATTGTTGTTGTTGTTGACGTTGTTGTTGTTGTTGTTTATTTGACATTGTTGTTGTTATTGTTGACGTTGTTCGTGTTGTTGTTTATTTGATGTTGTTGTTATTGACATTGTTGTTGTTGTTGTTTATTTGACATTGTTGTTTATTTGACGTAGTTGTTGTTGTTGACGTTGTTGTTGTTGTTGTTGTTGTTGTTGTTGTTTATTTGACGTTTTTGTTGTTGTTGTTGTTGTTTATTTGACGTTGTTGTTATTGTCTATTTGACGTTGTTGTTGTTGTTTATTTGACGTTGTTGTTGTTGTTGTTTATTTGACATTGTTATTGTTGTTTATTTGACGTAGTTGTTGTTGTTTATTTGACGTTGTTGTTGTTGTTATTTATTTGACGTTATTGTTGTTATTGATGTTGTTGTTGTTGTTGTTGTTTATTTGACGTTGTTGTTGTTGACGTTATTGTTGTTGTTGTTATTTATTTGACGTTGTTGTTGTTGTTGTTTATTTGACGTTGTTGTTGTTTATTTGACGTTGTTGTTGTTGTTTATTTGATGTTGTTGTTGTTTATTTGACATTGTTGTTGTTGTTGTTATTGTTTATTTGACGTTGTTGTTGTTGTTTATTTGACGTTGTTGTTGTTGTTGTTGACGTTGTTGTTGTTGTTGTTTATTTGACGTTGTTGTTGTTGTTGTTTATTTGACGTTGTTGTTGTTGTTGTTGTTTATTTGACGTTGTTGTTGTTGTTTATTTGACGTTGTTGTTGTTGTTGTTGTTGTTGTTATTGTTGTTGTTTATTAGACGTTGTTGTTGTTGTTTATTTGAAGTTGTTGTTGTTGTTTATTTGACATTGTTGTTGTTGTTGACATTGTTGTTGTTGTTGTTTATTTGTTATTGTTGTTGTTGTTGTTGACGTTGTTGGTGTTGTTGTTTATTTGACATTGTTGTTGTTGTAGTTCTTTATTAACGTTGTTTTAGTTGTTGTTGTTTATTTGACGTTGTTGTTGTTCTTTATTTGACATTGTCGTTGTTGTTGACGTTGTTGTTGTTGTTGTTGTTTATTTGACGTTTTTGTTGTTGTTGTTGTTGACGTTGTTGGTGTTGTTGTTTATTTGACATTGTTGTTGTTGACATTGTTGTTGTTGTTTATTTGACGTTGTTGTTATTGTTGTTTATTTGACGTTGTTGACGTTGTTGTTGTTGTTTATTTGACGTTGTTGTTGTTGTTTATTTGACGTTGTTGTTGTTTATTTGACGTTGTTGTTGTTTATTTGACGTTGTTGTTGTTGTTTATTTGACGTTGTTGTTGTTGTTGTTATTGTTGTTGTTTATTTGACGTTGTTGTTGTTGTTGTTTATTTGATGTTGTTGTTGTTGTTGTTTATTTGACATTGTTGTTGTTGTTGACGTTGTTGTTGTTGTTGTTTATTTGTTATTGTTGTTGTTTTTGTTGTTGTTGACGTTGTTGGTGTTGTTGTTTATTTGACGTTGTTGTTGTTGTTGTTTATTTGACGTTGTTTTAGTTGTTGTTGTTTATTTGACGTTGTTGTTGTTGTTATTTATTTGACATTGTTGTTGTTGTTGACGATGTTGTTGTTGTTTATTTGACATTGTTGTTGTTGTTGTTGTTCTTGACGTTGTTGGTGTTGTTGTTTATTTGACGTTGTTGTTGTTGTTGTTTATTTGACGTTGTTTTAGTTGTTGTTGTTTATTTGACATTGTTGTTGTTTTTTATTTGACGTTGTTGTTGACATTGTTGTTGTTGTTGATTATTTGACATTGTTGTTGTTGTTTATTTGACGTAGTTGTTGTTGTTGACGTTGTTGTTGTTTATTTGACGTTTTTGTTGTTGTTGATGTTGTTGATGTTGTTGCTGTTGTTTATTTGACGTTGTTGTTATTGTTTATTTGACGTTGTTTTTGTTGTTTATTTGATGTTGTTGTTGTTATTGTTGTTGTTTATTTGACGTTGTTGTTGTTGTTGTTGTTTATTTGATGTTGTTGTTGTTGTTTATTTGACGTTGTTGTTGTTGTTTATTTGATGTTGTTGTTGTTGTTGTTTATTTGACATTGTTGTTGTTGTTGACGTTGTTGTTGTTGTTTATTTGTTATTGTTGTTGTTGTTGTTGACGTTGTTGGTGTTGTTGTTTATTTGACGTTGTTGTTTTTGTTATTTATTTGACGTTGTTTTAGTTGTTGTTGTTTATTTGACGTTGTTGTTGTTAATTATTTGACATTGTTGTTGTTGTTTATGTTGTTGTTGTTGTTTATTTGACATTGTTGTTGTTGTAGACGTTGTTGGTGTTGTTGTTGTTTATTTGACGTTGTTTTAGTTGTTGTTGTTTATTTGACATTGTTGTTGTTTTTTATTTGACGTTGTCATTGACATTGTTGTTGTTGTTGATTATTTGACATTGTTGTTGTTGTTTATTTGACGTAGTCGTTGTTGTTGACGTTGTTGTTGTTGTTGTTGTTGTTTATTTGACGTTTTTGTTGTTGTTAATGTTATTGTTGTTGTTTATTTGACGTTGTTGTTATTGTTTATTTGACGTTGTTTTTGTTGTTTATTTGACGTTGTTGTTATTGTTGTTGTTTATTTGACGTTGTTGTTGTTTATTTGATGTTGTTGTTGTTGTTGTTTATTTGACGTTGGTGTTGTTGTTGTTTATATGACGTTGTTGTTGTTGTTATTTATTTGACGTTGTTGTTGTTATTGTTTATTTGACGTTGTTGTTGTTGTTGTTGTTTATTTGACGTTGTTATTATTGTTTATTTGATGTTGTTTTTGTTATTTGACGTTGTTGTTGTTGTTGTTGTATTTGTTATTGTTGTTGTTGCTTATTTGACGTTGTTGTTATTCTTGTTGTTTATTCGACGTTGTTGTTGCTGTTGTTTATTTGACGTTGTTGTTGTTGTTTATTTGACGTTGTTGTTGTTGTTGTTTTTTTGACGTTGTTGTTGTTGGTGACATTGTTGTTGTTGACATTGTTGTTGTTTATTTGACGTTGTTGTTGCTGTTGTTTATTTGACGTTGTTGTTGTTGTTTATTTGACGTTGTTGTTGTTGTTGTTGTTTATTTGACGTTGTCGTTGTTGTTGGCATTGTTGTTGTTGACATTGTTTTTTTTTTGTTGTTCTTGTTGTTGTTTATTTGAAGTAGTTGTTGTTGTTGACGTTGTTGTTGTTTTTGTTGTTGTTGTTTATTTGACGTTTTTGTTGTTGTTGATGTTGTTGTTGTTGTTGTTGTTTATTTGACGTTGTTGTTGTTGTTGTTATTGTTGTTGTTTGTTTGACGTTGTTGTTGTTGTTGTTGTTGTTTATTTGATGTTGTTGTTGTTGTTTATTTGACATTGTTGTTGTTGTTGACGTTGTTGTTGTTGTTGTTTATTTGACATTGTTGTTGTTATTGTTGACGTTGTTCGTGTTGTTGTTTATTTGATGTTGTTGTTATTGACATTGTTGTTGTTGTTGTTTATTTGACATTGTGGTTTATTTGACGTAGTTGTTGTTGTTGACGTTGTTGTTGTTGTTGTTTTTGTTGTTGTTGTTTATTTGACGTTTTTGTTGTTGTTGTTGTTGTTTATTTGACGTTGTTGTTATTGTCTATTTGACGTTGTTGTTGTTATTTATTTGACGTTGTTGTTGTTGTTGTTTATTTGACATTGTTATTGTTGTTTATTTGACGTAGTTGTTGTTGTTTATTTGACGTTGTTGTTGTTGTTATTTATTTGACGTTATTGTTGTTATTGATGTTGTTGTTGTTGTTGTTGTTTATTTGACGTTGTTGTTGTTGACGTTATTGTTGTTGTTGTTATTTATTTGACGTTGTTGTTGTTGTTGTTTATTTGACGTTGTTGTTGTTTATTTGACGTTGTTGTTGTTGTTTATTTGATGTTGTTGTTGTTTATTTGACATTGTTGTTGTTGTTGTTATTGTTTATTTGACGTTGTTGTTGTTGTTTATTTGACGTTGTTGTTGTTGTTGTTGACGTTGTTGTTGTTGTTGTTTATTTGACGTTGTTGTTGTTGTTGTTTATTTGACGTTGTTGTTGTTGTTGTTGTTTATTTGACGTTGTTGTTGTTGTTTATTTGACGTTGTTGTTGTTGTTGTTGTTGTTATTGTTGTTGTTTATTAGACGTTGTTGTTGTTGTTTATTTGAAGTTGTTGTTGTAGTTTATTTGACATTGTTGTTGTTGTTGACATTGTTGTTGTTGTTGTTTATTTGTTATTGTTGTTGTTGTTGTTGACGTTGTTGGTGTTGTTGTTTATTTGACATTGTTGTTGTTGTTGTTCTTTATTAACGTTGTTTTAGTTGTTGTTGTTTATTTGACGTTGTTGTTGTTCTTTATTTGACATTGTCGTTGTTGTTGACGTTGTTGTTGTTGTTGTTGTTTATTTGACATTGTTGTTGTTGTTGTTGTTGACGTTGTTGGTGTTGTTGTTTATTTGACATTGTTGTTGTTGACATTGTTGTTGTTGTTTATTTGACGTTGTTGTTATTGTTGTTTATTTGACGTTGTTGACGTTGTTGTTGTTGTTTATTTGACGTTGTTGTTGTTGTTTATTTGACGTTGTTGTTGTTTATTTGACGTTGTTGTTGTTTATTTGACGTTGTTGTTGTTGTTTATTTGACGTTGTTGTTGTTGTTGTTATTGTTGTTGTTTATTTGACGTTGTTGTTGTTGTTTATTTGATGTTGTTGTTGTTGTTGTTTATTTGACATTGTTGTTGTTGTTGACGTTGTTGTTGTTGTTGTTGTTTATTTGTTATTGTTGTTGTTTTTGTTGTTGTTGACGTTGTTGGTGTTGTTGTTTATTTGACGTTGTTGTTGTTGTTGTTTATTTGACGTTGTTTTAGTTGTTGTTGTTTATTTGACGTTGTTGTTGTTGTTATTTATTTGACATTGTTGTTGTTGTTGACGATGTTGTTGTTGTTTATTTGACATTGTTGTTGTTGTTGTTGTTGTTGTTCTTGACGTTGTTGGTGTTGTTGTTTATTTGACGTTGTTGTTGTTGTTGTTTATTTGACGTTGTTTTAGTTGTTGTTGTTTATTTGACATTGTTGTTGTTTTTTATTTGACGTTGTTGTTGACATTGTTGTTGTTGTTGATTATTTGACATTGTTGTTGTTGTTTATTTGACGTAGTTGTTGTTGTTGACGTTGTTGTTGTTTATTTGACGTTTTTGTTGTTGTTGATGTTGTTGATGTTGTTGCTGTTGTTTATTTGACGTTGTTGTTATTGTTTATTTGACGTTGTTTTTGTTGTTTATTTGATGTTGTTGTTGTTATTGTTGTTGTTTATTTGACGTTGTTGTTGTTGTTGTTGTTTATTTGATGTTGTTGTTGTTGTTTATTTGACGTTGTTGTTGTTGTTTATTTGATGTTGTTGTTGTTGTTGTTTATTTGACATTGTTGTTGTTGTTGACGTTGTTGTTGTTGTTTATTTGTTATTGTTGTTGTTGTTGTTGACGTTGTTGGTGTTGTTGTTTATTTGACGTTGTTGTTTTTGTTATTTATTTGACGTTGTTTTAGTTGTTGTTGTTTATTTGACGTTGTTGTTGTTAATTATTTGACATTGTTGTTGTTGTTTATGTTGTTGTTGTTGTTTATTTGACATTGTTGTTGTTGTAGACGTTGTTGGTGTTGTTGTTGTTTATTTGACGTTGTTTTAGTTGTTGTTGTTTATTTGACATTGTTGTTGTTTTTTATTTGACGTTGTCATTGACATTGTTGTTGTTGTTGATTATTTGACATTGTTGTTGTTGTTTATTTGACGTAGTCGTTGTTGTTGACGTTGTTGTTGTTGTTGTTGTTGTTGTTTATTTGACGTTTTTGTTGTTGTTAATGTTATTGTTGTTGTTTATTTGACGTTGTTGTTATTGTTTATTTGACGTTGTTTTTGTTGTTTATTTGACGTTGTTGTTATTGTTGTTGTTTATTTGACGTTGTTGTTGTTTATTTGATGTTGTTGTTGTTGTTTATTTGACGTTGGTGTTGTTGTTGTTTATATGACGTTGTTGTTGTTGTTATTTATTTGACGTTGTTGTTGTTATTGTTTATTTGACGTTGTTGTTGTTGTTGTTTATTTGACGTTGTTATTATTGTTTATTTGATGTTGTTTTTGTTATTTGACGTTGTTGTTGTTGTTGTTGTATTTGTTATTGTTGTTGTTGCTTATTTGACGTTGTTGTTATTCTTGTTGTTTATTCGACGTTGTTGTTGCTGTTGTTTATTTGACGTTGTTGTTGTTGTTTATTTGACGTTGTTGTTGTTGTTGTTTTTTTGACGTTGTTGTTGTTGGTGACATTGTTGTTGTTGACATTGTTGTTGTTTATTTGACGTTGTTGTTGCTGTTGTTTATTTGACGTTGTTGTTGTTGTTTATTTGACGTTGTTGTTGTTGTTGTTGTTTATTTGACGTTGTCGTTGTTGTTGGCATTGTTGTTGTTGACATTGTTTTTTTTTGTTGTTCTTGTTGTTGTTTATTTGAAGTAGTTGTTGTTGTTGACGTTGTTGTTGTTTTTGTTGTTGTTGTTTATTTGACGTTTTTGTTGTTGTTGATGTTGTTGTTGTTGTTGTTGTTTATTTGACGTTGTTGTTGTTGTTTATTTGACGTTTTGTTGTTGTTGTTGTTTATTTGACGTTGTTGTTGTTGTTGTTATTGTTGTTGTTTGTTTGACGTTGTTGTTGTTGTTGTTGTTTATTTGATGTTGTTGTTGTTGTTTATTTGACATTGTTGTTGTTGTTGACGTTGTTGTTGTTGTTGTTTATTTGACATTGTTGTTGTTATTGTTGACGTTGTTCGTGTTGTTGTTTATTTGATGTTGTTGTTATTGACATTGTTGTTGTTGTTGTTTATTTGACATTGTTGTTTATTTGACGTAGTTGTTGTTGTTGACGTTGTTGTTGTTGTTGTTGTTGTTGTTGTTGTTGTTTATTTGACGTTTTTGTTGTTGTTGTTGTTGTTTATTTGACGTTGTTGTTATTGTCTATTTGACGTTGTTGTTGTTGTTTATTTGACGTTGTTGTTGTTGTTGTTTATTTGACATTGTTATTGTTGTTTATTTGACGTAGTTGTTGTTGTTTATTTGACGTTGTTGTTGTTGTTATTTATTTGACGTTATTGTTGTTATTGATGTTGTTGTTGTTGTTGTTGTTTATTTGACGTTGTTGTTGTTGACGTTATTGTTGTTGTTGTTATTTATTTGACGTTGTTGTTGTTGTTGTTTATTTGACGTTGTTGTTGTTTATTTGACGTTGTTGTTGTTGTTTATTTGATGTTGTTGTTGTTTATTTGACATTGTTGTTGTTGTTGTTATTGTTTATTTGACGTTGTTGTTGTTGTTTATTTGACGTTGTTGTTGTTGTTGTTGACGTTGTTGTTGTTGTTGTTTATTTGACGTTGTTGTTGTTGTTGTTTATTTGACGTTGTTGTTGTTGTTGTTGTTTATTTGACGTTGTTGTTGTTGTTTATTTGACGTTGTTGTTGTTGTTGTTGTTGTTGTTGTTGTTATTGTTGTTGTTTATTAGACGTTGTTGTTGTTGTTTATTTGAAGTTGTTGTTGTTGTTTATTTGACATTGTTGTTGTTGTTGACATTGTTGTTGTTGTTGTTTATTTGTTATTGTTGTTGTTGTTGTTGACGTTGTTGGTGTTGTTGTTTATTTGACATTGTTGTTGTTGTTGTTCTTTATTAACGTTGTTTTAGTTGTTGTTGTTTATTTGACGTTGTTGTTGTTCTTTATTTGACATTGTCGTTGTTGTTGACGTTGTTGTTGTTGTTGTTGTTTATTTGACATTGTTGTTGTTGTTGTTGTTGTTGACGTTGTTGGTGTTGTTGTTTATTTGACGTTGTTGTTGTTGTTGTTGTTGTTTATTTGACGTTGTTTTAGTTGTTGTTATTTATTTGACATTGTTGTTGTTTTTTATTTGACGTTGTTGTTGACATTGTTGTTGTTGTTGATTATTTGACGTTGTTGTTGTTGTTTATTTGACGTAGTTGTTGTTGTTGATGTTGTTGTTGTTGTTGTTTATTTGACGTTGTTGTTATTGTTGATGTTGTTGTTGTTGTTGTTGTTTATTTGACGTTATTGTTATTGTTTATTTGACGTTGTTTTTGTTGTTTATTTGACGTTGTTGTTGTTGTTATTGTTGTTGTTTATTTGACGTTGTTGTTGTTGTTGTTTATTTGATGTTGTTGTTGTTGTTTATTTGACGTTGGTGTTGTTGTTGTTTATTTGACATTGTTGTTGTTATTTATTTGACGTTGTTTTTGTTATTTTTTATTTGACGTTGTTGTTGTTGTTGTTTATTTGACGTTGTTATTATTGTTTATTTGATGTTGTTTTTGTTATTTGACGTTGTTGTTGTTGTTGTTGTTGTATTTGTTATTGTTGTTGTTGCTTATTTGACGTTGTTGTTATTGTTGTTTTTTATTCGACGTTGTTGTTGCTGTTGTTTATTTGACATTGTTGTTGTTGTTGTTTATTTGACGTTGTTGTTGTTGTTGTTTTGATGTTGTTGTTGTTGTTGTTGACATTGTTGTTGTTGACATTGTTGTGGTTGTTGTTTATTTGACGTTGTTGTTGCTGTTGTTTATTTGACGTTGTTGTTGTTGTTGTTTATTTGACGTTGTTGTTGTTGTTGTTTGTTTGACGTTGTCGTTGTTGTTGACATTGTTGTTGTTGTTGTTGTTGTTGTTTATTTGACGTTGTTGTTATTGTCTATTTGACGTTGTTGTTGTTGTTTATTTGATGTTGTTGTTGTTGTTGTTGTTTATTTGACATTGTTATTGTTGTTTATTTGACGTAGTTGTTGTTGTTGTTGTTTATTTGACGCTGTTGTTGTTGTTGTTTATTTGACGTTATTGTTGTTATTGATGTTGTTGTTGTTGTTGTTTATTTGACGTTGTTGTTGTTGACGTTATTGTTGTTGTTGTTATTTATTTGACGTTGTTGTTGTTGTTGTTTATTTGACGTTGTTGTTGTTTATTTGACGTTGTTGTTGTTGTTTATTTGACGTTGTTGTTGTTTATTTGACATTGTTGTTGTTGTTGTTATTGTTTATTTGACGTTGTTGTTGTTGTTTATTTGACGTTGTTGTTGTTGTTGTTGAAGTTGTTGTTGTTGTTGTTTATTTGACGTTGTTGTTGTTGTTGTTTATTTGACGTTGTTGTTGTTGTTGTTGTTTATTTGACGTTGTTGTTGTTGTTTATTTGACGTTGTTGTTGTTGTTGTTGTTGTTATTGTTGTTGTTTATTAGACGTTGTTGTTGTTGTTTATTTGAAGTTGTTGTTGTTGTTTATTTGACATTGTTGTTGTTGTTGACGTTGTTGTTGTTGTTGTTTATTTGTTATTGTTGTTGTTGTTGTTGTTGACGTTGTTGGTGTTGTTGTTTATTTGACATTGTTGTTGTTGTTGTTCTTTATTTGACGTTGTTTTAGTTGTTGTTGTTTATTTGACGTTGTTGTTGTTCTTTATTTGACATTGTTGTTGTTGTTGACGTTGTTGTTGTTGTTGTTGTTTATTTGACGTTGTTGTTGTTGTTGTTGTTTATTTGACGTTGTTTTAGTTGTTGTTATTTATTTGACATTGTTGTTGTTTTTTATTTGACGTTGTTGTTGACATTGTTGTTGTTGTTGATTATTTGACGTTGTTGTTGTTGTTTATTTGACGTAGTTGTTGTTGTTGATGTTGTTGTTGTTGTTGTTGTTTATTTGACGTTGTTGTTATTGTTGATGTTGTTGTTGTTGTTGTTTATTTGACGTTGTTGTTATTGTTTATTTGACGTTGTTTTTGTTGTTTATTTGACGTTGTTGTTGTTGTTGTTTATTTGACGTTGTTGTTGTTGTTGTTTATTTGACGTTGTTATTATTGTTTATTTGATGTTGTTTTTGTTATTTGACGTTGTTGTTGTTGTTGTTGTATTTGTTGTTGTTGTTGTTGCTTATTTGACGTTGTTGTTATTGTTGTTTTTTATTCGACGTTGTTGTTGTTGTTGTTTATTTGACATTGTTGTTGTTGTTGTTTATTTGACGTTGTTGTTGTTGTTGTTTTGATGTTGTTGTTGTTGTTGTTGACATTGTTGTTGTTGACATTGTTGTGGTTGTTGTTTATTTGACGTTGTTGTTGCTGTTGTTTATTTGACGTTGTTGTTGTTGTTGTTTATTTGACGTTGTTGTTGTTGTTGTTTGTTTGACGTTGTCGTTGTTTTGACATTGTTGTTGTTGTTGTTGTTTATTTGACGTTGTTGTTATTGTCTATTTGACGTTGTTGTTGTTGTTTATTTGACGTTGTTGTTGTTGTTGTTTATTTGACATTGTTATTGTTGTTTATTTGACGTAGTTGTTGTTGTTGTTGTTTATTTGACGTTGTTGTTGTTGTTGTTTATTTGACGTTATTGTTGTTATTGATGTTGTTGTTGTTGTTGTTGTTTATTTGACGTTGTTGTTGTTGACGTTATTGTTGTTGTTGTTATTTATTTGACGTTGTTGTTGTTGTTGTTGTTTATTTGACGTTGTTGTTGTTGTTTATTTGACGTTGTTGTTGTTTATTTGACGTTGTTGTTGTTTATTTGACATTGTTGTTGTTGTTGTTATTGTTTATTTGACGTTGTTGTTGTTGTTGTTTATTTGACGTTGTTGTTGTTGTTGTTGACATTGTTGTTGTTGTTGTTATTGATTTGACGTTGTTGTTGTTGTTGTTGACGTTGTTGTTGTTGTTGTTGTTTATTTGACGTTGTTGTTGTTGTTGTTTATTTGACGTTGTTGTTGTTGTTTATTTGACGTTGTTGTTGTTGTTTATTTGACGTTGTTGTTGTTGTTTATTTGACGTTGTTGTTGTTGTTGTTATTGTTGTTGTTTATTAGACGTTGTTGTTGTTTTTTATTTGAAGTTGTTGTTGTTGTTGTTGTTTATTTGACATTGTTGTTGTTGTTGACGTTGTTGTTGTTGTTTATTTGTTATTGTTGTTGTTGTTGTTTATTTGACATTGTTGTTGTTGTTGACGTTGTTGTTGTTGTTTATTTGTTATTGTTGTTGTTGTTGACGTTATTGGTGTTGTTGTTTATTTGACATTGTTGTTGTTCTTTATTTGACGTTGTTTTAGTTGTTGTTGTTTATTTGACGTTGTTGTTGTTGTTTATTTGACATTGTTGTTGTTGTTGACGTTGTTGTTGTTGTTGTTGTTGTTGTTTATTTGACATTGTTGTTGTTGTTGTTGTTGTTGACGTTGTTAGTGTTGTTGTTTATTTGACGTTGTTGTTGTTGTTGTTGTTTATTTGACGTTGTTTTAGTTGTTGTTATTTATTTGACATTGTTGTTGTTTTTTATTTGACGTTGTTGTTGACATTGTTGTTGTTGTTGATTATTTGACGTTGTTGTTGTTGTTTATTTGACGTAGTTGTTGTTGTTGATGTTGTTGTTGTTGTTGTTGTTTATTTGACATTTTGTTGTTGTTGATGTTGTTGTTGTTGTTTATTTGACGTTGTTGTTATTGTTTATTTGACGTTGTTTTTGTTGTTTATTTGACGTTGTTGTTGTTGTTATTGTTGTTGTTTATTTGACGTTGTTGTTGTTGTTGTTTATTTGATGTTGTTGTTGTTGTTTATTTGACGTTGGTGTTGTTGTTGTTTATTTGACGTTTTTGTTGTTATTTATTTGACGTTGTTTTTGTTATTTTTTATTTGACGTTGTTGTTGTTGTTGTTTATTTGACGTTGTTATTATTGTTTATTTGATGTTGTTTTTGTTTATTTGACGTTGTTGTTGTTGTTGTTGTTGTATTTGTTGTTGTTGTTGTTGCTTATTTGACGTTGTTGTTATTGTTGTTTTTTATTCGACGTTGTTGTTGCTGTTGTTTATTTGACATTGTTGTTGTTGTTGTTTATTTGACGTTGTTGTTGTTGTTGTTGTTTTGATGTTGTTGTTGTTGTTGTTGTTGACATTGTTGTTGTTGACATTGTTGTGGTTGTTGTTTATTTGACGTTGTTGTTGCTGTTGTTTATTTGACGTTGTTGTTGTTGTTTATTTGACGTTGTTGTTGTTGTTGTTTGTTTGACGTTGTCGTTGTTGTTGACATTGTTGTTGTTGTTGTTGTTGTTTATTTGACGTTGTTGTTATTGTCTATTTGACGTTGTTGTTGTTGTTTATTTGACGTTGTTGTTGTTGTTGTTGTTTATTTGACATTGTTATTGTTGTTTATTTGACGTAGTTGTTGTTGTTGTTGTTTATTTGACGCTGTTGTTGTTGTTGTTTATTTGACGTTATTGTTGTTATTGATGTTGTTGTTGTTGTTGTTGTTTATTTGACGTTGTTGTTGTTGACGTTATTGTTGTTGTTGTTATTTATTTGACGTTGTTGTTGTTGTTGTTTATTTGACGTTGTTGTTGTTTATTTGACGTTGTTGTTGTTTATTTGACGTTGTTGTTGTTTATTTGACATTGTTGTTGTTGTTGTTATTGTTTATTTGACGTTGTTGTTGTTGTTTATTTGACGTTGTTGTTGTTGTTGTTGACGTTGTTGTTGTTGTTGTTTATTTGACGTTGTTGTTGTTGTTGTTGTTGTTTATTTGACGTTGTTGTTGTTGTTTATTTGACGTTGTTGTTGTTGTTGTTGTTGTTGTTATTGTTGTTGTTTATTAGACGTTGTTGTTGTTGTTTATTTGAAGTTGTTGTTGTTGTTTATTTGACATTGTTGTTGTTGTTGACGTTTTTGTTGTTGTTGTTTATTTGTTATTGTTGTTGTTGTTGTTGACGTTGTTGGTGTTGTTGTTTATTTGACATTGTTGTTGTTGTTGTTCTTTATTTGACGTTGTTTTAGTTGTTGTTGTTTATTTGACGTTGTTGTTGTTCTTTATTTGACATTGTTGTTGTTGTTGACGTTGTTGTTGTTGTTGTTGTTTATTTGACATTGTTGTTGTTGTTGACGTTGTTGTTGTTGTTGTTGTTGTTTATTTGACGTTTTTGTTGTTGTTGTTGTTGTTGTTGTTTATTTGACGTTGTTTTAGTTGTTGTTATTTATTTGACATTGTTGTTGTTTTTTATTTGACGTTGTTGTTGACATTGTTGTTGTTGTTGATTATTTGACGTTGTTGTTGTTGTTTATTTGACGTAGTTGTTGTTGTTGATGTTGTTGTTGTTGTTGTTGTTTATTTGACGTTGTTGTTATTGTTGATGTTGTTGTTGTTGTTGTTGTTTATTTGACGTTGTTGTTATTGTTTATTTGACGTTGTTTTTGTTGTTTATTTGACGTTGTTGTTGTTGTTATTGTTGTTGTTTATTTGACGTTGTTGTTGTTGTTTATTTGATGTTGTTGTTGTTGTTTATTTGACGTTGGTGTTGTTGTTGTTTATTTGACGTTGTTGTTGTTATTTATTTGACGTTGTTTTTGTTATTTTTTATTTGACGTTGTTGTTGTTGTTGTTTATTTGACGTTGTTATTATTGTTTATTTGATGTTGTTTTTGTTATTTGACGTTGTTGTTGTTGTTGTTGTATTTGTTGTTGTTGTTGTTGCTTATTTGACGTTGTTGTTATTGTTGTTTTTTATTCGACGTTGTTGTTGCTGTTGTTTATTTGACATTGTTGTTGTTGTTGTTTATTTGACGTTGTTGTTGTTGTTGTTTTGATGTTGTTGTTGTTGTTGTTGACATTGTTGTTGTTGACATTGTTGTGGTTGTTGTTTATTTGACGTTGTTGTTGCTGTTGTTTATTTGACGTTGTTGTTGTTGTTGTTGTTTATTTGACGTTGTTGTTGTTGTTGTTGTTTATTTGACGTTGTTGTTGTTGTTGTTTATTTGACGTTATTGTTGTTATTGATGTTGTTGTTGTTGTTGTTTATTTGACGTTGTTGTTATTGACGTTATTGTTGTTGTTGTTATTTATTTGACGTTGTTGTTGTTGTTGTTGTTGTTTATTTGACGTTGTTGTTGTTGTTTATTTGACGTTGTTGTTGTTTATTTGACGTTGTTGTTGTTTATTTGACATTGTTGTTGTTGTTGTTATTGTTTATTTGACGTTGTTGTTGTTGTTGTTTATTTGACGTTGTTGTTGTTGTTGTTGTTGACATTGTTGTTGTTGTTGTTGTTATTGATTTGACGTTGTTGTTGTTGTTGTTGACGTTGTTGTTGTTGTTGTTGTTTATTTGACGTTGTTGTTGTTGTTGTTTATTTGACGTTGTTGTTGTTGTTTATTTGACGTTGTTGTTGTTGTTTATTTGACGTTGTTGTTGTTGTTTATTTGACGTTGTTGTTGTTGTTGTTATTGTTGTTGTTTATTAGACGTTGTTGTTGTTGTTTATTTGAAGTTGTTGTTGTTGTTGTTTATTTGACATTGTTGTTGTTGTTGACGTTGTTGTTGTTGTTTATTTGTTATTGTTGTTGTTGTTGACGTTATTGGTGTTGTTGTTTATTTGACATTGTTGTTGTTCTTTATTTGACGTTGTTTTAGTTGTTGTTGTTTATTTGACATTGTTGTTGTTGTTTATTTGACATTGTTGTTGTTGTTGACGTTGTTGTTGTTGTTGTTGTTTATTTGACATTGTTGTTGTTGTTGTTGTTGTTGTTGACGTTGTTAGTGTTGTTGTTTATTTGACGTTGTTGTTGTTGTTGTTGTTTATTTGACGTTGTTTTAGTTGTTGTTGTTTATTTGACATTGTTGTTGTTTTTTATTTGACGTTGTTGTTGACATTGTTGTTGTTGTTTATTATTTGACGTTGTTGTTGTTGTTTATTTGACGTAGTTGTTGTTGTTGATGTTGTTGTTGTTGTTGTTGTTTATTTGACGTTTTGTTGTTGTTGATGTTGTTGTTGTTGTTTATTTGACGTTGTTGTTATTGTTTATTTGACGTTGTTTTTGTTGTTTATTTGACGTTGTTGTTGTTGTTATTTTGTTTGTTTATTTGACGTTGTTGTTGTTGTTGTTTATTTGATGTTGTTGTTGTTGTTTATTTGACGTTGGTGTTGTTGTTGTTTATTTGACGTTGTTGTTGTTATTTATTTGACGTTGTTTTTGTTATTTTTTATTTGACGTTGTTGTTTTTGTTGTTTATTTGACGTTGTTATTATTGTTTATTTGATGTTGTTTTTGTTATTTGACGTTGTTGTTGTTGTTGTTGTATTTGTTGTTGTTGTTGTTGCTTATTTGACGTTGTTGTTATTGTTGTTTTTTATTCGACGTTGTTGTTGCTGTTGTTTATTTGACATTGTTGTTGTTGTTGTTTATTTGACGTTGTTGTTGTTGTTTTGATGTTGTTGTTGTTGTTGACATTGTTGTTGTTGACATTGTTGTGGTTGTTGTTTATTTGACGTTGTTGTTGCTGTTGTTTATTTGACGTTGTTGTTGTTGTTGTTTATTTGACGTTGTTGTTGTTGTTGTTTGTTTGACGTTGTCGTTGTTGTTGACATTGTTGTTGTTGTTGTTGTTGTTTATTTGACGTTGTTGTTATTGTCTATTTGACGTTGTTGTTGTTGTTTATTTGACGTTGTTGGTGTTGTTGTTTATTTGACATTGTTATGGTTATTTATTTGACGTAGTTGTTGTTGTTGTTGTTTATTTGACGCTGTTGTTGTTGTTGTTTATTTGACGTTATTGTTGTTATTGATGTTGTTGTTGTTGTTGTTGTTGTTGTTTATTTGACGTTGTTGTTGTTGACGTTATTGTTGTTGTTGTTATTTATTTGACGTTGTTGTTGTTGTTGTTGTTTATTTGACGTTGTTGTTGTTGTTTATTTGACGTTGTTGTTGTTGTTTATTTGACGTTGTTGTTGTTTATTTGACATTGTTGTTGTTGTTGTTATTGTTTATTTGACGTTGTTGTTGTTTATTTGACGTTGTTATTGTTGTTGTTGACGTTGTTGTTGACGTTGTTGTTGTTATTGTTTATTTGACGTTGTTGTTGTTGTTGTTTATTTGACGTTGTTGTTGTTGTTTATTTGACGTTGTTGTTGTTGTTTATTTGACGTTGTTGTTGTTGTTGTTGTTATTGTTGTTGTTTATTAGACGTTGTTGTTGTTGTTTATTTGAAGTTGTTGTTGTTGTTTATTTGACATTGTTGTTGTTGTTGACGTTGTTGTTGTTGTTGTTTATTTGTTATTGTTGTTGTTGT
This sequence comes from Vicia faba, assembly GCA_948472305.1. Classification (NCBI taxonomy): domain Eukaryota; kingdom Viridiplantae; phylum Streptophyta; class Magnoliopsida; order Fabales; family Fabaceae; genus Vicia; species Vicia faba. The sequence goes on from OX451737.1 coordinate 316,563,963, forward strand.
TGTTGTTGACGTTGTTGGTGTTGTTGTTTATTTGACATTGTTGTTGTTGTTGTTCTTTATTAACGTTGTTTTAGTTGTTGTTGTTTATTTGACGTTGTTGTTGTTCTTTATTTGACATTGTTGTTGTTGTTGACGTTGTTGTTGTTGTTGTTGTTTATTTGACATTGTTGTTGTTGTTGTTGTTGTTGACGTTGTTGGTGTTGTTTTTTATTTGACGTTGTTGTTGTTGTTGTTTATTTGACGTTGTTTTAGTTGTTGTTATTTATTTGACATTGTTGTTGTTTTTTATTTGACGTTGTTGTTGACATTGTTGTTGTTGTTGATTATTTGACGTTGTTGTTGTTGTTTATTTGACGTAGTTGTTGTTGTTGATGTTGTTGTTGTTGTTGTTTATTTGACGTTGTTGTTATTGTTGACGTTATTGTTGTTGTTGTTATTTATTTGACGTTGTTGTTGTTGTTGTTTATTTGACGTTGTTTTTGTTGTTTATTTGACGTTGTTGTTGTTGTTATTGTTGTTGTTTATTTGACGTTGTTGTTATTGTTGTTTATTTGATGTTGTTGTTGTTGTTTATTTGACGTTGGTGTTGTTGTTGTTTATTTGACATTGTTGTTGTTATTTATTTGACGTTGTTTTTGTTATTTTTTATTTGACGTTGTTGTTGTTGTTGTTTATTTAACGTTGTTATTATTGTTTATTTGATGTTGTTTTTGTTATTTGACGTTGTTGTTGTTGTTGTTGTTGTTGTATTTGTTGTTGTTGTTGTTGCTTATTTGACGTTGTTGTTATTGTTGTTTTTTATTCGACGTTGTTGTTGCTGTTGTTTATTTGACATTGTTGTTGTTGTTGTTTATTTGACGTTGTTGTTGTTGTTGTTTTGATGTTGTTGTTGTTGTTGTTGACATTGTTGTGGTTGTTGTTTATTTGACGTTGTTGTTGCTGTTGTTTATTTGACGTTGTTGTTGTAGTTGTTTATTTGACGTTGTTGTTGTTGTTGTTTATTTGACGTTGTCGTTGTTGTTGACATTGTTGTTGTTGTTGTTGTTGTTTATTTGACGTTGTTGTTATTGTCTATTTGACGTTGTTGTTGTTGTTTATTTGACGTTGTTGTTGTTGTTGTTTATTTGACATTGTTATTGTTGTTTATTTGACGTAGTTGTTGTTGTTGTTGTTTATTTGACGCTGTTGTTGTTGTTGTTGTTTATTTGACGTTATTGTTGTTATTGATGTTGTTGTTGTTGTTGTTGTTTATTTGACGTTGTTGTTGTTGACGTTATTGTTGTTGTTGTTATTTATTTGACGTTGTTGTTGTTGTTGTTTATTTGACGTTGTTGTTGTTTATTTGACGTTGTTGTTGTTGTTTATTTGACGTTGTTGTTGTTTATTTGACATTGTTGTTGTTGTTGTTATTGTTTATTTGACGTTGTTGTTGTTGTTTATTTGACGTTGTTGTTGTTGTTGTTGTTGACGTTGTTGTTGTTGTTGTTTATTTGACGTTGTTGTTGTTGTTGTTGTTTATTTGACGTTGTTGTTGTTTATTTGACGTTGTTGTTGTTGTTTATTTGACGTTGTTGTTGTTGTTGTTGTTATTGTTGTTGTTTATTATACGTTGTTGTTGTTGTTTATTTGAAGTTGTTGTTGTTGTTTATTTGACATTGTTGTTGTTGTTGACGTTGTTGTTGTTGTTGTTTATTTGTTATTGTTGTTGTTGTTGTTGTTGACGTTGTTGGTGTTGTTGTTTATTTGACATTGTTGTTGTTGTTGTTCTTTATTTGACGTTGTTTTAGTTGTTGTTGTTTATTTGACGTTGTTGTTGTTCTTTATTTGACATTGTTGTTGTTGTTGACGTTGTTGTTGTTGTTGTTGTTTATTTGACATTGTTGTTGTTGTTGTTGTTGATGTTGTTGGTGTTGTTGTTTATTTGACGTTGTTGTTGTTGTTGTTGTTTATTTGACGTTGTTTTAGTTGTTGTTATTTATTTGACATTGTTGTTGTTTTTTATTTGACGTTGTTGTTGACATTGTTGTTGTTGTTGATTATTTGACGTTGTTGTTGTTTATTTGACGTAGTTGTTGTTGTTGATGTTGTTGTTGTTGTTGTTGTTTATTTGACGTTGTTGTTATTGTTGATGTTGTTGTTGTTGTTGTTGTTTATTTGACATTGTTGTTGTTGTTGTTGTTGTTGACGTTGTTAGTGTTGTTGTTTATTTGACGTTGTTGTTGTTGTTGTTGTTGTTTATTTGACGTTGTTTTAGTTGTTGTTGTTTATTTGACATTGTTGTTGTTTTTTATTTGACGTTGTTGTTGACATTGTTGTTGTTGTTTATTATTTGACGTTGTTGTTGTTGTTTATTTGACGTAGTTGTTGTTGTTGATGTTGTTGTTGTTGTTGTTGTTTATTTGACGTTTTGTTGTTGCTGATGTTTTTGTTGTTGTTTATTTGACGTTGTTGTTATTGTTTATTTGACGTTGTTTTTGTTGTTTATTTGACGTTGTTGTTGTTGTTATTTTGTTTGTTTATTTGACGTTGTTGTTGTTGTTGTTTATTTGATGTTGTTGTTGTTGTTTATTTGACGTTGGTGTTGTTGTTGTTTATTTGACGTTGTTGTTGTTATTTATTTGACGTTGTTTTTGTTATTTTTTATTTGACGTTGTTGTTGTTGTTGTTTATTTGACGTTGTTATTATTGTTTATTTGATGTTGTTTTTGTTATTTGACGTTGTTGTTGTTGTTGTTGTTGTATTTGTTGTTGTTGTTGTTGCTTATTTGACGTTGTTGTTATTGTTGTTGTTTATTCGACTTTGTTGTTGCTGTTGTTTATTTGACATTGTTGTTGTTGTTGTTTATTTGACGTTGTTGTTGTTGTTTTGATGTTGTTGTTGTTGTTGACATTGTTGTTGTTGACATTGTTGTGGTTGTTGTTTATTTGACGTTGTTGTTGCTGTTGTTTATTTGACGTTGTTGTTGTTGTTGTTGTTTATTTGACGTTGTTGTTGTTGTTGTTTGTTTGACGTTGTCGTTGTTGTTGACATTGTTGTTGTTGTTGTTGTTGTTTATTTGACGTTGTTGTTATTGTCTATTTGACGTTGTTGTTGTTGTTTATTTGACGTTGTTGGTGTTGTTGTTTATTTGACATTGTTATTGTTATTTATTTGACGTAGTTGTTGTTGTTGTTGTTTATTTGACGCTGTTGTTGTTGTTGTTTATTTGACGTTATTGTTGTTATTGATGTTGTTGTTGTTGTTGTTGTTGTTTATTTGACGTTGTTGTTGTTGACGTTATTGTTGTTGTTGTTATTTATTTGACGTTGTTGTTGTTGTTGTTGTTTATTTGACGTTGTTGTTGTTGTTTATTTGACGTTGTTGTTGTTGTTTATTTGACGTTGTTGTTGTTTATTTGACATTGTTGTTGTTGTTGTTATTGTTTATTTGACGTTGTTGTTGTTTATTTGACGTTGTTGTTGTTGTTGTTGACGTTGTTGTTGACGTTGTTGTTGTTATTGTTTATTTGACGTTGTTGTTGTTGTTGTTTATTTGACGTTGTTGTTGTTGTTGTTTATTTGACGTTGTTGTTGTTGTTTATTTGACGTTGTTGTTGTTGTTGTTGTTATTGTTGTTGTTTATTAGACGTTGTTGTTGTTGTTTATTTGAAGTTGTTGTTGTTGTTTATTTGACATTGTTGTTGTTGTTGACGTTGTTGTTGTTGTTGTTTATTTGTTATTGTTGTTGTTGTTGTTGTTGACGTTGTTGGTGTTGTTGTTTATTTGACATTGTTGTTGTTGTTGTTCTTTATTAACGTTGTTTTAGTTGTTGTTGTTTATTTGACGTTGTTGTTGTTCTTTATTTGACATTGTTGTTGTTGTTGACGTTGTTGTTGTTGTTGTTGTTTATTTGACATTGTTGTTGTTGTTGTTGTTGTTGACGTTGTTGGTGTTGTTGTTTATTTGACGTTGTTGTTGTTGTTGTTTATTTGACGTTGTTTTAGTTGTTGTTATTTATTTGACATTGTTGTTGTTTTTTATTTGACGTTGTTGTTGACATTGTTGTTGTTGTTGATTATTTGACGTTGTTGTTGGTGTTTATTTGACGTAGTTGTTGTTGTTGATGTTGTTGTTGTTGTTGTTTATTTGACGTTGTTGTTATTGTTGACGTTATTGTTGTTGTTGTTATTTATTTGACGTTGTTGTTGTTGTTGTTTATTTGACGTTGTTTTTGTTGTTTATTTGACGTTGTTGTTGTTGTTATTGTTGTTGTTTATTTGACGTTGTTGTTATTGTTGTTTATTTGATGTTGTTGTTGTTGTTTATTTGACGTTGGTGTTGTTGTTGTTTATTTGACATTGTTGTTGTTATTTATTTGACGTTGTTTTTGTTATTTTTTATTTGACGTTGTTGTTGTTGTTGTTTATTTGACGTTGTTATTATTGTTTATTTGATGTTGTTTTTGTTATTTGACGTTGTTGTTGTTGTTGTTGTTGTATTTGTTGTTGTTGTTGTTGCTTATTTGACGTTGTTGTTATTGTTGTTTTTTATTCGACGTTGTTGTTGCTGTTGTTTATTTGACATTGTTGTTGTTGTTGTTTATTTGACGTTGTTGTTGTTGTTGTTTTGATGTTGTTGTTGTTGTTGTTGACATTGTTGTTGTTGACATTGTTGTGGTTGTTGTTTATTTGACGTTGTTGTTGCTGTTGTTTATTTGACGTTGTTGTTGTTGTTGTTTATTTGACGTTGTTGTTGTTGTTGTTTATTTGACGTTGTCGTTGTTGTTGACATTGTTGCTGTTGTTGTTGTTGTTTATTTGACGTTGTTGTTATTGTCTATTTGACGTTGTTGTTATTGTTTATTTGACGTTGTTGTTGTTGTTGTTTATTTGACATTGTTATTATTGTTTATTTGACGTAGTTGTTGTTGTTGTTGTTTATTTGACGCTGTTGTTGTTGTTGTTGTTTATTTGACGTTATTGTTGTTATTGATGTTGTTGTTGTTGTTGTTGTTTATTTGACGTTGTTGTTGTTGACGTTATTGTTGTTGTTGTTATTTATTTGACGTTGTTGTTGTTGTTGTTTATTTGACGTTGTTGTTGTTTATTTGACGTTGTTGTTGTTGTTTATTTGACGTTGTTGTTGTTTATTTGACATTGTTGTTGTTGTTGTTATTGTTTATTTGACGTTGTTGTTGTTGTTTATTTGACGTTGTTGTTGTTGTTGTTGTTGACATTGTTGTTGTTGTTGTTTATTTGACGTTGTTGTTGTTGTTGTTGTTTATTTGACGTTGTTGTTGTTGTTTATTTGACGTTGTTGTTGTTGTTTATTTGACGTTGTTGTTGTTGTTTATTTGAAGTTGTTGTTGTTGTTTACTTGACATTGTTGTTGTTATTGATGTTGTTGTTGTTGTTTATTTGTTATTGTTGTTGTTGTTGTTGACGTTGTTGGTGTTGTTGTTTATTTGACATTGTTGTTGTTGTTGTTCTTTATTTGACGTTGTTTTAGTTGTTGTTGTTTATTTGACGTTGTTGTTGTTCTTTATTTGACATTGTTGTTGTTGTTGACGTTGTTGTTGTTGTTGTTGTTTATTTGACATTGTTGTTGTTGTTGTTGTTGTTGTTGATGTTGTTGGTGTTGTTGTTTATTTGACGTTGTTGTTGTTGTTGTTGTTTATTTGACGTTGTTTTAGTTGTTGTTATTTATTTGACATTGTTGTTGTTTTTTATTTGACGTTGTTGTTGACATTGTTGTTGTTGTTGATTATTTGACGTTGTTGTTGTTGTTTATTTGACGTAGTTGTTGTTGTTGATGTTGTTGTTGTTGTTGTTGTTTATTTGACGTTGTTGTTATTGTTGATGTTGTTGTTGTTGTTGTTGTTTATTTGACGTTGTTGTTATTGTTTATTTGACGTTGTTTTTGTTGTTTATTTGACGTTGTTGTTGTTGTTATTGTTGTTGTTTATTTGACGTTGTTGTTGTTGTTGTTTATTTGATGTTGTTGTTGTTGTTTATTTGACGTTGGTGTTGTTGTTGTTTATTTGACGTTGTTGTTGTTATTTATTTGACGTTGTTTTTGTTATTTTTTATTTGACGTTGTTGTTGTTGTTGTTTATTTGACGTTGTTATTATTGTTTATTTGATGTTGTTTTTGTTATTTGACGTTGTTGTTGTTGTTGTATTTGTTGTTGTTGTTGTTGTTGTTTATTTGACGTTGTTGTTGTTGTTGTTTTGATGTTGTTGTTGTTGTTGTTGACATTGTTGTTGTTGACATTGTTGTGGTTGTTGTTTATTTGACATTGTTGTTGCTGTTGTTTATTTGACGTTGTTGTTGTTGTTGTTTATTTGACGTTGTTGTTGTTGTTGTTTGTTTGACGTTGTCGTTGTTGTTGACATTGTTGTTATTGTTGTTGTTTATTTGACGTTGTTGTTATTGTCTATTTGACGTTGTTGTTGTTGTTTATTTGACGTTGTTGTTGTTGTTGTTTATTTGACATTGTTATTGTTGTTTATTTGACGTAGTTGTTGTTGTTGTTGTTTATTTGACGCTGTTGTTGTTGTTGTTTATTTGACGTTATTGTTGTTATTGATGTTGTTGTTGTTATTGTTGTTTATTTGACGTTGTTGTTGTTAACGTTATTGTTGTTGTTGTTATTTATTTGTTGTTGTTGTTGTTGTTGTTTATTTGACGTTGTTGTTGTTGTTTATTTGACGTTGTTGTTGTTTATTTGACGTTGTTGTTGTTTATTTGACATTGTTGTTGTTGTTGTTATTGTTTATTTGACGTTGTTGTTGTTGTTGTTTATTTGACGTTGTTGTTGTTGTTGTTGACATTGTTGTTGTTGTTGTTGTTGATTTGACGTTGTTGTTGTTGTTGTTGACGTTGTTGTTGTTGTTGTTTATTTGACGTTGTTGTTGTTGTTGTTGTTTCTTTGACGTTGTTGTTGTTGTTTATTTGACGTTGTTGTTGTTGTTTATTTGACGTTGTTGTTGTTGTTGTTTATTTGACGTTGTTTTTGTTGTTTATTTGACGTTGTTGTTGTTGTTATTGTTGTTGTTTATTTGACGTTGTTGTTATTGTTGTTTATTTGATGTTGTTGTTGTTGTTTATTTGACGTTGGTGTTGTTGTTGTTTATTTGACATTGTTGTTGTTATTTATTTGACGTTGTTTTTGTTATTTTTTATTTGACGTTGTTGTTGTTGTTGTTTATTTGACGTTGTTATTATTGTTTATTTGATGTTGTTTTTGTTATTTGACGTTGTTGTTGTTGTTGTATTTGTTGTTGTTGTTGTTGCTTATTTGACGTTGTTGTTATTGTTGTTTTTTATTCGACGTTGTTGTTGCTGTTGTTTATTTGACATTGTTGTTGTTGTTGTTTATTTGACGTTGTTGTTGTTGTTGTTTTGATGTTGTTGTTGTTGTTGTTGACATTGTTGTTGTTGACATTGTTGTGGTTGTTGTTTATTTGACGTTGTTGTTGCTGTTGTTTATTTGACGTTGTTGTTGTTGTTGTTTATTTGACGTTGTTGTTGTTGTTGTTTATTTGACGTTGTCGTTGTTGTTGACATTGTTGTTGTTGTTGTTGTTGTTGTTTATTTGACGTTGTTGTTATTGTCTATTTGACGTTGTTGTTATTGTTTATTTGACGTTGTTGTTGTTGTTTATTTGACATTGTTATTGTTGTTTATTTGACGTAGTTGTTGTTGTTGTTGTTTATTTGACGCTGTTGTTGTTGTTGTTGTTTATTTGACGTTATTGTTGTTATTGATGTTGTTGTTGTTGTTGTTGTTTATTTGAAGTTGTTGTTGTTGACGTTATTGTTGTTGTTGTTATTTATTTGACGTTGTTGTTGTTGTTGTTTATTTGACGTTGTTGTTGTTTATTTGACGTTGTTGTTGTTGTTTATTTGACGTTGTTGTTGTTTATTTGACATTGTTGTTGTTGTTGTTATTGTTTATTTGACGTTGTTGTTGTTGTTTATTTGACGTTGTTGTTGTTGTTGTTGTTGACGTTGTTGTTGTTGTTTATTTGACGTTGTTGTTGTTGTTGTTGTTTATTTGACGTTGTTGTTGTTGTTTATTTGACGTTGTTGTTGTTGTTTATTTGACGTTGTTGTTGTTGTTGTTGTTATTGTTGTTGTTTATTATACGTTGTTGTTGTTGTTGTTTATTTGAAGTTGTTGTTGTTGTTTATTTGACATTGTTGTTGTTATTGATGTTGTTGTTGTTGTTTATTTGTTATTGTTGTTGTTGTTGTTGACGTTGTTGGTGTTGTTGTTTATTTGACATTGTTGTTGTTGTTGTTCTTTATTTGACGTTGTTTTAGTTGTTGTTGTTTATTTGACGTTGTTGTTGTTCTTTATTTGACATTGTTGTTGTTGTTGACGTTGTTGTTGTTGTTGTTGTTTATTTGACATTGTTGTTGTTGTTGTTGTTGATGTTGTTGGTGTTGTTGTTTATTTGACGTTGTTGTTGTTGTTGTTGTTTTTTTGACGTTGTTTTAGTTGTTGTTATTTATTTGACATTGTTGTTGTTTTTTATTTGACGTTGTTGTTGACATTGTTGTTGTTGTTGATTATTTGACGTTGTTGTTGTTGTTTATTTGACGTAGTTGTTGTTGTTGATGTTGTTGTTGTTGTTGTTTATTTGACGTTGTTGTTATTGTTGATGTTGATGTTGTTGTTGTTGTTTATTTGACGTTGTTGTTATTGTTTATTTGACGTTGTTTTTGTTGTTTATTTGACGTTGTTGTTGTTGTTATTGTTGTTGTTTATTTGACGTTGTTGTTGTTGTTGTTGATTTGATGTTGTTGTTGTTGTTTATTTGACGTTGGTGTTGTTGTTGTTTATTTGACGTTGTTGTTGTTGTTTATTTGACGTTGTTTTTGTTATTTTTTATTTGACGTTGTTGTTGTTGTTGTTTATTTGACGTTGTTATTATTGTTTATTTGATGTTGTTTTTGTTATTTGACGTTGTTGTTGTTGTTGTATTTGTTGTTGTTGTTGTTGCTTATTTGACGTTGTTGTTATTGTTGTTTTTTATTCGACGTTGTTGTTGCTGTTGTTTATTTGACATTGTTGTTGTTGTTGTTTATTTGACGTTGTTGTTGTTGTTGTTTTGATGTTGTTGTTGTTGTTGTTGACATTGTTGTTGTTGACATTGTTGTGGTTGTTGTTTATTTGACATTGTTGTTGCTGTTGTTTATTTGACGTTGTTGTTGTTGTTGTTTATTTGACGTTGTTGTTGTTGTTGTTTGTTTGACGTTGTCGTTGTTGTTGACATTGTTGTTGTTGTTGTTGTTTATTTGACGTTGTTGTTATTGTCTATTTGACGTTGTTGTTGTTGTTTATTTGACGTTGTTGTTGTTGTTGTTTATTTGACATTGTTATTGTTGTTTATTTGACGTAGTTGTTGTTGTTGTTGTTTATTTGACGCTGTTGTTGTTGTTGTTTATTTGACGTTATTGTTGTTATTGATGTTGTTGTTGTTATTGTTGTTTATTTGACGTTGTTGTTGTTGACGTTATTGTTGTTGTTGTTATTTATTTGTTGTTGTTGTTGTTGTTGTTGTTTATTTGACGTTGTTGTTGTTGTTTATTTGACGTTGTTGTTGTTTATTTGACGTTGTTGTTGTTTATTTGACATTGTTGTTGTTGTTGTTATTGTTTATTTGACGTTGTTGTTGTTGTTGTTTATTTGACGTTGTTGTTGTTGTTGTTGACATTGTTGTTGTTGTTGTTGTTGTTGATTTGACGTTGTTGTTGTTGTTGTTGACGTTGTTGTTGTTGTTGTTTATTTGACGTTGTTGTTGTTGTTGTTGTTTCTTTGACGTTGTTGTTGTTGTTTATTTGACGTTGTTGTTGTTGTTTATTTGACGTTGTTGTTGTTGTTTATTTGACGTTGTTGTTGTTGTTGTTATTGTTGTTGTTTATTAGACGTTGTTGTTGTTGTTTATTTGAAGTTGTTGTTGTTGTTGTTGTTTATTTGACATTGTTGTTGTTGTTGACGTTGTTGTTGTTGTTTATTTGTTATTGTTGTTGTTGTTGACGTTATTGGTGTTGTTGTTTATTTGACATTGTTGTTGTTCTTTATTTGACGTTGTTTTAGTTGTTGTTGTTTATTTGACGTTGTTGTTGTTGTTTATTTGACATTGTTGTTGTTGTTGACGTTGTTGTTGTTGTTGTTGTTGTTTATTTGACATTGTTGTTGTTGTTGTTGTTGACGTTGTTAGTGTTGTTGTTTATTTGACGTTGTTGTTGTTGTTGTTGTTTATTTGACGTTGTTTTAGTTGTTGTTGTTTATTTGACATTGTTGTTGTTTTTTATTTGACGTTGTTGTTGACATTGTTGTTGTTGTTGATTATTTGACGTTGTTGTTGTTGTTTATTTGACGTAGTTGTTGTTGTTGATGTTGTTGTTGTTGTTGTTGTTTATTTGACGTTTTTGTTGTTGTTGATGTTGTTGTTGTTGTTTATTTGACGTTGTTGTTATTGTTTATTTGACGTTGTTTTTGTTGTTTATTTGACGTTGTTGTTGTTGTTATTGTTGTTGTTTATTTGTTGTTGTTGTTTATTTGACGTTGTTGTTGTTGTTGTTTATTTGACGTTGTTGTTGTTGTTGTTTATTTGACGTTGTTGTTGTTTATTTGACGTTGTTGTTGTTGTTGTTATTGTTGTTGTTTATTAGACGTTGTTGTTGTTGTTTATTTGAAGTTGTTGTTGTTGTTTATTTGACATTGTTGTTGTTGTTGACGTTGTTGTTGTTGTTTATTTGTTATTGTTGTTGTTGTTGTTGTTGACGTTGTTGGTGTTGTTGTTTATTTGACATTGTTGTTGTTGTTGTTCTTTATTAACGTTGTTTTAGTTGTTGTTGTTTATTTGACGTTGTTGTTGTTCTTTATTTGACATTGTTGTTGTTGTTGACGTTGTTGTTGTTGTTGTTGTTTATTTGACATTGTTGTTGTTGTTGTTGTTGACGTTGTTGGTGTTGTTGTTTATTTGACGTTGTTGTTGTTGTTGTTTATTTGACGTTGTTTTAGTTGTTGTTATTTATTTGACATTGTTGTTGTTTTTTATTTGACGTTGTTGTTGACATTGTTGTTGTTGTTGATTATTTGACGTTGTTGTTGTTGTTTATTTGACGTAGTTGTTGTTGTTGATGTTGTTGTTGTTGTTGTTTATTTGACGTTGTTGTTATTGTTGATGTTGTTGTTGTTGTTGTTGTTTATTTGACGTTGTTGTTATTGTTTATTTGACGTTGTTTTTGTTGTTTATTTGACGTTGTTATTGTTGTTATTGTTGTTGTTTATTTGACGTTGTTGTTGTTGTTGTTGTTTATTTGACGTTGGTGTTGTTGTTGTTTATTTGACATTGTTGTTGTTATTTATTTGACGTTGTTTTTGTTATTTTTTATTTGACGTTGTTGTTGTTGTTGTTTATTTGACGTTGTTATTATTGTTTATTTGATGTTGTTTTTGTTATTTGACGTTGTTGTTGTTGTTGTTGTTGTTGTTGCTTATTTGACGTTGTTGTTATTGTTGTTTTTTATTCGACGTTGTTGTTGCTGTTGTTTATTTGACATTGTTGTTGTTGTTGTTGTTTATTTGACGTTGTTGTTGTTGTTGTTTTGATGTTGTTGTTGTTGTTGTTGACATTGTTGTTGTTGACATTGTTGTGGTTGTTGTTTATTTGACGTTGTTGTTGCTGTTGTTTATTTGACGTTGTTGTTGTTGTTGTTTATTTGACGTTGTTGTTGTTGTTGTTTGTTTGACGTTGTCGTTGTTGTTGACATTGTTGTTGTTGTTGTTGTTGTTTATTTGACGTTGTTGTTATTGTCTATTTGACGTTGTTGTTGTTGTTTATTTGACGTTGTTGTTGTTGTTGTTTATTTGACATTGTTATTGTTGTTTATTTGACGTAGTTGTTGTTGTTGTTGTTTATTTGACGCTGTTGTTGTTGTTGTTTATTTGACGTTATTGTTGTTATTGATGTTGTTGTTGTTGTTGTTGTTGTTTATTTGACGTTGTTGTTGTTGACGTTATTGTTGTTGTTGTTATTTATTTGACGTTGTTGTTGTTGTTGTTTATTTGACGTTGTTGTTGTTTATTTGACGTTGTTGTTGTTGTTTATTTGACGTTGTTGTTGTTTATTTGACATTGTTGTTGTTGTTGTTATTGTTTATTTGACGTTGTTGTTGTTTATTTGACGTTGTTGTTGTTGTTGTTGTTGTTGACGTTGTTGTTGTTTATTTGACGTTGTTGTTGTTGTTGTTTATTTGACGTTGTTGTTGTTGTTGTTTATTTGACGTTGTTGTTGTTGTTTATTTGACGTTGTTGTTGTTGTTGTTGTTATTGTTGTTGTTTATTATACGTTGTTGTTGTTGTTTATTTGAAGTTGTTGTTGTTGTTTATTTGACATTGTTGTTGTTATTGATGTTGTTGTTGTTGTTTATTTGTTATTGTTGTTGTTGTTGTTGACGTTGTTGGTGTTGTTGTTTATTTGACATTGTTGTTGTTGTTGTTCTTTATTTGACGTTGTTTTAGTTGTTGTTGTTTATTTGACGTTGTTGTTGTTCTTTATTTGACATTGTTGTTGTTGTTGACGTTGTTGTTGTTGTTGTTGTTTATTTGACATTGTTGTTGTTGTTGTTGTTGATGTTGTTGGTGTTGTTGTTTATTTGACGTTGTTGTTGTTGTTGTTGTTTATTTGACGTTGTTTTAGTTGTTGTTATTTATTTGACATTGTTGTTGTTTTTTATTTGACGTTGTTGTTGACATTGTTGTTGTTGTTGATTATTTGACGTTGTTGTTGTTGTTTATTTGACGTAGTTGTTGTTGTTGATGTTGTTGTTGTTGTTGTTTATTTGACGTTGTTGTTATTGTTGATGTTGTTGTTGTTGTTGTTTATTTGACGTTGTTGTTATTGTTTATTTGACGTTGTTTTTGTTGTTTATTTGACGTTGTTGTTGTTGTTGTTGTTTATTTGACGTTGTTGTTGTTGTTGTTGTTGTTTATTTGATGTTGTTGTTGTTGTTTATTTGACGTTGGTGTTGTTGTTGTTTATTTGACGTTGTTGTTGTTATTTATTTGACGTTGTTTTTGTTATTTTTTATTTGACGTTGTTGTTGTTGTTGTTTATTTGACGTTGTTATTATTGTTTATTTGATGTTGTTTTTGTTATTTGACGTTGTTGTTGTTGTTGTTGTATTTGTTGTTGTTGTTGTTGCTTATTTGACGTTGTTGTTATTGTTGTTTTTTATTCGACGTTGTTGTTGCTGTTGTTTATTTGACATTGTTGTTGTTGTTGTTTATTTGACGTTGTTGTTGTTGTTGTTTTGATGTTGTTGTTGTTGTTGTTGACATTGTTGTTGTTGACATTGTTGTGGTTGTTGTTTATTTGACGTTGTTGTTGCTGTTGTTTATTTGACGTTGTTGTTGTTGTTGTTTATTTGACGTTGTTGTTGTTGTTTGTTTGACGTTGTCGTTGTTGTTGACATTGTTGTTGTTGTTGTTGTTTATTTGACGTTGTTGTTATTGTCTATTTGACGTTGTTGTTGTTGTTTATTTGACGTTGTTGTTGTTGTTGTTTATTTGACATTGTTATGGTTGTTTATTCGACGTAGTTGTTGTTGTTGTTGTTTATTTGACGCTGTTGTTGTTGTTTATTTGACGTTATTGTTGTTATTGATGTTGTTGTTGTTGTTGTTTATTTGACGTTGTTGTTGTTGACGTTATTGTTGTTGTTGTTATTTATTTGTTGTTGTTGTTGTTGTTGTTGTTGTTTATTTGACGTTGTTGTTGTTGTTTATTTGACGTTGTTGTTGTTTATTTGACGTTGTTGTTGTTTATTTGACATTGTTGTTGTTGTTGTTATTGTTTATTTGACGTTGTTGTTGTTGTTGTTTATTTGACGTTGTTGTTGTTGTTGTTGACATTGTTGTTGTTGTTGTTGTTGATTTGACGTTGTTGTTGTTGTTGACGTTGTTGTTGTTGTTGTTTATTTGACGTTGTTGTTGTTGTTGTTTATTTGACGTTGTTGTTGTTGTTTATTTGACGTTGTTGTTGTTGTTTATTTGACGTTGTTGTTGTTGTTTATTTGACGTTGTTGTTGTTGTTGTTATTGTTGTTGTTTATTAGACGTTGTTGTTGTTGTTTATTTGAAGTTGTTGTTGTTGTTGTTTATTTGACATTGTTGTTGTTGTTGACGTTGTTGTTGTTGTTTATTTGTTATTGTTGTTGTTGTTGACGTTATTGGTGTTGTTGTTTATTTGACATTGTTGTTGTTCTTTATTTGACGTTGTTTTAGTTGTTGTTGTTTATTTGACGTTGTTGTTGTTGTTTATTTGACATTGTTGTTGTTGTTGACGTTGTTGTTGTTGTTGTTGTTTATTTGACATTGTTGTTGTTGTTGTTGTTGTTGACGTTGTTAGTGTTGTTGTTTATTTGACGTTGTTGTTGTTGTTGTTGTTGTTTATTTGACGTTGTTTTAGTTGTTGTTGTTTATTTGACATTGTTGTTGTTTTTTATTTGACGTTGTTGTAGACATTGTTGTTGTTGTTGATTATTTGACGTTGTTGTTGTTGTTTATTTGACGTAGTTGTTGTTGTTGATGTTGTTGTTGTTGTTGTTGTTGTTTATTTGACGTTTTTGTTGTTGTTGATGTTGTTGTTGTTGTTTATTTGACGTTGTTGTTATTGTTTATTTGACGTTGTTTTTGTTGTTTATTTGACGTTGTGGTTGTTGTTATTGTTGTTGTTTATTTGACGTTGTTGTTGTTGTTGTTTATTTGATGTTGTTGTTGTTGTTGTTTATTTGACGTTGGTGTTGTTGTTGTTTATTTGACGTTGTTGTTGTTATTTATTTGACGTTGTTTTTGTTATTTTTTATTTGACGTTGTTGTTGTTGTTTATTTGACGTTGTTATTATTGTTTATTTGATGTTGTTTTTGTTATTTGACGTTGTTGTTGTTGTTGTTGTATTTGTTGTTGTTGTTGTTGCTTATTTGACGTTGTTGTTATTGTTGTTTTTTATACGACGTTGTTGTTGCTGTTGTTTATTTGACATTGTTGTTGTTGTTGTTTATTTGACGTTGTTGTTGTTGTTGTTGTTGTTGTTTTGACGTTGTTGTTGTTGTTGTTGTTGACATTGTTGTTGTTGACATTGTTGTGGTTATTGTTTATTTGACGTTGTTGTTGCTGTTGTTTATTTGACGTTGTTGTTGTTGTTGTTTATTTGACCTTGTTGTTGTTGTTGTTTATTTGACGTTGTCGTTGTTGTTGACATTGTTGTTGTTGTTGTTGTTGTTGACGTTGTTGTTGTTGTTGTTGTTTATTTGACGTTTTTGTTGTTGTTGATGTTGTTGTTGTAGTTTATTTGACGTTGTTGTTGTTGTTGTTTATTTGACGTTGTTGTTGTTGTTGTTTATTTGACGTTGTTGTTGATGTTATTGTTGTTGTTTATTTGACGTTGTTGTTGTTGTTGTTGTTTATTTGATGTTGGTGTTGTTGTTTATTTGACATTGTTGTTGTTGTTGACGTTGTTGTTGTTGTTTATTTGACATTGTTGTTGTTGTTGTTGACGTTGTTGGTGTTGTTGTTTATTTGACGTTGTTGTTGTTGTTGACGTTGTTGGTGTTGTTGTTTATTTGACGTTGTTGTTGTTGACATTGTTGTTGTTGTTGTTGTTTATTTGACGTTGTTGTTATTGTTGTTTATTTGACGTAGTTGTTGTTGTTGACGTTGTTGTTGTTGTTGTTGTTGTTTATTTGACGTTTTTGTTGTTGTTGTTGTTGTTGTTTATTTGACGTTGTTGTTATTGTCTATTTGACGTTGTTGTTGTTATTGTTTATTTGACGTTGTTGTTGTTGTTATTGTTGTTGTTTATTTGACGTTGTTGTTGGTGTTGTTGTTTATTTGATGTTGTTGTTGTTGTTTATTTGATGTTGGTGTTGTTGTTGTTTATTTGACGTTGTTGTTGTTGTTATTTATTTGGCGTTGTTGTTGTTATTATTTATTTGACGTTGTTGTTGTTGTTGTTTATTTGACGTAGTTGTTGTTGTTGTTGTTGTTTATTTGACGTTTTTGTTGTTGTTGATGTTGTTGTTGTTGTTGTTTATTTGACGTTGTTGTTATTGTTTATTTGACGTTGTTTTTGTTGTTTATTTGACGTTGTTGTTGTTGCTATTGTTGTTGTTTATCTGACGTTGTTGTTGTTGTTGTTTATTTGACGTTGTTGTTGTTGTTGTTTATTTGACGTTGTTGTTGTTTATTTGACGTTGTTGTTGTTGTTTATTT
Source organism: Vicia faba (assembly GCA_948472305.1). Classification (NCBI taxonomy): domain Eukaryota; kingdom Viridiplantae; phylum Streptophyta; class Magnoliopsida; order Fabales; family Fabaceae; genus Vicia; species Vicia faba. The sequence goes on from OX451737.1 coordinate 316,580,229, forward strand.
GACGTTGTTGTTGTTTATTTGACATTGTTGTTGTTGTTATTGTTTATTTGACGTTGTTGTTGTTGTTTATTTGACGTTGTTGTTGTTGTTGTTGTTGACGTTGTTGTTGTTGTTGTTTATTTGACGTTGTTGTTGTTGTTGTTGTTTATTTGACGTTGTTGTTGTTGTTGTTTATTTGACGTTGTTGTTGTTGTTTATTTGACGTTGTTGTTGTTGTTGTTATTGTTGTTGTTTATTAGACGTTGTTGTTGTTGTTTATTTGAAGTTGTTGTTGTTGTTTATTTGACATTGTTGTTGTTGTTGACGTTGTTGTTGTTGTTGTTTATTTGTTATTGTTGTTGTTGTTGTTGACGTTGTTGGTGTTGTTGTTTATTTGACATTGTTGTTGTTGTTGTTCTTTATTTGACGTTGTTTTAGTTGTTGTTGTTTATTTGACGTTGTTGTTGTTGTTCTTTATTTGACATTGTTGTTGTTGTTGACGTTGTTGTTGTTGTTGTTTATTTGACATTGTTGTTGTTGTTGTTGATGTTGTTGGTGTTGTTGTTTATTTGACGTTGTTGTTGTTGTTGTTTATTTGACGTTGTTTTAGTTGTTGTTATTTATTTGACATTGTTGTTGTTTTTTATTTGACATTGTTGTTGACATTGTTGTTGTTGTTGATTATTTGACGTTGTTGTTGTTGTTTATTTGACGTAGTTGTTGTTGTTGATGTTGTTGTTGTTGTTGTTGTTTATTTGAATGTGTTGTTATTATTGTTGTTGTTGTTGTTGTTGTTTATTTGACGTTGTTGTTATTGTTTATTTGACGTTGTTTTTGTTGTTTATTTGACGTTGTTGTTGTTGTTGTTGTTGTTTATTTGACGTTGTTGTTGTTGTTGTTTATTTGATGTTGTTGTTGTTGTTTATTTGACGTTGGTGTTGTTGTTGTTTATTTGACGTTGTTGTTGTTATTTATTTGACGTTGTTTTTGTTATTTTTTATTTGACGTTGTTGTTGTTGTTGTTTATTTGACGTTGTTATTATTGTTTATTTGATGTTGTTTTTGTTATTTGACGTTGTTGTTGTTGTTGTTGTATTTGTTGTTGTTGTTGGGTCTTATTTGACGTTGTTGTTATTGTTGTTTTTTATTCGACGTTGTTGTTGCTGTTGTTTATTTGACATTGTTGTTGTTGTTGTTTATTTGACGTTGTTGTTGTTGTTGTTTTGATGTTGTTGTTGTTGTTGTTGACATTGTTGTTGTTGACATTGTTGTGGTTGTTGTTTATTTGACGTTGTTGTTGCTGTTGTTTATTTGACGTTGTTGTTGTTGTTGTTTATTTGACGTTGTTGTTGTTGTTGTTTGTTTGACGTTGTCGTTGTTGTTGACATTGTTGTTGTTGTTGTTGTTGTTTATTTGACGTTGTTGTTATTGTCTATTTGACGTTGTTGTTGTTGTTTATTTGACGTTGTTGTTGTTGTTGTTTATTTGACATTGTTATTGTTGTTTATTTGACGTAGTTGTTGTTGTTGTTGTTTATTTGACGCTGTTGTTGTTGTTGTTTATTTGACGTTATTGTTGTTATTGATGTTGTTGTTGTTGTTGTTTATTTGACGTTGTTGTTGTTGACGTTATTGTTGTTGTTGTTATTTATTTGTTGTTGTTGTTGTTGTTGTTGTTTATTTGACGTTGTTGTTGTTGTTTATTTGACGTTGTTGTTGTTTATTTGACGTTGTTGTTGTTTATTTGACATTGTTGTTGTTGTTGTTATTGTTTATTTGACGTTGTTGTTGTTGTTTATTTGACGTTGTTGTTGTTGTTGTTGACATTGTTGTTATTGTTGTTGTTGTTGATTTGACGTTGTTGTTGTTGTTGTTGACGTTGTTGTTGTTGTTGTTTAGTTGACGTTGTTGTTGTTGTTGTTGTTTATTTGACGTTGTTGTTGTTGTTTATTTGACGTTGTTGTTGTTGTTTATTTGACGTTGTTGTTGTTGTTTATTTGACGTTGTTGTTGTTGTTGTTATTGTTGTTGTTTATTAGACGTTGTTGTTGTTGTTTATTTGAAGTTGTTGTTGTTGTAGTTGTTTATTTGACATTGTTGTTGTTGTTGACGTTGTTGTTGTTGTTTATTTGTTATTGTTGTTGTTGTTGACGTTATTGGTGTTGTTGTTTATTTGACATTGTTGTTGTTCTTTATTTGACGTTGTTTTAGTTGTTGTTGTTTATTTTTACGTTGTTGTTGTTGTTTATTTGACATTGTTGTTGTTGTTGACGTTGTTGTTGTTGTTGTTGTTGTTTATTTGACATTGTTGTTGTTGTTGTTGTTGTTGACGTTGTTAGTGTTGTTGTTTATTTGACGTTGTTGTTGTTGTTGTTGTTTATTTGACGTTGTTTTAGTTGTTGTTGTTTATTTGACATTGTTGTTGTTTTTTATTTTACGTTGTTGTAGACATTGTTGTTGTTGTTGATTATTTGACGTTGTTGTTGTTGTTTATTTGACGTAGTTGTTGTTGTTGATGTTGTTGTTGTTGTTGTTGTTGTTTATTTGACGTTTTTGTTGTTGTTGATGTTGTTGTTGTTGTTTATTTGACGTTGTTGTTATTGTTTATTTGACGTTGTTTTTGTTGTTTATTTGACGTTGTTGTTGTTGTTATTGTTGTTGTTTATTTGACGTTGTTGTTGTTGTTGTTTATTTGATGTTGTTGTTGTTGTTTATTTGACGTTGGTGTTGTTGTTGTTTATTTGACGTTGTTGTTGTTATTTATTTGACGTTGTTTTTGTTATTTTTTATTTGACGTTGTTGTTGTTGTTTATTTGACGTTGTTATTATTGTTTATTTGATGTTGTTTTTGTTATTTGACGTTGTTGTTGTTGTTGTTGTATTTGTTGTTGTTGTTGTTGCTTATTTGACGTTGTTGTTATTGTTGTTTTTTATACGACGTTGTTGTTGCTGTTGTTTATTTGACATTGTTGTTGTTGTTGTTTATTTGACGTTGTTGTTGTTGTTGTTGTTGTTGTTGTTTTGACGTTGTTGTTGTTGTTGTTGTTGTTGACATTGTTGTTGTTGACATTGTTGTGGTTATTGTTTATTTGACGTTGTTGTTGCTGTTGTTTATTTGACGTTGTTGTTGTTGTTTATTTGACCTTGTTGTTGTTGTTGTTTATTTGACGTTGTCGTTGTTGTTGACATTGTTGTTGTTGTTGTTGTTTATTTGACGTAGTTGTTGTTGTTGACGTTGTTGTTGTTGTTGTTGTTTATTTGACGTTTTTGTTGTTGTTGATGTTGTTTATTTGACGTTGTTGTTGTTGTTGTTGTTTATTTGACGTTGTTGTTGTTGTTGTTTATTTGACGTTGTTGTTGATGTTATTGTTGTTGTTTATTTGACGTTGTTGTTGTTGTTGTTGTTTATTTGATGTTGGTGTTGTTGTTTATTTGACATTGTTGTTGTTGTTGACGTTGTTGTTGTTGTTTATTTGACATTGTTGTTGTTGTTGTTGACGTTGTTGGTGTTGTTGTTTATTTGACGTTGTTGTTGTTGTTGACGTTGTTGGTGTTGTTGTTTATTTGACGTTGTTGTTGTTGACATTGTTGTTGTTGTTGTTGTTTATTTGACGTTGTTGTTATTGTTGTTTATTTGACGTAGTTGTTGTTGTTGACGTTGTTGTTGTTGTTGTTGTTATTGTTTATTTGACGTTTTTGTTGTTGTTGTTGTTGTTGTTTATTTGACGTTGTTGTTATTGTCTATTTGACGTTGTTGTTGTTATTGTTTATTTGACGTTGTTGTTGTTGTTATTGTTGTTGTTTATTTGACGTTGTTGTTGTTGTTGTTGTTTATTTGATGTTGTTGTTGTTGTTTATTTGATGTTGGTGTTGTTGTTGTTTATTTGACGTTGTTGTTGTTGTTATTTATTTGGCGTTGTTGTTGTTATTATTTATTTGACGTTGTTGTTGTTGTTGTTTATTTGACGTAGTTGTTGTTGTTGACGTTGTTGTTGTTGTTGTTTATTTGACGTTGTTGTTGATGTTGTTGTTGTTGTTGTTTATTTGACGTTGTTGTTATTGTTTATTTGACGTTGTTTTTGTTGTTTATTTGACGTTGTTGTTGTTGCTATTGTTGTTGTTTATCTGACGTTGTTGTTGTTGTTGTTTATTTGATGTTGTTGTTGTTGTTTATTTGACATTGGTGTTGTTGTTGTTTATTTGACGTTGTTGTTGTTGTTATTTATTTGACGTTGTTGTTGTTGTTGTTGTTATTGTTTATTTGACGTTGTTGTTGTTGTTGTTGTTGTTTATTTAACGTTGTTATTATAGTTTATTTGACGTTGTTTTTGTTATTTGACGTTGTTGTTGTTGTTGTATTTGTTGTTGTTGTTGCTTATTTGACGTTGTTATTATTGTTGTTGTTATTGTTGTTGTTTATTTGACGTTGTTGTTGCTGTTGTTTATTTGACGTTGTTGTTGTTGTTGTTTATTTGACATTGTTGTTGCTGTTGTTTATTTGACGTTGTTGTTGTTGTTGTTTATTTGACGTTTTTGTTGTTGTTATTGTTTATTTGACGTTGTCGTTGTTGTTGACATTGTTGTTGTTGACATTGTTGTTGTTGTTGTTTATTTGACGTAGTTGTTGTTGTTGACGTTGTTGTTGTTGTTGTTTATTTGACGTTTTTGTTGTTGTTGATGTTGTTGATGTTGTTGTTGTTGTTTATTTGACGTTGTTGTGGTTTATTTGACGTTGTTGTTGTTGTTTATTTGACGTTGTTGTTGTTGTTGTTGTTGTTATTGTTGTTGTTTATTTGACGTTGTTGTTGTTGTTGTTGTTTATTTGATGTTGTTGTTGTTGTTTATTTGACATTGTTGTTGTTGTTGACGTTGATGTTGTTGTTTATTTGACATTGTTGTTGTTGTTGTTGACGTTGTTGGTGTTGTTGTTTATTTGACGTTGTTGTTGTTGACATTGTTGTTGTTGTTTATTTGACGTTGTTGTTATTGTTGTTTATTTGACGTAGTTGTTGTTGTTGACGTTGTTGTTCTTGTTGTTGTTTATTTGACGTTTTTGTTATTGTTGTTGTTGTTGTTTATTTGACGTTGTTGTTATTGTCTATTTGACGTTGTTGTTGTTTATTTGACGTTGTTGTTGTTGTTGTTGTTGTTTATTTGACGTTGTTATTGTTGTTTATTTGATGTTGTTGTTGTTGTTGTTTATTTGACGTTGTTGTTGTTGTTGTTTATTTAACGTTGTTGTTGTTGTTGACGTTGTTGTTGTTGTTGTTTATTTGACGTTGTTGTTGTTGTTGTTATTTATTTGACATTGTTGTTGTTGTTGTTGTTTATTTGACGTTGTTGTTGTTGTTGTTTATTTGACGTTGTTGTTGTTTATTTGACATTGTTGTTGTTGTTGTTATTGTTTATTTGACCTTTAATGTTGTTGTTTATTTGACGTTGTTGTTGTTGTTGACGTTGTTGTTGTTGTTGTTGCTTATTTGACGTTGTTGTTGTTGTTGACGTTGTTGTTGTTGTTGTTTGTTTGACATTGTTGTTGTTGTTGTTGTTTATTTGACGTTGTTGTTGTTGTTGTTTATATGACGTTGTTGTTGTTATTTATTTGACGTTGTTGTTGTAGTTGTTGTTGTTATTGTTGTTGTTTATTTGACGTTGTTGTTGTTGTTTATTTGATGTTGTTGTTTATTTGACATTGTTGTTGTTGAGGTTGATGTTGTTGTTGTTTATTTGTTATTGTTGTTGTTGTTGTTGTTGACGTTGTTGGTGTTGTTGTTTATTTAACGTTGTTGTTGTTGTTGTTTATTTGACGTTGTTTTAGTTGTTGTTGTTTATTTGACGTTGTTGTTGTTGTTGTTTATTTGACATTGTTGTTGTTGTTGACGTTGTTGTTATTGTTTATTTGACATTGTTGTTGTTGTTGTTGTTGACGTTGTTGGTGTTGTTGTTTATTTGGCTGTTGTTGTTGTTGTTGTTGTTGTTTATTTGATGTTGTTGTTTATTTGACATTGTAGTTGTTTTTTATTTGACGTTGTTGTTGACATTGTTGTTGTTGTTGTTGATTATTTGACGTTGTTGTTGTTGTTTATTTGACGTAGTTGTTGTTGTTGACGTTGTTGTTGTTATTGTTGTTTATTTGACGTTTTTGTTGTTGTTGATGTTGTTGTTGTTGTTTATTTGACGTTGTTGTTATTGTTTATTTGACGTTGTTTTTGTTGTTTATTTGACGTTGTTGTTGTTGTTATTGTTGTTGTTTATTTGACGTTGTTGTTGTTTATTTGATGTTGTTGTTGTTGTTTATTTGACGTTGGTGTTGTTGTTGTTTATTTGACGTTGTTGTTGTTGTTATTTATTTGGCGTTGTTGTTGTTATTGTTTATTTGACGTTGTTGTTGTTGTTGTTTATTTGACGTTGTTATTATTGTTTATTTGATGTGGTTTTTGTTATTTGACGTTGTTGTTGTTGTATTTGTTGTTGTTGTTGCTTATTTGACGTTGTTGTTATTGTTGTTGTTTATTTGACGTTGTTGTTGCTGTTGTTTATTTGACGTTATTGTTGTTGTTTTTTTAACGTTGTTGTTGTTGTTGACATTGTTGTTGTTGTTTGTTTGACGTTGTTGTTGCTGTTGTTTATTTGACGTTGTTGTTGTTGTTGTTGTTTATTTGACGTTGTTGTTGTTGTTGTTTATTTGACGTTGTCGTTGTTGTTGACATTGTTGTTGTTGTTGTTGTTTATTTGACGTAGTTGTTGTTGTTGACGTTGTTGTTGTTGTTTATTTGACGTTTTTGTTGTTGTTGATGTTGTTGTTGTTGTTGTTTATTTGACGTTGTTGTTGTTATTTATTTGACGTTGTTGTTGTTGTTGTTTATTTCACGTTGTTGTTGTTTATTTGACGTTGTTGTTGTTGTTTATTTGACGTTGTTGTTGTTTATTTGACATTGTTGTTGTTGTTATTGTTTATTTGACGTTGTTGTTGTTGTTTATTTGACGTTGTTGTTGTTGTTGTAGACGTTGTTGTTGTTATTGTTTATTTGACGTTGTTGTTGTTGTTGTTGTTTATTTGACGTTGTTGTTGTTGTTGTTTATTTGACGTTGTTGTTGTTGTTTATTTGACGTTGTTGTTGTTGTTGTTGTTATTGTTGTTGTTTATTAGACGTTGTTGTTGTTGTTTATTTGAAGTTGTTGTTGTTGTTGTTTATTTGACATTGTTGTTGTTGTTGACGTTGTTGTTGTTGTTGTTGTTTATTTGTTATTGTTGTTGATGTTGTTGTTGACGTTGTTGGTGTTGTTGTTTATTTGACATTGTTGTTGTTGTTGTTCTTTATTTGACGTTGTTTTAGTTGTTGTTGTTTATTTGACGTTGTTGTTGTTCTTTATTTGACATTGTTGTTGTTGTTGACGTTGTTGTTGTTGTTGTTGTTGTTTATTTGACATTGTTGTTGTTGTTGTTGTTGTTTATTTGACGTTGTTGTTATTGTTGATGTTGTTGTTGTTGTTGTTTATTTGACGTTGTTGTTATTGTTTATTTGACGTTGTTTTTGTTGTTTATTTGACGTTGTTGTTGTTGTTATTGTTGTTGTTTATTTGACGTTGTTGTTGTTGTTGTTTATTTGATGTTGTTGTTGTTGTTTATTTGACGTTGGTGTTGTTGTTGTTTATTTGACGTTGTTGTTGTTATTTATTTGACGTTGTTTTTGTTATTTTTTATTTGACGTTGTTGTTGTTGTTGTTTATTTGACGTTGTTATTATTGTTTATTTGATGTTGTTTTTGTTATTTGACGTTGTTGTTGTTGTTGTATTTGTTGTTGTTGTTGTTGCTTATTTGACGTTGTTGTTATTGTTGTTTTTTATTCGACGTTGTTGTTGCTGTTGTTTATTTGACATTGTTGTTGTTGTTGTTTATTTGACGTTGTTGTTGTTGTTGTTTTGATGTTGTTGTTGTTGTTGTTGACATTGTTGTTGTTGACATTGTTGTTGTTGACATTGTTGTGGTTGTTGTTTATTTGACGTTGTTGTTGCTGTTGTTTATTTGACGTTGTTGTTGTTGTTGTTTATTTGACGTTGTTGTTGTTGTTGTTTGTTTGACGTTGTCGTTGTTGTTGACATTGTTGTTGTTGTTGTTTATTTGACGTTGTTGTTATTGTCTATTTGACGTTGTTGTTGTTGTTTATTTGACGTTGTTGTTGTTGTTGTTTATTTGACATTGTTATTGTTGTTTATTTGACGTAGTTGTTGTTGTTGTTGTTTATTTGACGCTGTTGTTGTTGTTGTTTATTTGACGTTATTGTTGTTATTGATGTTGTTGTTGTTGTTGTTTATTTGACGTTGTTGTTGTTGACGTTATTGTTGTTGTTGTTATTTATTTGTTGTTGTTGTTGTTGTTGTTGTTTATTTGACGTTGTTGTTGTTGTTTATTTGACGTTGTTGTTGTTTATTTGACGTTGTTGTTGTTTATTTGACATTGTTGTTGTTGTTGTTATTGTTTATTTGACGTTGTTGTTGTTGTTGTTTATTTGACGTTGTTGTTGTTGTTGTTGACATTGTTGTTGTTGTTGTTGTTGTTGATTTGACGTTGTTGTTGTTGTTGTTGACGTTGTTGTTATTGTTGTTTATTTGACGTTGTTGTTGTTGTTGTTGTTTATTTGACGTTGTTGTTGTTGTTTATTTGACGTTGTTGTTGTTGTTTATTTGACGTTGTTGTTGTTGTTTATTTGACGTTGTTGTTGTTGTTGTTGTTGTTATTGTTGTTGTTTATTAGACGTTGTTGTTGTTGTTTATTTGAAGTTGTTGTTGTTGTTGTTGTTTATTTGACATTGTTGTTGTTGTTGACGTTGTTGTTGTTGTTTATTTGTTATTGTTGTTGTTGTTGACGTTATTGGTGTTGTTGTTTATTTGACGTTGTTGTTGTTGTTGTTGTTTATTTGACGTTGTTGTTGTTGTTGTTTATTTGACGTTGTTGTTGATGTTATTGTTGTTGTTTATTTGACGTTGTTGTTGTTGTTGTTTATTTGATGTTGGTGTTGTTGTTTATTTGACATTGTTGTTGTTGTTGACGTTGTTGTTGTTGTTTATTTGACATTGTTGTTGTTGTTGTTGACGTTGTTGGTGTTGTTGTTTATTTGACGTTGTTGTTGTTGTTGACGTTGTTGGTGTTGTTGTTTATTTGACGTTGTTGTTGTTGACATTGTTGTTGTTGTTGTTGTTTATTTGACGTTGTTGTTATTGTTGTTTATTTGACGTAGTTGTTGTTGTTGACGTTGTTGTTGTTGTTGTTGTTTATTTGACGTTTTTGTTGTTGTTGTTGTTGTTGTTTATTTGACGTTGTTGTTATTGTCTATTTGACGTTGTTGTTGTTATTGTTTATTTGACGTTGTTGTTGTTGTTATTGTTGTTGTTTATTTGACGTTGTTGTTGTTGTTGTTTATTTGATGTTGTTGTTGTTTATTTGATGTTGGTGTTGTTGTTGTTTATTTGACGTTGTTGTTGTTGTTATTTATTTGACGTTGTTGTTGTTATTATTTATTTGACGTTGTTGTTGTTGTTGTTTATTTGACGTAGTTGTTGTTGTTGACGTTGTTGTTGTTGTTGTTGTTGTTGTTTATTTGACGTTTTTGTTGTTGTTGATGTTGTTGTTGTTGTTTATTTGACGTTGTTGTTATTGTTTATTTGACGTTGTTTTTGTTGTTTATTTGACGTTGTTGTTGTTGCTATTGTTGTTGTTTATCTGACGTTGTTGTTGTTGTTTATTTGATGTTGTTGTTGTTGTTTATTTGACATTGGTGTTGTTGTTGTTTATTTGACGTTGTTGTTGTTGTTATTTATTTGACGTTGTTGTTGTTGTTATTGTTATTGTTTATTTGACGTTGTTGTTGTTGTTGTTGTTTATTTAACGTTGTTATTATAGTTTATTTGACGTTGTTTTTGTTATTTGACGTTGTTGTTGTTGTTGTATTTGTTGTTGTTGTTGCTTATTTGACGTTGTTATTATTGTTGTTGTTATTGTTGTTGTTTATTTGACGTTGTTGTTGCTGTTGTTTATTTGACGTTGTTGTTGTTGTTGTTTATTTGACATTGTTGTTGCTGTTGTTTATTTGACGTTGTTGTTGTTGTTGTTTATTTGACGTTTTTGTTGTTGTTATTGTTTATTTGACGTTGTCGTTGTTGTTGACATTGTTGTTGTTGACATTGTTGCTGTTGTTGTTTATTTGACGTAGTTGTTGTTGTTGACGTTGTTGTTGTTGTTGTTGTTGTTTATTTGACGTTTTTGTTGTTGTTGATGTTGTTGATGTTGTTGTTGTTGTTTATTTGACGTTGTTGTGGTTTATTTGACGTTGTTGTTGTTGTTTATTTGACGTTGTTGTTGTTGTTGTTGTTGTTATTGTTGTTGTTTATTTGACGTTGTTGTTGTTGTTGTTGTTTATTTGATGTTGTTGTTGTTGTTTATTTGACATTGTTGTTGTTGTTGACGTTGATGTTGTTGTTTATTTGACATTGTTGTTGTTGTTGTTGACGTTGTTGGTGTTGTTGTTTATTTGACGTTGTTGTTGTTGACATTGTTGTTGTTGTTTATTTGACGTTGTTGTTATTGTTGTTTATTTGACGTAGTTGTTGTTGTTGACGTTGTTGTTCTTGTTGTTGTTTATTTGACGTTTTTGTTATTGTTGTTGTTGTTGTTTATTTGACGTTGTTGTTATTGTCTATTTGACGTTGTTGTTGTTTATTTGACGTTGTTGTTGTTGTTGTTGTTTATTTGACGTTGTTATTGTTGTTTATTTGATGTTGTTGTTGTTGTTGTTGTTTATTTGACGTTGTTGTTGTTGTTGTTTATTTGACGTTGTTGTTGTTGTTGACGTTGTTGTTGTTGTTGTTTATTTGACGTTGTTGTTGTTGACGTTGTTGTTGTTGTTGTTATTTATTTGACATTGTTGTTGTTGTTGTTGTTGTTGTTTATTTGACGTTGTTGTTGTTGTTTATTTGACGTTGTTGTTGTTTATTTGACATTGTTGTTGTTGTTGTTATTGTTTATTTGACCTTTAATGTTGTTGTTTATTTGACGTTGCTGTTGTTGTTGACGTTGTTGTTGTTGTTGTTGCTTATTTGACGTTGTTGTTGTTGTTGACGTTGTTGTTGTTGTTGTTTGTTTGACATTGTTGTTGTTGTTGTTTATTTGACGTTGTTGTTGTTGTTTATATGACGTTGTTGTTGTTGTTTATTTGACGTTGTTGTTGTAGTTGTTGTTGTTATTGTTGTTGTTTATTTGACGTTGTTGTTGTTGTTTATTTGATGTTGTTGTTTATTTGACATTGTTGTTGTTGAGGTTGATGTTGTTGTTGTTGTTTATTTGTTATTGTTGTTGTTGTTGTTGTTGACGTTGTTGGTGTTGTTGTTTATTTAACGTTGTTGTTGTTGTTGTTTATTTGACGTTGTTTTAGTTGTTGTTGTTTATTTGACGTTGTTGTTGTTGTTGTTTATTTGACATTGTTGTTGTTGTTGACGTTGTTGTTATTGTTTATTTGACATTGTTGTTGTTGTTGTTGACGTTGTTGGTGTTGTTGTTTATTTGGCTGTTGTTGTTGTTGTTGTTGTTGTTTATTTGATGTTGTTTTAGTTGTTGTTGTTTATTTGACATTGTAGTTGTTTTTTATTTGACGTTGTTGTTGACATTGTTGTTGTTGTTGTTGATTATTTGACGTTGTTGTTGTTGTTTATTTGACGTAGTTGTTGTTGTTGACGTTGTTGTTGTTATTGTTGTTTATTTGACGTTTTTGTTGTTGTTGATGTTGTTGTTGTTGTTTATTTGACGTTGTTGTTATTGTTTATTTGACGTTGTTTTTGTTGTTTATTTGACGTTGTTGTTGTTATTGTTGTTGTTTATTTGACGTTGTTGTTGTTTATTTGATGTTGTTGTTGTTGTTTATTTGACGTTGGTGTTGTTGTTGTTTATTTGACGTTGTTGTTGTTGTTATTTATTTGACGTTGTTGTTGTTATTGTTTATTTGACGTTGTTGTTGTTGTTGTTTATTTGACGTTGTTATTATTGTTTATTTGATGTGGTTTTTGTTATTTGACGTTGTTGTTGTTGTATTTGTTGTTGTTGTTGCTTATTTGACATTGTTGTTATTGTTGTTGTTTATTTGACGTTGTTGTTGCTGTTGTTTATTTGACGTTATTGTTGTTGTTTTTTTAACGTTGTTGTTGTTGTTGTTGACATTGTTGTTGTTGTTTGTTTGACGTTGTTGTTGCTGTTGTTTATTTGACGTTGTTGTTGTTGTTGTTATTTATTTGACGTTGTTGTTGTTGTTGTTTATTTGACGTTGTCGTTGTTGTTGACATTGTTGTTGTTGTTGTTGTTTATTTGACGTAGTTGTTGTTGTTGACGTTGTTGTTGTTGTTTATTTGACGTTTTTGTTGTTGTTGATGTTGTTGTTGTTGTTGTTTATTTGACGTTGTTGTTGTTATTTATTTGACGTTGTTGTTGTTGTTGTTTATTTGACGTTGTTGTTGTTTATTTGACGTTGTTGTTGTTGTTTATTTGACGTTGTTGTTGTTTATTTGACATTGTTGTTGTTGTTATTGTTTATTTGACGTTGTTGTTGTTGTTTATTTGACGTTGTTGTTGTTGTAGACGTTGTTGTTGTTATTGTTTATTTGACGTTGTTGTTGTTGTTGTTGTTTATTTGACGTTGTTGTTGTTGTTGTTTATTTGACGTTGTTGTTGTTGTTTATTTGACGTTGTTGTTGTTGTTTTTATTGTTGTTGTTTATTAGACGTTGTTGTTGTTGTTTATTTGAAGTTGTTGTTGTTGTTGTTTATTTGACATTGTTGTTGTTGTTGACGTTGTTGTTGTTGTTGTTGTTTATTTGTTATTGTTGTTGTTGTTGTTGACGTTGTTGGTGTTGTTGTTTATTTGACATTGTTGTTGTTGTTGTTCTTTATTTGACGTTGTTTTAGTTGTTGTTGTTTATTTGACGTTGTTGTTGTTCTTTATTTGACATTGTTGTTGTTGTTGACGTTGTTGTTGTTGTTGTTGTTGTTTATTTGACATTGTTGTTGTTGTTGTTGTTGTTTATTTGACGTTGTTGTTATTGTTGATGTTGTTGTTGTTGTTGTTGTTTATTTGACGTTGTTGTTATTGTTTATTTGACGTTGTTTTTGTTGTTTATTTGACGTTGTTGTTGTTGTTATTGTTGTTGTTTATTTGACGTTGTTGTTGTTGTTGTTTATTTGATGTTGTTGTTGTTGTTTATTTGACGTTGGTGTTGTTGTTGTTTATTTGACGTTGTTGTTGTTATTTATTTGACGTTGTTTTTGTTATTTTTTATTTGACGTTGTTGTTGTTGTTGTTTATTTGACGTTGTTATTATTGTTTATTTGATGTTGTTTTTGTTATTTGACGTTGTTGTTGTTGTTGTATTTGTTGTTGTTGTTGTTGCTTATTTGACGTTGTTGTTATTGTTGTTTTTTATTCGACGTTGTTGTTGCTGTTGTTTATTTGACATTGTTGTTGTTGTTGTTTATTTGACGTTGTTGTTGTTGTTGTTTTGATGTTGTTGTTGTTGTTGTTGACATTGTTGTTGTTGACATTGTTGTGGTTGTTGTTTATTTGACGTTGTTGTTGCTGTTGTTTATTTGACGTTGTTGTTGTTGTTGTTTATTTGACGTTGTTGTTGTTGTTGTTTGTTTGACGTTGTCGTTGTTGTTGACATTGTTGTTGTTGTTGTTGTTTATTTGACGTTGTTGTTATTGTCTATTTGACGTTGTTGTTGTTGTTTATTTGACGTTGTTGTTGTTGTTGTTTATTTGACATTGTTATTGTTGTTTATTTGACGTAGTTGTTGTTGTTGTTGTTTATTTGACGCTGTTGTTGTTGTTGTTTATTTGACGTTATTGTTGTTATTGATGTTGTTGTTGTTGTTGTTTATTTGACGTTGTTGTTGTTGACGTTATTGTTGTTGTTGTTATTTATTTGTTGTTGTTGTTGTTGTTGTTGTTTATTTGACGTTGTTGTTGTTGTTTATTTGACGTTGTTGTTGTTTATTTGACGTTGTTGTTGTTTATTTGACATTGTTGTTGTTGTTGTTATTGTTTATTTGACGTTGTTGTTGTTGTTGTTTATTTGACGTTGTTGTTGTTGTTGTTGACATTGTTGTTGTTGTTGTTGTTGATTTGACGTTGTTGTTGTTGTTGTTGACGTTGTTGTTGTTGTTGTTTATTTGACGTTGTTGTTGTTGTTGTTGTTTATTTGACGTTGTTGTTGTTGTTTATTTGACGTTGTTGTTGTTGTTTATTTGACGTTGTTGTTGTTGTTTATTTGACGTTGTTGTTGTTGTTGTTATTGTTGTTGTTTATTAGACGTTGTTGTTGTTGTTTATTTGAAGTTGTTGTTGTTGTTGTTGTTTATTTGACATTGTTGTTGTTGTTGACGTTGTTGTTGTTGTTTATTTGTTATTGTTGTTGTTGTTGACGTTATTGGTGTTGTTGTTTATTTGACGTTGTTGTTGTTGTTGTTGTTTATTTGACGTTGTTGTTGTTGTTGTTTATTTGACGTTGTTGTTGATGTTATTGTTGTTGTTTATTTGACGTTGTTGTTGTTGTTGTTGTTTATTTGATGTTGGTGTTGTTGTTTATTTGACATTGTTGTTGTTGTTGACGTTGTTGTTGTTGTTTATTTGACATTGTTGTTGTTGTTGTTGACGTTGTTGGTGTTGTTGTTTATTTGACGTTGTTGTTGTTGTTGACGTTGTTGGTGTTGTTGTTTATTTGACGTTGTTGTTGTTGACATTGTTGTTGTTGTTGTTGTTTATTTGACGTTGTTGTTATTGTTGTTTATTTGACGTAGTTGTTGTTGTTGACGTTGTTGTTGTTGTTGTTGTTGTTTATTTGACGTTTTTGTTGTTGTTGTTGTTGTTGTTTATTTGACGTTGTTGTTATTGTCTATTTGACGTTGTTGTTGTTATTGTTTATTTGACGTTGTTGTTGTTGTTGTTATTGTTGTTGTTTATTTGACGTTGTTGTTGTTGTTGTTGTTTATTTGATGTTGTTGTTGTTTATTTGATGTTGGTGTTGTTGTTGTTTATTTGACGTTGTTGTTGTTGTTATTTATTTGACGTTGTTGTTGTTATTATTTATTTGACGTTGTTGTTGTTGTTGTTTATTTGACGTAGTTGTTGTTGTTGACGTTGTTGTTGTTGTTGTTGTTTATTTGACGTTTTTGTTGTTGTTGATGTTGTTGTTGTTGTTTATTTGACGTTGTTGTTATTGTTTATTTGACGTTGTTTTTGTTGTTTATTTGACGTTGTTGTTGTTGCTATTGTTGTTGTTTATCTGACGTTGTTGTTGTTGTTGTTTATTTGATGTTGTTGTTGTTGTTTATTTGACATTGGTGTTGTTGTTGTTTATTTGACGTTGTTGTTGTTGTTATTTATTTGACGTTGTTGTTGTTGTTATTGTTATTGTTATTGTTTATTTGACGTTGTTGTTGTTGTTGTTGTTTATTTAACGTTGTTATTATAGTTTATTTGACGTTGTTTTTGTTATTTGACGTTGTTGTTGTTGTTGTATTTGTTGTTGTTGTTGCTTATTTGACGTTGTTATTATTGTTGTTGTTATTGTTGTTGTTTATTTGACGTTGTTGTTGCTGTTGTTTATTTGACATTGTTGTTGTTGTTGTTTATTTGACATTGTTGTTGCTGTTGTTTATTTGACGTTGTTGTTGTTGTTGTTTATTTGACGTTTTTGTTGTTGTTATTGTTTATTTGACGTTGTCGTTGTTGTTGACATTGTTGTTGTTGACATTGTTGCTGTTGTTGTTTATTTGACGTAGTTGTTGTTGTTGACGTTGTTGTTGTTGTTGTTGTTTATTTGACGTTTTTGTTGTTGTTGATGTTGTTGATGTTGTTGTTGTTGTTTATTTGACGTTGTTGTGGTTTATTTGACGTTGTTGTTGTTGTTTATTTGACGTTGTTGTTGTTGTTGTTGTTGTTATTGTTGTTGTTTATTTGACGTTGTTGTTGTTGTTGTTGTTTAATTGATGTTGTTGTTGTTGTTTATTTGACATTGTTGTTGTTGTTGACGTTGATGTTGTTGTTTATTTGACATTGTTGTTGTTGTTGTTGACGTTGTTGGTGTTGTTGTTTATTTGACGTTGTTGTTGTTGACATTGTTGTTGTTGTTTATTTGACGTTGTTGTTATTGTTGTTTATTTGACGTAGTTGTTGTTGTTGACGTTGTTGTTCTTGTTGTTGTTTATTTGACGTTTTTGTTATTGTTGTTGTTGTTGTTTATTTGACGTTGTTGTTATTGTCTATTTGACGTTATTGTTGTTTATTTGACGTTGTTGTTGTTGTTGTTGTTTATTTGACGTTGTTATTGTTGTTTATTTGATGTTGTTGTTGTTGTTGTTGTTTATTTGACGTTGTTGTTGTTGTTGTTTATTTGACGTTGTTGTTGTTGTTGACGTTGTTGTTGTTGTTGTTTATTTGACGTTGTTGTTGTTGACGTTGTTGTTGTTGTTGTTATTTATTTGACATTGTTGTTGTTGTTGTTGTTGTTGTTTATTTGACGTTGTTGTTGTTGTTTATTTGACGTTGTTGTTGTTTATTTGACATTGTTGTTGTTGTTGTTATTGTTTATTTGACCTTTAATGTTGTTGTTTATTTGACGTTGTTGTTGTTGTTGACGTTGTTGTTGTTGTTGTTGTTGCTTATTTGACGTTGTTGTTATTGTTGACGTTGTTGTTGTTGTTGTTTGTTTGACATTGTTGTTGTTGTTGTTGTTTATTTGACGTTGTTGTTGTTGTTGTTGTTTATATGACGTTGTTGTTGTTGTTTATTTGACGTTGTTGTTGTAGTTGTTGTTGTTATTGTTGTTGTTTATTTGACGTTGTTGTTGTTGTTTATTTGATGTTGTTGTTTATTTGACATTGTTGTTGTTGAGGTTGATGTTGTTGTTGTTGTTTATTTGTTATTGTTGTTGTTGTTGTTGTTGACGTTGTTGGTGTTGTTTTTTATTTAACGTTGTTGTTGTTGTTGTTTATTTGACGTTGTTTTAGTTGTTGTTGTTTATTTGACGTTGTTGTTGTTGTTGTTTATTTGACATTGTTGTTGTTGTTGACGTTGTTGTTATTGTTTATTTGACATTGTTGTTGTTGTTGTTGACGTTGTTGGTGTTGTTGTTTATTTGGCTGTTGTTGTTGTTGTTGTTGTTGTTGTTTATTTGATGTTGTTTTAGTTGTTGTTGTTTATTTGACATTGTAGTTGTTTTTTATTTGACGTTGTTGTTGACATTGTTGTTGTTGTTGTTGATTATTTGACGTTGTTGTTGTTGTTTATTTGACGTAGTTGTTGTTGTTGACGTTGTTGTTGTTATTGTTGTTTATTTGACGTTTTTGTTGTTGTTGATGTTGTTGTTGTTGTTGTTTATTTGACGTTGTTGTTATTGTTTATTTGACGTTGTTTTTGTTGTTTATTTGACGTTGTTGTTGTTGTTATTGTTGTTGTTTATTTGACGTTGTTGTTGTTTATTTGATGTTGTTGTTGTTGTTTATTTGACGTTGGTGTTGTTGTTGTTTATTTGACGTTGTTGTTGTTGTTATTTATTTGACGTTGTTGTTGTTATTGTTTATTTGACGTTGTTGTTGTTGTTGTTTATTTGACGTTGTTATTATTGTTTATTTGATGTGGTTTTTGTTATTTGACGTTGTTGTTGTTGTATTTGTTGTTGTTGTTGCTTATTTGACATTGTTGTTATTGTTGTTGTTTATTTGACGTTGTTGTTGCTGTTGTTTATTTGACGTTATTGTTGTTGTTTTTTTAACGTTGTTGTTGTTGTTGTTGACATTGTTGTTGTTGTTTGTTTGACGTTGTTGTTGCTGTTGTTTATTTGACGTTGTTGTTGTTGTTGTTGTTTATTTGACGTTGTTGTTGTTGTTGTTTATTTGACGTTGTCGTTGTTGTTGACATTGTTGTTGTTGTTGTTTATTTGACGTAGTTGTTGTTGTTGACGTTGTTGTTGTTGTTTATTTGACGTTTTTGTTGTTGTTGATGTTGTTGTTGTTGTTGTTTATTTGACGTTGTTGTTGTTATTTATTTGACGTTGTTGTTGTTGTTGTTAATTTGACGTTGTTGTTGTTTATTTGACGTTGTTGTTGTTGTTTATTTGACGTTGTTGTTGTTTATTTGACATTGTTGTTGTTGTTATTGTTTATTTGACGTTGTTGTTGTTGTTTATTTGACGTTGTTGTTGTTGTTGTAGACGTTGTTGTTGTTATTGTTTATTTGACGTTGTTGTTGTTGTTGTTTATTTGACGTTGTTGTTGTTGTTGTTTATTTGACGTTGTTGTTGTTGTTTATTTGACGTTGTTGTTGTTGTTTTTATTGTTGTTGTTTATTAGACGTTGTTGTTGTTGTTTATTTGAAGTTGTTGTTGTTGTTGTTTATTTGACATTGTTGTTGTTGTTGACGTTGTTGTTGTTGTTGTTGTTGTTTATTTGTTATTGTTGTTGTTGTTGTTGACGTTGTTGGTGTTGTTGTTTATTTGACATTGTTGTTGTTGTTGTTCTTTATTTGACGTTGTTTTAGTTGTTGTTGTTTATTTGACGTTGTTGTTGTTCTTTATTTGACATTGTTGTTGTTGTTGACGTTGTTGTTGTTGTTGTTGTTGTTTATTTGACATTGTTGTTGTTGTTGTTGTTGTTGTTGATGTTGTTGGTGTTGTTGTTTATTTGACGTTGTTGTTGTTGTTTATTTGACGTTGTTTTAGTTGTTGTTATTTATTTGACATTGTTGTTGTTTTTTATTTGACGTTGTTGTTGACATTGTTGTTGTTGTTGATTATTTGGCGTTGTTGTTGTTGTTTATTTGACGTAGTTGTTGTTGTTGATGTTGTTGTTGTTGTTGTTGTTGTTTATTTGACGTTGTTGTTATTGTTGATGTTGTTGTTGTTGTTGTTGTTTATTTGACGTTGTTGTTATTGTTTATTTGACGTTGTTTTTGTTGTTTATTTGACGTTGTTGTTGTTGTTATTGTTGTTGTTTATTTGACGTTGTTGTTGTTGTTGTTGTTTATTTGATGTTGTTGTTGTTGTTTATTTGACGTTGGTGTTGTTGTTTATTTGACGTTGTTGTTGTTATTTATTTGACGTTGTTTTTGTTATTTTTTATTTGACGTTGTTGTTGTTGTTGTTTATTTGACGTTGTTATTATTGTTTATTTGATGTTGTTTTTGTTATTTGACGTTGTTGTTGTTGTTGTTGTTGTATTTGTTGTTGTTGTTGTTGCTTATTTGACGTTGTTGTTATTGTTGTTTTTTATTCGACGTTGTTTTTGCTGTTGTTTATTTGACATTGTTGTTGTTGTTTATTTGACGTTGTTGTTGTTGTTTTGATGTTGTTGTTGTTGTTGTTGACATTGTTGTTGTTGACATTGTTGTGGTTGTTGTTTATTTGACGTTGTTGTTGCTGTTGTTTATTTGACGTTGTTATTGTTGTTGTTTATTTGACGTTGTTGTTGTTGTTGATTGTTTGACGTTGTCGTTGTTGTTGACATTGTTGTTGTTGTTGTTGTTTATTTGACGTTGTTGTTATTGTCTATTTGACGTTGTTGTTGTTTATTTGACGTTGTTGTTGTTGTTGTTTATTTGACATTGTTATTGTTATTTATTTGACGTAGTTGTTGTTGTTGTTGTTTATTTGACGCTGTTGTTGTTGTTGTTGTTTATTTGACGTTATTGTTGTTATTGATGTTGTTGTTGTTGTTGTTGTTGTTGTTTATTTGACGTTGTTGTTGTTGACGTTATTGTTGTTGTTGTTATTTATTTGACGTTGTTGTTGTTGTTGTTGTTTATTTGACGTTGTTGTTGTTGTTTATTTGACGTTGTTGTTGTTTATTTGACGTTGTTGTTGTTTATTTGACATTGTTGTTGTTGTTGTTATTGTTTATTTGACGTTGTTGTTGTTTATTTGACGTTGTTGTTGTTGTTGTTGACACTGTTGTTGTTGTTGTTGTTGATTTGACGTTGTTGTTGTTGTTGACGTTGTTGTTGTTGTTGTTTATTTGACGTTGTTGTTGTTGTTGTTGTTGTTTATTTGACGTTGTTGTTGTTGTTTATTTGACGTTGTTGTTGTTGTTTATTTGACGTTGTTGTTGTTGTTTATTTGACGTTGTTGTTGTTGTTGTTATTGTTGTTGTTTATTAGACGTTGTTGTTGTTGTTTATTTGAAGTTGTTGTTGTTGTTGTTGTTTATTTGACATTGTTGTTGTTGTTGACGTTGTTGTTGTTGTTTATTTGTTATTGTTGTTGTTGTTGTTGACGTTGTTGGTGTTGTTGTTTATTTGACATTGTTGTTGTTCTTTATTTGACGTTGTTTTAGTTGTTGTTGTTTATTTGACGTTGTTGTTGTTTATTTGACATTGTTGTTATTGTTGACGTTGTTGTTGTTGTTGTTGTTTATTTGACATTGTTGTTGTTGTTGTTGTTGTTGTTGACGTTGTTGGTGTTGTTGTTTATTTGACGTTGTTGTTGTTGTTGTTGTTTATTTGACGTTGTTTTAGTTGTTGTTGTTTATTTGACATTGTTGTTGTTTTTTATTTGACGTTGTTGTTGACATTGTTGTTGTTGTTGATTATTTGACGTTGTTGTTGTTGTTTATTTGACGTAGTTGTTGTTGTTGATGTTGTTGTTGTTGTTGTTGTTTATTTGACGTTTTGTTGTTGTTGATGTTGTTGTTGTTGTTTATTTGACGTTGTTGTTATTGTTTATTTGACGTTGTTTTTGTTGTTTATTTGACGTTGTTGTTGTTGTTATTGTTGTTGTTTATTTGACGTTGTTGTTGTTGTTGTTTATTTGATGTTGTTGTTGTTGTTTAATTGACGTTGGTGTTGTTGTTGTTTATTTGACGTTGTTGTTGTTATTTATTTGACGTTGTTTTTGTTATTTTTTATTTGACGTTGTTGTTGTTGTTGTTGTTTATTTGACGTTGTTATTATTGTTTATTTGATGTTGTTTTTGTTATTTGACGTTGTTGTTGTTGTTGTTGTTGTTGTTGTATTTGTTGTTGTTGTTGTTGCTTATTTGACGTTGTTGTTGTTGCTTATTTGACGTTGTTGTTATTGTTGTTTTTTATTCGACGTTGTTGTTGCTGTTGTTTATTTGACATTGTTGTTGTTGTTGTTGTTTATTTGACGTTGTTGTTGTTGTTGTTTTGATGTTGTTGTTGTTGTTGACATTGTTGTTGTTGACATTGTTGTGGTTGTTGTTTATTTGACGTTGTTGTTGCTGTTGTTTATTTGACGTTGTTGTTGTTGTTGTTTATTTGACGTTGTTGTTGTTGTTGTTTGTTTGACGTTGTCGTTGTTGTTGACATTGTTGTTGTTGTTGTTGTTGTTTATTTGACGTTGTTGTTATTGTCTATTTGACGTTGTTGTTGTTGTTTATTTGACGTTGTTGGTGTTGTTGTTTATTTGACATTGTTATTGTTATTTATTTGACGTAGTTGTTGTTGTTGTTGTTTATTTGACGCTGTTGTTGTTGTTGTTGTTTATTTGACGTTATTGTTGTTATTGATGTTGTTGTTGTTGTTGTTGTTGTTGTTTATTTGACGTTGTTGTTGTTGACGTTATTGTTGTTGTTGTTATTTATTTGACGTTGTTGTTGTTGTTGTTGTTGTTTATTTGACGTTGTTGTTGTTGTTTATTTGACGTTGTTGTTGTTGTTTATTTGACGTTGTTGTTGTTTATTTGACATTGTTGTTGTTGTTGTTATTGTTTATTTGACGTTGTTGTTGTTGTTTATTTGACGTTGTTGTTGTTGTTGTTGACATTGTTGTTGTTGTTGTTGTTGTTGATTTGACGTTGTTATTGTTGTTGACGTTGTTGTTGTTGTTGTTGTTGTTTATTTGACGTTGTTGTTGTTGTTGTTGTTTATTTGACGTTGTTGTTGTTGTTTATTTGACGTTGTTGTTGTTGTTGTTTATTTGACGTTGTTGTTGTTGTTTATTTGACGTTGTTGTTGTTGTTATTGTTGTTGTTTATTAGACGTTGTTGTTGTTGTTTATTTGAAGTTGTTGTTGTTGTTGTTATTTATTTGACATTGTTGTTGTTGTTGACGTTGTTGTTGTTGTTTATTTGTTATTGTTGTTGTTGTTGTTGTTGACGTTGTTGGTGTTGTTGTTTATTTGACATTGTTGTTGTTCTTTATTTGACGTTGTTTTAGTTGTTGTTGTTTATTTGACGTTGTTGTTGTTTATTTGACATTGTTGTTGTTGTTGACGTTGTTGTTGTTGTTGTTGTTTATTTGACATTGTTGTTGTTGTTGTTGTTGTTGTTGTTGACGTTGTTGGTGTTGTTGTTTATTTGACGTTGTTGTTGTTGTTGTTGTTGTTGTTTATTTGACGTTGTTTTAGTTGTTGTTGTTTATTTGACATTGTTGTTGTTTTTTATTTGACGTTGTTGTTGACATTGTTGTTGTTGTTGATTATTTGACGTTGTTGTTGTTGTTTATTTGACGTAGTTGTTATTGTTGATGTTGTTGTTGTTGTTGTTTATTTGACGTTTTGTTGTTGTTGATGTTGTTGTTGTTGTTTATTTGACGTTGTTGTTATTGTTTATTTGACGTTGTTTTTGTTGTTTATTTGACGTTGTTGTTGTTGTTATTGTTGTTGTTTATTTGACGTTGTTGTTGTTGTTGTTTATTTGATGTTGTTGTTGTTTATTTGACGTTGGTGTTGTTGTTGTTTATTTGACGTTGTTGTTGTTATTTATTTGACGTTGTTTTTGTTATTTTTTATTTGACGTTGTTGTTGTTGTTTATTTGACGTTGTTATTATTGTTTATTTGATGTTGTTTTTGTTATTTGACGTTATTGTTGTTGTTGTTGTATTTGTTGTTGTTGTTGTTGCTTATTTGACGTTGTTGTTATTGTTGTTTTTTATTCGACGTTGTTGTTGCTGTTGTTTATTTGACATTGTTGTTGTTGTTGTTTATTTGACGTTGTTGTTGTTGTTGTTGTTGTTGTTGTTTTGACGTTGTTGTTGTTGTTGACATTGTTGTTGTTGATATTGTTGTGGTTATTGTTTATTTGACGTTGTTGTTGCTGTTGTTTATTTGACGTTGTTGTTGTTGTTGTTTATTTGACCTTGTTGTTGTTGTTGTTTATTTGACGTTGTCGTTGTTGTTGACATTGTTGTTGTTGTTGTTGTTGTTTATTTGACGTAGTTGTTGTTGTTGACGTTGTTGTTGTTGTTGTTGTTTATTTGACGTTTTTGTTGTTGTTGATGTTGTTGTTGTTGTTTATTTGACGTTGTTGTTGTTGTTGTTTATTTGACGTTGTTGTTGTTGTTTATTTGACGTTGTTGTTGTTGTTATTGTTGTTGTTTATTTGACGTTGTTGTTGTTGTTGTTGTTTATTTGATGTTGGTGTTGTTGTTTATTTGACATTGTTGTTGTTGTTGACGTTGTTGTTGTTGTTTATTTGACATTGTTGTTGTTGCTGTTGTTGACGTTGTTGGTGTTGTTGTTTATTTGACGTTGTTGTTGTTGTTGACGTTGTTGGTGTTGTTGTTTATTTGACGTTGTTGTTGTTGACATTGTTGTTGTTGTTGTTTATTTGACGTTGTTGTTATTGTTGTTTATTTGACGTAGTTGTTGTTGTTGACGTTGTTGTTGTTGTTGTTGTTTATTTCACGTTTTTGTTGTTGTTGTTGTTGTTTATTTGACGTTGTTGTTATTGTCTATTTGACGTTGTTGTTGTTGTTGTTTATTTGACGTTGTTGTTGTTGTTATTGTTGTTGTTTATTTGACGTTGTTGTTGTTGTTGTTGTTTATTTGATGTTGTTGTTGTTGTTTATTTGACGTTGGTGTTGTTGTTGTTTATTTGACGTTGTTGTTGTTGTTATTTATTTGACGTTGTTGTTGTTATTATTTATTTGACGTTGTTGTTGTTGTTGTTTATTTGACGTAGTTGTTGTTATTGACGTTGTTGTTGTTGTTGTTGTTGTTGTTTATTTGACGTTTTTGTTGTTGTTGATGTTGTTGTTGTTGTTTATTTGACGTTGTTGTTATTGTTTATTTGACGTTGTTTTTGTTGTTTATTTGACGTTGTTGTTGTTGCTATTGTTGTTGTTTATTTGACGTTGTTGTTGTTGTTGTTTATATGATGTTGTTGTTGTTGTTGTTTATTTGACATTGGTGTTGTTGTTGTTTATTTGACGTTGTTGTTGTTGTTATTTATTTGACGTTGTTGTTGTTGTTGTTGTTATTGTTTATTTGACGTTGTTGTTGTTGTTGTTTATTTAACGTTGTTATTATAGTTTATTTGACGTTGTTTTTGTTATTTGACGTTGTTGTTGTTGTTGTATTTGTTGTTGTTGTTGCTTATTTGACGTTGTTGTTATTGTTGTTGTTATTGTTGTTGTTTATTTGACGTTGTTGTTGATGTTGTTTATTTGACGTTGTTGTTGTTGTTGTTTATTTGACATTGTTGTTGCTGTTGTTTATTTGACGTTGTTGTTGTTGTTTATTTGACGTTTTTGTTGTTGTTATTATTTATTTGACGTTGTCGTTGTTGTTGACATTGTTGTTGTTGACATTGTTGTTGTTGTTGTTTATTTGACGTAGTTGTTGTTGTTGACGTTGTTGTTGTTGTTGTTTATTTGACGTTTTTGTTGTTGTTGATGTTGTTGTTGTTGTTTATTTGACGTTGTTGTGGTTTATTTGACGTTGTTGTTGTTTATTTGACGTTGTTGTTGTTGTTGTTATTGTTGTTGTTTATTTGACGTTGTTGTTGTTGTTGTTTATTTGATGTTGTTGTTGTTGTTTATTTGACATTGTTGTTGTTGTTGACGTTGATGTTGTTGTTTATTTGACATTGTTGTTGTTGTTGTTGACGTTGTTGGTGTTGTTGTTTATTTGACGTTGTTGTTGTTGACATTGTTGTTGTTGTTGTTTATTTGACGTTGTTGTTATTGTTGTTTATTTGACGTAGTTGTTGTTGTTGTTGACGTTGTTGTTCTTGTTGTTGTTTATTTGACGTTTTTGTTATTGTTGTTGTTGTTGTTTATTTGACGTTGTTGTTATTGTCTATTTGACGTTGTTGTTGTTTATTTGACGTTGTTGTTGTTGTTGTTGTTGTTTATTTGACGTTGTTATTGTTGTTTATTTGATGTTGTTGTTGTTGTTGTTTATTTGACGTTGTTGTTGTTGTTGTTTATTTGACATTGTTGTTGTTGTTGTTTATTTGACGTTGTTATTGTTGTTTATTTGACGTTGTTGTTGTTGTTGTTGTTTGTTTGACATTGTTGTTGTTGTTGTTAACGTTGTTGTTGTTGTTGTTTATTTGACGTTGTTGTTGTTGTTGTTGTTTATTTGACGTTGTTGTTGTTGTTTATTTGACGTTGTTGTTGTTGTTTATTTGACGTTGTTATTGTTGTTTATTTGACGTTGTTGTTGTTGTTGTTATTGTTGTTGTTTATTAGACGTTGTTGTTGTTGTTTATTTGAAGTTGTTGTTGTTGTTGTTGTTTATTTGACATTGTTGTTGTTGTTGACGTTGTTGTTGTTGTTTATTTGTTATTGTTGTTGTTGTTGACGTTATTGGTGTTGTTGTTTATTTGACATTGTTGTTGTTCTTTATTTGACGTTGTTGTTGTTGTTTATTTGACATTGTTGTTGTTGACATTGTTGTTGTTGTTGTTGTTTATTTGACATTGTTGTTGTTGTTGACGTTGTTAGTGTTGTTGTTTATTTGACGTTGTTGTTGTTGTTGTTGTTTATTTGACGTTGTTTTAGTTGTTGTTGTTTATTTGACATTGTTGTTGTTTTTTATTTGACGTTATTGTTGACATTGTTGTTGTTGTTGATTATTTGACGTTGTTGTTGTTGTTTATTTGACGTAGTTGTTGTTGTTGATGTTGTTGTTGTTGTTGTTGTTGTTTATTTGACGTTTTTGTTGTTGTTGATGTTGTTGTTGTTGTTTATTTGACGTTGTTGTTATTGTTTATTTGACGTTGTTTTTGTTGTTTATTTGACGTTGTTGTTGTTGTTATTGTTGTTGTTTATTTGACGTTGTTGTTGTTGTTGTTGTTTATTTGATGTTGTTGTTGTTGTTTATTTGACGTTGGTGTTGTTGTTGTTTATTTGACGTTGTTGTTGTTATTTATTTGACGTTGTTTTTGTTATTTTTTATTTGACGTTGTTGTTGTTGTTTATTTGACGTTGTTATTATTGTTTATTTGATGTTGTTTTTGTTATTTGACGTTGTTGTTGTTGTTGTTGTATTTGTTGTTGTTGTTGTTGCTTATTTGACGTTGTTGTTATTGTTGTTTTTTATACGACGTTGTTGTTGCTGTTGTTTATTTGACATTGTTGTTGTTGTTGTTTATTTGACGTTGTTGTTGTTGTTGTTGTTGTTGTTTTGACGTTGTTGTTGTTGTTGTTGTTGACATTGTTGTTGTTGACATTGTTGTGGTTATTGTTTATTTGACGTTGTTGTTGCTGTTGTTTATTTGACGTTGTTGTTGTTGTTTATTTGACCTTGTTGTTGTTGTTGTTTATTTGACGTTGTCGTTGTTGTTGACATTGTTGTTGTTGTTGTTGTTGTTTATTTGACGTAGTTGTTGTTGTTGACGTTGTTGTTGTTGTTGTTGTTTATTTGACGTTTTTGTTGTTGTTGATGTTGTTGTTGTTGTTTATTTGACGTTGTTGTTGTTGTTGTTTATTTGACGTTGTTGTTGTTGTTGTTTATTTGACGTTGTTGTTGATGTTATTGTTGTTGTTTATTTGACGTTGTTGTTGTTGTTGTTTATTTGATGTTGGTGTTGTTGTTTATTTGACATTGTTGTTGTTGTTGACGTTGTTGTTGTTGTTTATTTGACATTGTTGTTGTTGTTGTTGACGTTGTTGGTGTTGTTGTTTATTTGACGTTGTTGTTGTTGTTGACGTTGTTGGTGTTGTTGTTTATTTGACGTTGTTGTTGTTGACATTGTTGTTGTTGTTGTTGTTTATTTGACGTTGTTGTTATTGTTGTTTATTTGACGTAGTTGTTGTTGTTGACGTTGTTGTTGTTGTTGTTGTTGTTTATTTGACGTTTTTGTTGTTGTTGTTGTTGTTGTTTATTTGACGTTGTTGTTATTGTCTATTTGACGTTGTTGTTGTTATTGTTTATTTGACGTTGTTGTTGTTGTTATTGTTGTTGTTTATTTGACGTTGTTGTTGTTGTTGTTGTTTATTTGATGTTGTTGTTGTTTATTTGATGTTGGTGTTGTTGTTGTTTATTTGACGTTGTTGTTGTTGTTATTTATTTGACGTTGTTGTTGTTATGATTTATTTGACGTTGTTGTTGTTGTTGTTGTTTATTTGACGTAGTTGTTGTTGTTGACGTTGTTGTTGTTGTTGTTGTTGTTTATTTGACGTTTTTGTTGTTGTTGATGTTGTTGTTGTTGTTTATTTGACGTTGTTGTTATTGTTTATTTGACGTTGTTTTTGTTGTTTATTTGACGTTGTTGTTGTTGCTATTGTTGTTGTTTATCGGACGTTGTTGTTGTTGTTGTTTATTTGATGTTGTTGTTGTTGTTTATTTGACATTGGTGTTGTTGTTGTTTATTTGACGTTGTTGTTGTTGTTATTTATTTGACGTTGTTGTTGTTGTTGTTGTTATTGTTTATTTGACGTTGTTGTTGTTGTTGTTGTTTATTTAACGTTGTTATTATAGTTTATTTGACGTTGTTTTTGTTATTTGACGTTGTTGTTGTTGTTGTATTTGTTGTTGTTGTTGCTTATTTGACGTTGTTATTATTGTTGTTGTTATTGTTGTTGTTTATTTGACGTTGTTGTTGCTGTTGTTTATTTGACGTTGTTGTTGTTGTTGTTTATTTGACATTGTTGTTGCTGTTGTTTATTTGACGTTGTTGTTGTTGTTGTTTATTTGACGTTTTTGTTGTTGTTATTGTTTATTTGACGTTGTCGTTGTTGTTGACATTGTTGTTGTTGACATTGTTGCTGTTGTTGTTTATTTGACGTAGTTGTTGTTGTTGACGTTGTTGTTGTTGTTGTTTATTTGACGTTTTTGTTGTTGTTGATGTTGTTGATGTTGTTGTTGTTGTTTATTTGACGTTGTTGTGGTTTATTTGACGTTGTTGTTGTTGTTTATTTGACGTTGTTGTTGTTGTTGTTGTTGTTGTTATTGTTGTTGTTTATTTGACGTTGTTGTTGTTGTTTATTTGACGTTGTTGTTGTTGTTGTTGTTGTTGTTATTGTTGTTGTTTATTTGACGTTGTTGTTGTTGTTGTTTTTTATTTGATGTTGTTGTTGTTGTTTATTTGACATTGTTGTTGTTGTTGACGTTGATGTTGTTGTTTATTTGACATTGTTGTTGTTGTTGTTGACGTTGTTGGTGTTGTTGTTTATTTGACGTTGTTGTTGTTGACATTGTTGTTGTTGTTTATTTGACGTTGTTGTTATTGTTGTTTATTTGACGTAGTTGTTGTTGTTGACGTTGTTGTTCTTGTTGTTGTTTATTTGACGTTTTTGTTATTGTTGTTGTTGTTGTTTATTTGACGTTGTTGTTATTGTCTATTTGACGTTGTTGTTGTTTATTTGACGTTGTTGTTGTTGTTGTTGTTTATTTGACGTTGTTATTGTTGTTTATTTGATGTTGTTGTTGTTGTTGTTGTTTATTTGACGTTGTTGTTGTTGTTGTTTATTTGACGTTGTTGTTGTTGTTGACGTTGTTGTTGTTGTTGTTTATTTGACGTTGTTGTTGTTGACGTTGTTGTTGTTGTTGTTATTTATTTGACATTGTTGTTGTTGTTGTTGTTGTTGTTGTTTATTTGACGTTGTTGTTGTTGTTTATTTGACGTTGTTGTTGTTTATTTGACATTGTTGTTGTAGTTGTTATTGTTTATTTGACCTTTAATGTTGTTGTTTATTTGACGTTGTTGTTGTTGTTGACGTTGTTGTTGTTGTTGTTGCTTATTTGACGTTGTTGTTGTTGTTGACGTTGTTGTTGTTGTTGTTTGTTTGACATTGTTGTTGTTGTTGTTGTTTATTTGACGTTGTTGTTGTTGTTGTTTATATGACGTTGTTGTTGTTGTTTATTTGACGTTGTTGTTGTAGTTGTTGTTGTTATTGTTGTTGTTTATTTGACGTTGTTGTTGTTGTTTATTTGATGTTGTTGTTTATTTGACATTGTTGTTGTTGAGGTTGATGTTGTTGTTGTTGTTTATTTGTTATTGTTGTTGTTGTTGTTGTTGACGTTGTTGGTGTTGTTGTTTATTTAACGTTGTTGTTGTTGTTGTTTATTTGACGTTGTTTTAGTTGTTGTTGTTTATTTGACGTTGTTGTTGTTGTTGTTTATTTGACATTGTTGTTGTTGTTGACGTTGTTGTTATTGTTTATTTGACATTGTTGTTGTTGTTGTTGTTGACGTTGTTGGTGTTGTTGTTTATTTGGCTGTTGTTGTTGTTGTTGTTGTTTATTTGATGTTGTTTTAGTTGTTGTTGTTTATTTGACATTGTAGTTGTTTTTTATTTGACGTTGTTGTTGACATTGTTGTTGTTGTTGTTGATTATTTGACGTTGTTGTTGTTGTTTATTTGACGTAGTTGTTGTTGTTGACGTTGTTGTTGTTATTGTTGTTTATTTTACGTTTTTGTTGTTGTTGATGTTGTTGTTGTTGTTGTTTATTTGACGTTGTTGTTATTGTTTATTTGACGTTGTTTTTGTTGTTTATTTGACGTTGTTGTTGTTGTTATTGTTGTTGTTTATTTGACGTTGTTGTTGTTTATTTGATGTTGTTGTTGTTGTTTATTTGACGTTGGTGTTGTTGTTGTTTATTTGACGTTGTTGTTGTTGTTATTTATTTGACGTTGTTGTTGTTATTGTTTATTTGACGTTGTTGTTGTTGTTGTTTATTTGACGTTGTTATTATTGTTTATTTGATGTGGTTTTTGTTATTTGACGTTGTTGTTGTTGTATTTGTTGTTGTTGTTGCTTATTTGACGTTGTTGTTATTGTTGTTGTTTATTTGACGTTGTTGTTGCTGTTGTTTATTTGACGTTATTGTTGTTGTTTTTTTAACGTTGTTGTTGTTGTTTGTTTGACGTTGTTGTTGTTGTTGTTTATTTGACGTTGTTGTTGTTGTTGTTGTTGTTTATTTGACGTTGTTGTTGTTGTTGTTTATTTGACGTTGTCGTTGTTGTTGACATTGTTGTTGTTGTTGTTGTTTATTTGACGTAGTTGTTGTTGTTGACGTTGTTGTTGTTGTTTATTTGACATTTTTGTTGTTGTTGATGTTGTTGTTGTTGTTGTTTATTTGACGTTGTTGTTGTTATTTATTTGACGTTGTTGTTGTTGTTGTTTATTTGACGTTGTTGTTGTTTATTTGACGTTGTTGTTGTTGTTTATTTGACGTTGTTGTTGTTTATTTGACATTGTTGTTGTTGTTATTGTTTATTTGACGTTGTTGTTGTTGTTTATTTGACGTTGTTGTTGTTGCTGTAGACGTTGTTGTTGTTATTGTTTATTTGACGTTGTTGTTGTTGTTGTTGTTTATTTGACGTTGTTGTTGTTGTTGTTTATTTGACGTTGTTGTTGTTGTTTATTTGACGTTGTTGTTGTTGTTGTTGTTATTGTTGTTGTTTATTAGACGTTGTTGTTGTTGTTTATTTGAAGTTGTTGTTGTTGTTGTTTATTTGACATTGTTGTTGTTGTTGACGTTGTTGTTGTTGTTGTTGTTTATTTGTTATTGTTGTTGTTGTTGTTGTTGACGTTGTTGGTGTTGTTGTTTATTTGACATTGTTGTTGTTGTTGTTCTTTATTTGACGTTGTTTTAGTTGTTGTTGTTTATTTGACGTTGTTGTTGTTCTTTATTTGACATTGTTGTTGTTGACATTGTTGTTGTTGTTGTTTATTTGTTATTGTTGTTGTTGTTGTTGTTGTTGTTGTTGGTGTTGTTGTTTATTTGACGTTGTTGTTGTTGTTGTTTATTTGACGTTGTTTTAGTTGTTGTTATTTATTTGACATTGTTGTTGTTTTTTATTTGACGTTGTTGTTGACATTGTTGTTGTTGTTGATTATTTGGCGTTGTTGTTGTTGTTTATTTGACGTAGTTGTTGTTGTTGATGTTGTTGTTGTTGTTGTTGTTTATTTGACGTTGTTGTTATTGTTGATGTTGTTGTTGTTGTTGTTGTTTATTTGACGTTGTTGTTATTGTTTATTTGACGTTGTTTTTGTTGTTTATTTGACGTTGTTGTTGTTGTTATTGTTGTTGTTTATTTGACGTTGTTGTTGTTGTTGTTTATTTGATGTTGTTGTTGTTGTTTATTTGACGTTGGTGTTGTTGTTGTTTATTTGACGTTGTTGTTGTTATTTATTTGACGTTGTTTTTGTTATTTTTTATTTGACGTTGTTGTTGTTGTTTATTTGACGTTGTTATTATTGTTTATTTGATGTTGTTTTTGTTATTTGACGTTGTTGTTGTTGTTGTTGTTGTATTTGTTGTTGTTGTTGCTTATTTGACGTTGTTGTTATTGTTGTTTTTTATTCGACGTTGTTGTTGCTGTTGTTTATTTGACATTGTTGTTGTTCTTTATTTGACGTTGTTGTTGTTTTGATGTTGTTGTTGTTGTTGTTGACATTGTTGTTGTTGACATTGTTCTGGTTGTTGTTTATTTGACGTTGTTGTTGCTGTTGTTTATTTGACGTTGTTATTGTTGTTGTTTATTTGACGTTGTTGTTGTTGTTGTTTGTTTGACGTTGTCGTTGTTGTTGACATTGTTGTTGTTGTTGTTGCTTATTTGACGTTGTTGTTATTGTCTATTTGACGTTGTTGTTGTTTATTTGACGTTGTTGTTGTTGTTTATTTGACATTGTTATTGTTATTTATTTGACGTAGTTGTTGTTGTTGTTGTTTATTTGGCGCTGTTGTTGTTGTTGTTGTTTATTTGACGTTATTGTTGTTATTGATGTTGTTGTTGTTGTTGTTGTTGTTGTCTATTTGACGTTGTTGTTGTTGACGTTATTGTTGTTGTTGTTATTTATTTGACGTTGTTGTTGTTGTTTATTTGACGTTGTTGTTGTTGTTTATTTGACGTTGTTGTTGTTTATTTGACATTGTTGTTGTTTATTTGACATTGTTGTTGTTGTTGTTATTGTTTATTTGACGTTGTTGTTGTTGTTTATTTGACGTTGTTGTTGTTGTTGTTGACATTGTTGTTGTTGTTGTTGATTTGACGTTGTTGTTGTTGTTGACGTTGTTGTTGTTGTTGTTTATTTGACGTTGTTGTTGTTGTTGTTGTTTATTTGACGTTGTTGTTGTTGTTTATTTGACGTTGTTGTTGTTGTTTATTTGACGTTGTTGTTGTTGTTTATTTGACGTTGTTGTTGTTGTTGTTATTGTTGTTGTTTATTAGACGTTGTTGTTGTTGTTTATTTGAAGTTGTTGTTGTTGTTGTTGTTTATTTGACATTGTTGTTGTTGTTGACGTTGTTGTTGTTGTTTATTTGTTATTGTTGTTGTTGTTGTTGACGTTGTTGGTGTTGTTGTTTATTTGACATTGTTGTTGTTCTTTATTTGACGTTGTTTTAGTTGTTGTTGTTTATTTGACATTGTTGTTATTGTTGACGTTGTTGTTGTTGTTGTTGTTTATTTGACATTGTTGTTGTTGTTGTTGTTGACGTTGTTGGTGTTGTTGTTTATTTGACGTTGTTGTTGTTGTTGTTTATTTGACGTTGTTTTAGTTGTTGTTGTTTATTTGACATTGTTGTTGTTTTTTATTTGACGTTGTTGTTGACATTGTTGTTGTTGTTAATTATTTGACGTTGTTGTTGTTGTTTATTTGACGTAGTTGTTGTTGTTGATGTTGTTGTTGTTGTTGTTGTTGTTTATTTGACGTTTTGTTGTTGTTGATGTTGTTGTTGTTGTTTATTTGACGTTGTTGTTATTGTTTATTTGACGTTGTTTTTGTTGTTTATTTGACGTTGTTGTTGTTGTTATTTTGTTTGTTTATTTGACGTTGTTGTTGTTGTTGTTTATTTGATGTTGTTGTTGTTGTTTATTTGACGTTGGTGTTGTTGTTGTTTATTTGACGTTGTTGTTGTTATTTATTTGACGTTGTTTTTGTTATTTTTTATTTGACGTTGTTGTTGTTGTTGTTTATTTGACGTTGTTATTATTGTTTATTTGATGTTGTTTTTGTTATTTGACGTTGTTGTTGTTGTTGTTGTATTTGTTGTTGTTGTTGTTGTTGCTTATTTGACGTTGTTGTTATTGTTGTTTTTTATTCGACGTTGTTGTTGCTGTTGTTTATTTGACATTGTTGTTGTTGTTGTTTATTTGACGTTGTTGTTGTTGTTTTGATGTTGTTGTTGTTGTTGACATTGTTGTTGTTGACATTGTTGTGGTTGTTGTTTATTTGACGTTGTTGTTGCTGTTGTTTATTTGACGTTGTTGTTGTTATTGTTTATTTGACGTTGTTGTTGTTGTTGTTGTTTGTTTGACGTTGTCGTTGTTGTTGACATTGTTGTTGTTGTTGTTGTTGTTGTTTATTTGACGTTGTTGTTATTGTCTATTTGACGTTGTTGTTGTTGTTTATTTGACGTTGTTGGTGTTGTTGTTTATTTGACATTGTTATTGTTATTTATTTGACGTAGTTGTTGTTGTTGTTGTTTATTTGACGCTGTTGTTGTTGTTGTTGTTTATTTGACGTTATTGTTGTTATTGATGTTGTTGTTGTTGTTGTTGTTGTTTATTTGACGTTGTTGTTGTTGACGTTATTGTTGTTGTTGTTATTTATTTGACGTTGTTTTTGTTGTTGTTGTTTATTTGACGTTGTTGTTGTTGTTTATTTGACGTTGTTGTTGTTTATTTGACATTGTTGTTGTTGTTGTTATTGTTTATTTGACGTTGTTGTTGTTGTTTATTTGACGTTGTTGTTGTTGTTGTTGACATTGTTGTTGTTGTTGTTGTTGTTGTTGATTTGACGTTGTTGTTGTTGTTGACGTTGTTGTTGTTGTTGTTGTTTATTTGACGTTGTTGTTGTTGTTGTTGTTTATTTGACGTTGTTGTTGTTGTTTATTTGACGTTGTTGTTGTTGTTTATTTGACGTTGTTGTTGTTGTTTATTTGACGTTGTTGTTGTTGTTGTTATTGTTGTTGTTTATTAGACGTTGTTGTTGTTTATTTGAAGTTGTTGTTGTTGTTGTTGTTATTTATTTGACATTGTTGTTGTTGTTGACGTTGTTGTTATTGTTTATTTGTTATTGTTGTTGTTGTTGTTGTTGTTGACGTTGTTGGTGTTGTTGTTTATTTGACATTGTTGTTGTTGTTGTTTATTTGACGTTGTTTTAGTTGTTGTTGTTTATTTGACGTTGTTGTTGTTGTTGTTTATTTGACATTGTTGTTGTTGTTGACGTTGTTGTTATTGTTTATTTGACATTGTTGTTGTTGTTGTTGTTGACGTTGTTGGTGTTGTTGTTTATTTGGCTGTTGTTGTTGTTGTTGTTGTTGTTTATTTGATGTTGTTTTAGTTGTTGTTGTTTATTTGACATTGTAGTTGTTTTTTATTTGACGTTGTTGTTGACATTGTTGTTGTTGTTGTTGATTATTTGACGTTGTTGTTGTTGTTTATTTGACGTAGTTGTTGTTGTTGACGTTGTTGTTGTTATTGTTGTTTATTTTACGTTTTTGTTGTTGTTGATGTTGTTGTTGTTGTTGTTTATTTGACGTTGTTGTTATTGTTTATTTGACGTTGTTTTTGTTGTTTATTTGACGTTGTTGTTGTTGTTATTGTTGTTGTTTATTTGACGTTGTTGTTGTTTATTTGATGTTGTTGTTGTTGTTTATTTGACGTTGGTGTTGTTGTTGTTTATTTGACGTTGTTGTTGTTGTTATTTATTTGACGTTGTTGTTGTTATTGTTTATTTGACGTTGTTGTTGTTGTTGTTTATTTGACGTTGTTATTATTGTTTATTTGATGTGGTTTTTGTTATTTGACGTTGTTGTTGTTGTATTTGTTGTTGTTGTTGCTTATTTGACGTTGTTGTTATTGTTGTTGTTTATTTGACGTTGTTGTTGCTGTTGTTTATTTGACGTTATTGTTGTTGTTTTTTTAACGTTGTTGTTGTTGTTTGTTTGACGTTGTTGTTGTTGTTGTTTATTTGACGTTGTTGTTGTTGTTGTTGTTTATTTGACGTTGTTGTTGTTGTTGTTTATTTGACGTTGTCGTTGTTGTTGACATTGTTGTTGTTGTTGTTGTTTATTTGACGTAGTTGTTGTTGTTGACGTTGTTGTTGTTGTTTATTTGACGTTTTTGTTGTTGTTGATGTTGTTGTTGTTGTTGTTTATTTGACGTTGTTGTTGTTATTTATTTGACGTTGTTGTTGTTGTTGTTTATTTGACGTTGTTGTTGTTTATTTGACGTTGTTGTTGTTGTTTATTTGACGTTGTTGTTGTTTATTTGACATTGTTGTTGTTGTTATTGTTTATTTGACGTTGTTGTTGTTGTTTATTTGACGTTGTTGTTGTTGCTGTAGACGTTGTTGTTGTTATTGTTTATTTGACGTTGTTGTTGTTGTTGTTGTTTATTTGACGTTGTTGTTGTTGTTGTTTATTTGACGTTGTTGTTGTTGTTTATTTGACGTTGTTGTTGTTGTTGTTGTTGTTATTGTTGTTGTTTATTAGACGTTGTTGTTGTTGTTTATTTGAAGTTGTTGTTGTTGTTGTTTATTTGACATTGTTGTTGTTGTTGACGTTGTTGTTGTTGTTGTTGTTTATTTGTTATTGTTGTTGTTGTTGTTGTTGACGTTGTTGGTGTTGTTGTTTATTTGACATTGTTGTTGTTGTTGTTCTTTATTTGACGTTGTTTTAGTTGTTGTTGTTTATTTGACGTTGTTGTTGTTCTTTATTTGACATTGTTGTTGTTGACATTGTTGTTGTTTATTTGTTATTGTTGTTGTTGTTGTTGTTGTTGTTGTTGTTGGTGTTGTTGTTTATTTGACGTTGTTGTTGTTGTTGTTTATTTGACGTTGTTTTAGTTGTTGTTATTTATTTGACATTGTTGTTGTTTTTTATTTGACGTTGTTGTTGACATTGTTGTTGTTGTTGATTATTTGGCGTTGTTGTTGTTGTTTATTTGACGTAGTTGTTGTTGTTGATGTTGTTGTTGTTGTTGTTGTTGTTTATTTGACGTTGTTGTTATTGTTGATGTTGTTGTTGTTGTTGTTGTTTATTTGACGTTGTTGTTATTGTTTATTTGACGTTGTTTTTGTTGTTTATTTGACGTTGCTGTTGTTGTTATTGTTGTTGTTTATTTGACGTTGTTGTTGTTGTTGTTTATTTGATGTTGTTGTTGTTGTTTATTTGACGTTGGTGTTGTTGTTGTTTATTTGACGTTGTTGTTGTTATTTATTTGACGTTGTTTTTGTTATTTTTTATTTGACGTTGTTGTTGTTGTTGTTTATTTGACGTTGTTATTATTGTTTATTTGATGTTGTTTTTGTTATTTGACGTTGTTGTTGTTGTTGTTGTATTTGTTGTTGTTGTTGCTTATTTGACGTTGTTGTTATTGTTGTTTTTTATTCGACGTTGTTGTTGCTGTTGTTTATTTGACATTGTTGTTGTTCTTTATTTGACGTTGTTGTTGTTTTGATGTTGTTGTTGTTGTTGTTGACATTGTTGTTGTTGACATTGTTCTGGTTGTTGTTTATTTGACGTTGTTGTTGCTGTTGTTTATTTGACGTTGTTATTGTTGTTGTTTATTTGACGTTGTTGTTGTTGTTGTTTGTTTGACGTTGTCGTTGTTGTTGACATTGTTGTTGTTGTTGTTGCTTATTTGACGTTGTTGTTATTGTCTATTTGACGTTGTTGTTGTTTATTTGACGTTGTTGTTGTTGTTTATTTGACATTGTTATTGTTATTTATTTGACGTAGTTGTTGTTGTTGTTGTTTATTTGGCGCTGTTGTTGTTGTTGTTGTTTATTTGACGTTATTGTTGTTATTGATGTTGTTGTTGTTGTTGTTGTTGTTGTCTATTTGACGTTGTTGTTGTTGACGTTATTGTTGTTGTTGTTATTTATTTGACGTTGTTGTTGTTGTTTATTTGACGTTGTTGTTGTTGTTTATTTGACGTTGTTGTTGTTGTTGTTGACATTGTTGTTGTTGTTGTTGATTTGACGTTGTTGTTGTTGTTGACGTTGTTGTTGTTGTTGTTTATTTGACGTTGTTGTTGTTGTTGTTGTTGTTTATTTGACGTTGTTGTTGTTGTTTATTTGACGTTGTTGTTGTTGTTTATTTGACGTTGTTGTTGTTTATTTGACGTTGTTGTTGTTGTTGTTATTGTTGTTGTTTATTAGACGTTGTTGTTGTTGTTTATTTGAAGTTGTTGTTGTTGTTGTTGTTTATTTGACATTGTTGTTGTTGTTGACGTTGTTGTTGTTGTTTATTTGTTATTGTTGTTGTTGTTGTTGACGTTGTTGGTGTTGTTGTTTATTTGACATTGTTGTTGTTCTTTATTTGACGTTGTTTTAGTTGTTGTTGTTTATTTGACATTGTTGTTATTGTTGACGTTGTTGTTGTTGTTGTTGTTTATTTGACATTGTTGTTGTTGTTGTTGTTGACGTTGTTGGTGTTGTTGTTTATTTGACGTTGTTGTTGTTGTTGTTGTTTATTTGACGTTGTTTTAGTTGTTGTTGTTTATTTGACATTGTTGTTGTTTTTTATTTGACGTTGTTGTTGACATTGTTGTTGTTGTTAATTATTTGACGTTGTTGTTGTTGTTTATTTGACGTAGTTGTTGTTGTTGATGTTGTTGTTGTTATTGTTGTTGTTTATTTGACGTTTTGTTGTTGTTGATGTTGTTGTTGTTGTTTATTTGACGTTGTTGTTATTGTTTATTTGACGTTGTTTTTGTTGTTTATTTGACGTTGTTGTTGTTGTTATTTTGTTTGTTTATTTGACGTTGTTGTTGTTGTTGTTTATTTGATGTTGTTGTTGTTGTTTATTTGACGTTGGTGTTGTTGTTGTTTATTTGACGTTGTTGTTGTTATTTATTTGACGTTGTTTTTGTTAGTTTTTATTTGACGTTGTTGTTGTTGTTGTTTATTTGACGTTGTTATTATTGTTTATTTGATGTTGTTTTTGTTATTTGACGTTGTTGTTGTTGTTGTTGTTGTATTTGTTGTTGTTGTTGTTGTTGCTTATTTGACGTTGTTGTTATTGTTGTTTTTTATTCGACGTTGTTGTTGCTGTTGTTTATTTGACATTGTTGTTGTTGTTGTTTATTTGACGTTGTTGTTGTTGTTTTGATGTTGTTGTTGTTGTTGACATTGTTGTTGTTGACATTGTTGTGGTTGTTGTTTATTTGACGTTGTTGTTGCTGTTGTTTATTTGACGTTGTTGTTGTTATTGTTTATTTGACGTTGTTGTTGTTGTTGTTGTTTGTTTGACGTTGTCGTTGTTGTTGACATTGTTGTTGTTGTTGTTGTTGTTGTTTATTTGACGTTGTTGTTATTGTCTATTTGACGTTGTTGTTGTTGTTTATTTGACGTTGTTGGTGTTGTTGTTTATTTGACATTGTTATTGTTATTTATTTGACGTAGTTGTTGTTGTTGTTGTTTATTTGACGCTGTTGTTGTTGTTGTTGTTTATTTGACGTTATTGTTGTTATTGATGTTGTTGTTGTTGTTGTTGTTGTTTATTTGACGTTGTTGTTGTTGACGTTATTGTTGTTGTTGTTATTTATTTGACGTTGTTGTTGTTGTTGTTGTTTATTTGACGTTGTTGTTGTTGTTTATTTGACGTTGTTGTTGTTTATTTGACATTGTTGTTGTTGTTGTTATTGTTTATTTGACGTTGTTGTTGTTGTTTATTTGACGTTGTTGTTGTTGTTGTTGACATTGTTGTTGTTGTTGTTGTTGTTGTTGTTGATTTGACGTTGTTGTTGTTGTTGACGTTGTTGTTGTTGTTGTTGTTTATTTGACGTTGTTGTTGTTGTTGTTGTTTATTTGACGTTGTTGTTGTTGTTTATTTGACGTTGTTGTTGTTGTTGTTTATTTGACGTTGTTGTTGTTGTTTATTTGACGTTGTTGTTGTTGTTGTTATTGTTGTTGTTTATTAGACGTTGTTGTTGTTTATTTGAAGTTGTTGTTGTTGTTGTTGTTATTTATTTGACATTGTTGTTGTTGTTGACGTTGTTGTTATTGTTTATTTGTTATTGTTGTTGTTGTTGTTGTTGACGTTGTTGGTGTTGTTGTTTATTTGACATTGTTGTTGTTCTTTATTTGACGTTGTTTTAGTTGTTGTTGTTTATTTAACGTTGTTGTTGTTTATTTGACATTGTTGTTGTTGTTGACGTTGTTGTTGTTGTTGTTGTTTATTTGACATTGTTGTTGTTATTGTTGTTGTTGACGTTGTTGGTGTTGTTGTTTATTTGACGTTGTTGTTGTTGTTGTTGTTGTTTATTTGACGTTGTTTTAGTTGTTGTTGTTTATTTGACATTGTTGTTGTTTTTTATTTGACGTTGTTGTTGACATTGTTGTTGTTGTTGATTATTTGACGTTGTTGTTGTTGTTTATTTGACGTAGTTGTTGTTGTTGATGTTGTTGTTGTTGTTGTTTATTTGACGTTTTGTTGTTGTTGATGTTGTTGTTGTTGTTTATTTGACGTTGTTGTTATTGTTTATTTGACGTTGTTTTTGTTGTTTATTTGACGTTGTTGTTGTTGTTATTGTTGTTGTTTATTTGACGTTGTTGTTGTTGTTGTTTATTTGATGTTGTTGTTGTTTATTTGACGTTGGTGTTGTTGTTGTTTATTTGACGTTGTTGTTGTTATTTATTTGACGTTGTTTTTGTTATTTTTTATTTGACGTTGTTGTTGTTGTTTATTTGACGTTGTTATTATTGTTTATTTGATGTTGTTTTTGTTATTTGACGTTGTTGTTGTTGTTGTTGTATTTGTTGTTGTTGTTGTTGCTTATTTGACGTTGTTGTTATTGTTGTTTTTTATTCGACGTTGTTGTTGCTGTTGTTTATTTGACATTGTTGTTGTTGTTGTTTATTTGACGTTGTTGTTGTTGTTGTTGTTGTTGTTTTGACGTTGTTGTTGTTGTTGTTGACATTGTTGTTGTTGACATTGTTGTGGTTATTGTTTATTTGACGTTGTTGTTGCTGTTGTTTATTTGACGTTGTTGTTGTTGTTGTTTATTTGACCTTGTTGTTGTTGTTGTTTATTTGACGTTGTCGTTGTTGTTGACATTGTTGTTGTTGTTGTTGTTGTTTATTTGACGTAGTTGTTGTTGTTGACGTTGTTGTTGTTGTTGTTTATTTGACGTTTTTTTTGTTGTTGATGTTGTTGTTGTTGTTTATTTGACGTTGTTGTTGTTGTTGTTTATTTGACGTTGTTGTTGTTGTTTATTTGACGTTGTTGTTGTTGTTATTGTTTATTTGATGTTGGTGTTGTTGTTTATTTGACATTGTTGTTGTTGTTGACGTTGTTGTTGTTGTTTATTTGACATTGTTGTTGTTGCTGTTGTTGACGTTGTTGGTGTTGTTGTTTATTTGACGTTGTTGTTGTTGTTGACTTTGTTGGTGTTGTTGTTTATTTGACGTTGTTGTTGTTGACATTGTTGTTGTTGTTGTTTATTTGACGTTGTTGTTATTGTTGTTTATTTGACGTAGTTGTTGTTGTTGACGTTGTTGTTGTTGTTGTTGTTTATTTCACGTTTTTGTTGTTGTTGTTGTTGTTGTTTATTTGACGTTGTTGTTATTGTCTATTTGACGTTGTTGTTGTTGTTGTTTATTTGACGTTGTTGTTGTTGTTATTGTTGTTGTTTATTTGACGTTGTTGTTGTTGTTGTTGTTTATTTGATGTTGTTGTTGTTGTTTATTTGACGTTGGTGTTGTTGTTGTTTATTTGACGTTGTTGTTGTTGTTATTTATTTGACGTTGTTGTTGTTATTATTTATTTGACGTTGTTGTTGTTGTTGTTTATTTGACGTAGTTGTTGTTGTTGACGTTGTTGTTGTTGTTGTTGTTGTTGTTGTTGTTGTTGTTTATTTGACGTTTTTTTTGTTGTTGATGTTGTTGTTGTTGTTTATTTGACGTTGTTGTTATTGTTTATTTGACGTTGTTTTTGTTGTTTATTTGACGTTGTTGTTGTTGCTATTGTTGTTGTTTATTTGACGTTGTTGTTGTTGTTGTTTATTTGATGTTGTTGTTGTTGTTGTTTATTTGACATTGGTGTTGTTGTTGTTTATTTGACGTTGTTGTTGTTGTTATTTATTTGACGTTGTTGTTGTTGTTGTTATTGTTTATTTGACGTTGTTGTTGTTGTAGTTTATTTAACGTTGTTATTATAGTGTATTTGACGTTGTTTTTGTTATTTGACGTTGTTGTTGTTGTATTTGTTGTTGTTGTTGCTTATTTGACGTTGTTGTTATTGTTGTTGTTATTGTTGTTGTTTATTTGACGTTGTTGTTGATGTTGTTTATTTGACGTTGTTGTTGTTGTTGTTTATTTGACATTGTTGTTGCTGTTGTTTATTTGACGTTGTTGTTGTTGTTGACGTTGTTGTTGTTGTTTATTTGACATTGTTGTTGTTGCTGTTGTTGACGTTGTTGGTGTTGTTGTTTATTTGACGTTGTTGTTGTTGTTGACTTTGTTGGTGTTGTTGTTTATTTGACGTTGTTGTTGTTGACATTGTTGTTGTTGTTGTTTATTTGACGTTGTTGTTATTGTTGTTTATTTGACGTAGTTGTTGTTGTTGACGTTGTTGTTGTTGTTGTTGTTTATTTCACGTTTTTGTTGTTGTTGTTGTTGTTGTTTATTTGACGTTGTTGTTATTGTCTATTTGACGTTGTTGTTGTTGTTGTTTATTTGACGTTGTTGTTGTTGTTATTGTTGTTGTTTATTTGACGTTGTTGTTGTTGTTGTTGTTTATTTGATGTTGTTGTTGTTGTTTATTTGACGTTGGTGTTGTTGTTGTTTATTTGACGTTGTTGTTGTTGTTATTTATTTGACGTTGTTGTTGTTATTATTTATTTGACGTTGTTGTTGTTGTTGTTTATTTGACGTAGTTGTTGTTGTTGACGTTGTTGTTGTTGTTGTTGTTGTTGTTGTTGTTGTTTATTTGACGTTTTTTTTGTTGTTGATGTTGTTGTTGTTGTTTATTTGACGTTGTTGTTATTGTTTATTTGACGTTGTTTTTGTTGTTTATTTGACGTTGTTGTTGTTGCTATTGTTGTTGTTTATTTGACGTTGTTGTTGTTGTTGTTTATTTGATGTTGTTGTTGTTGTTGTTTATTTGACATTGGTGTTGTTGTTGTTTATTTGACGTTGTTGTTGTTGTTATTTATTTGACGTTGTTGTTGTTGTTGTTATTGTTTATTTGACGTTGTTGTTGTTGTAGTTTATTTAACGTTGTTATTATAGTGTATTTGACGTTGTTTTTGTTATTTGACGTTGTTGTTGTTGTTGTATTTGTTGTTGTTGTTGCTTATTTGACGTTGTTGTTATTGTTGTTGTTATTGTTGTTGTTTATTTGACGTTGTTGTTGATGTTGTTTATTTGACGTTGTTGTTGTTGTTGTTTATTTGACATTGTTGTTGCTGTTGTTTATTTGACGTTGTTGTTGTTGTTTATTTGACGTTTTTGTTGTTGTTATTGTTTATTTGACGTTGTCGTTGTTGTTGACATTGTTGTTGTTGACATTGTTGTTGTTGTTGTTTATTTGACGTAGTTGTTGTTGTTGACGTTGTTGTTGTTGTTGTTTATTTGACGTTTTTGTTGTTGTTGATGTTGTTGTTGTTGTTTATTTGACGTTGTTGTTGTTGTTGTTTATTTGACGTTGTTGTTGTTGTTGTTATTGTTGTTGTTTATTTGACGTTGTTGTTGTTGTTGTTTATTTGACGTTGTTGTTGTTGTTTATTATTTGACATTGTAGTTGTTTTTTATTTGACGTTGTTGTTGACATTGTTGTTGTTGTTGTTGATTATTTGACGTTGTTGTTGTTGTTTATTTGACGTAGTTGTTGTTGTTGACGTTGTTGTTGTTATTGTTGTTTATTTTACGTTTTTGTTGTTGTTGATGTTGTTGTTGTTGTTGTTTATTTGACGTTGTTGTTATTGTTTATTTGACGTTGTTTTTGTTGTT
Source organism: Vicia faba (assembly GCA_948472305.1). Taxonomy (NCBI): domain Eukaryota; kingdom Viridiplantae; phylum Streptophyta; class Magnoliopsida; order Fabales; family Fabaceae; genus Vicia; species Vicia faba. The sequence continues at coordinate 316,623,332 of OX451737.1, forward strand.
TATTTGACGTTGTTGTTGTTGTTATTGTTGTTGTTTATTTGACGTTGTTGTTGTTTATTTGATGTTGTTGTTGTTGTTTATTTGACGTTGGTGTTGTTGTTGTTTATTTGACGTTGTTGTTGTTGTTATTTATTTGACGTTGTTGTTGTTATTGTTTATTTGACGTTGTTGTTGTTGTTGTTTATTTGACGTTGTTATTATTGTTTATTTGATGTGGTTTTTGTTATTTGACGTTGTTGTTGTTGTATTTGTTGTTGTTGTTGCTTATTTGACGTTGTTGTTATTGTTGTTGTTTATTTGACGTTGTTGTTGCTGTTGTTTATTTGACGTTATTGTTGTTGTTTTTTTAACGTTGTTGTTGTTGTTTGTTTGACGTTGTTGTTGTTGTTGTTTATTTGACGTTGTTGTTGTTGTTGTTGTTTATTTGACGTTGTTGTTGTTGTTGTTTATTTGACGTTGTCGTTGTTGTTGACATTGTTGTTGTTGTTGTTGTTTATTTGACGTAGTTGTTGTTGTTGACGTTGTTGTTGTTGTTTATTTGACGTTTTTGTTGTTGTTGATGTTGTTGTTGTTGTTGTTTATTTGACGTTGTTGTTGTTATTTATTTGACGTTGTTGTTGTTGTTGTTTATTTGACGTTGTTGTTGTTTATTTGACGTTGTTGTTGTTGTTTATTTGACGTTGTTGTTGTTTATTTGACATTGTTGTTGTTGTTATTGTTTATTTGACGTTGTTGTTGTTGTTTATTTGACGTTGTTGTTGTTGCTGTAGACGTTGTTGTTGTTATTGTTTATTTGACGTTGTTGTTGTTGTTGTTGTTTATTTGACGTTGTTGTTGTTGTTGTTTATTTGACGTTGTTGTTGTTGTTTATTTGACGTTGTTGTTGTTGTTGTTGTTGTTATTGTTGTTGTTTATTAGACGTTGTTGTTGTTGTTTATTTGAAGTTGTTGTTGTTGTTGTTTATTTGACATTGTTGTTGTTGTTGACGTTGTTGTTGTTGTTGTTGTTTATTTGTTATTGTTGTTGTTGTTGTTGTTGACGTTGTTGGTGTTGTTGTTTATTTGACATTGTTGTTGTTGTTGTTCTTTATTTGACGTTGTTTTAGTTGTTGTTGTTTATTTGACGTTGTTGTTGTTCTTTATTTGACATTGTTGTTGTTGACATTGTTGTTGTTTATTTGTTATTGTTGTTGTTGTTGTTGTTGTTGTTGTTGTTGGTGTTGTTGTTTATTTGACGTTGTTGTTGTTGTTGTTTATTTGACGTTGTTTTAGTTGTTGTTATTTATTTGACATTGTTGTTGTTTTTTATTTGACGTTGTTGTTGACATTGTTGTTGTTGTTGATTATTTGGCGTTGTTGTTGTTGTTTATTTGACGTAGTTGTTGTTGTTGATGTTGTTGTTGTTGTTGTTGTTGTTTATTTGACGTTGTTGTTATTGTTGATGTTGTTGTTGTTGTTGTTGTTTATTTGACGTTGTTGTTATTGTTTATTTGACGTTGTTTTTGTTGTTTATTTGACGTTGCTGTTGTTGTTATTGTTGTTGTTTATTTGACGTTGTTGTTGTTGTTGTTTATTTGATGTTGTTGTTGTTGTTTATTTGACGTTGGTGTTGTTGTTGTTTATTTGACGTTGTTGTTGTTATTTATTTGACGTTGTTTTTGTTATTTTTTATTTGACGTTGTTGTTGTTGTTGTTTATTTGACGTTGTTATTATTGTTTATTTGATGTTGTTTTTGTTATTTGACGTTGTTGTTGTTGTTGTTGTATTTGTTGTTGTTGTTGCTTATTTGACGTTGTTGTTATTGTTGTTTTTTATTCGACGTTGTTGTTGCTGTTGTTTATTTGACATTGTTGTTGTTCTTTATTTGACGTTGTTGTTGTTTTGATGTTGTTGTTGTTGTTGTTGACATTGTTGTTGTTGACATTGTTCTGGTTGTTGTTTATTTGACGTTGTTGTTGCTGTTGTTTATTTGACGTTGTTATTGTTGTTGTTTATTTGACGTTGTTGTTGTTGTTGTTTGTTTGACGTTGTCGTTGTTGTTGACATTGTTGTTGTTGTTGTTGCTTATTTGACGTTGTTGTTATTGTCTATTTGACGTTGTTGTTGTTTATTTGACGTTGTTGTTGTTGTTTATTTGACATTGTTATTGTTATTTATTTGACGTAGTTGTTGTTGTTGTTGTTTATTTGGCGCTGTTGTTGTTGTTGTTGTTTATTTGACGTTATTGTTGTTATTGATGTTGTTGTTGTTGTTGTTGTTGTCTATTTGACGTTGTTGTTGTTGACGTTATTGTTGTTGTTGTTATTTATTTGACGTTGTTGTTGTTGTTTATTTGACGTTGTTGTTGTTGTTTATTTGACGTTGTTGTTGTTGTTGTTGACATTGTTGTTGTTGTTGTTGATTTGACGTTGTTGTTGTTGTTGACGTTGTTGTTGTTGTTGTTTATTTGACGTTGTTGTTGTTGTTGTTGTTGTTTATTTGACGTTGTTGTTGTTGTTTATTTGACGTTGTTGTTGTTGTTTATTTGACGTTGTTGTTGTTTATTTGACGTTGTTGTTGTTGTTGTTATTGTTGTTGTTTATTAGACGTTGTTGTTGTTGTTTATTTGAAGTTGTTGTTGTTGTTGTTGTTTATTTGACATTGTTGTTGTTGTTGACGTTGTTGTTGTTGTTTATTTGTTATTGTTGTTGTTGTTGTTGACGTTGTTGGTGTTGTTGTTTATTTGACATTGTTGTTGTTCTTTATTTGACGTTGTTTTAGTTGTTGTTGTTTATTTGACATTGTTGTTATTGTTGACGTTGTTGTTGTTGTTGTTGTTTATTTGACATTGTTGTTGTTGTTGTTGTTGACGTTGTTGGTGTTGTTGTTTATTTGACGTTGTTGTTGTTGTTGTTGTTTATTTGACGTTGTTTTAGTTGTTGTTGTTTATTTGACATTGTTGTTGTTTTTTATTTGACGTTGTTGTTGACATTGTTGTTGTTGTTAATTATTTGACGTTGTTGTTGTTGTTTATTTGACGTAGTTGTTGTTGTTGATGTTGTTGTTGTTATTGTTGTTGTTTATTTGACGTTTTGTTGTTGTTGATGTTGTTGTTGTTGTTTATTTGACGTTGTTGTTATTGTTTATTTGACGTTGTTTTTGTTGTTTATTTGACGTTGTTGTTGTTGTTATTTTGTTTGTTTATTTGACGTTGTTGTTGTTGTTGTTTATTTGATGTTGTTGTTGTTGTTTATTTGACGTTGGTGTTGTTGTTGTTTATTTGACGTTGTTGTTGTTATTTATTTGACGTTGTTTTTGTTAGTTTTTATTTGACGTTGTTGTTGTTGTTGTTTATTTGACGTTGTTATTATTGTTTATTTGATGTTGTTTTTGTTATTTGACGTTGTTGTTGTTGTTGTTGTTGTATTTGTTGTTGTTGTTGTTGTTGCTTATTTGACGTTGTTGTTATTGTTGTTTTTTATTCGACGTTGTTGTTGCTGTTGTTTATTTGACATTGTTGTTGTTGTTGTTTATTTGACGTTGTTGTTGTTGTTTTGATGTTGTTGTTGTTGTTGACATTGTTGTTGTTGACATTGTTGTGGTTGTTGTTTATTTGACGTTGTTGTTGCTGTTGTTTATTTGACGTTGTTGTTGTTATTGTTTATTTGACGTTGTTGTTGTTGTTGTTGTTTGTTTGACGTTGTCGTTGTTGTTGACATTGTTGTTGTTGTTGTTGTTGTTGTTGTTTATTTGACGTTGTTGTTATTGTCTATTTGACGTTGTTGTTGTTGTTTATTTGACGTTGTTGGTGTTGTTGTTTATTTGACATTGTTATTGTTATTTATTTGACGTAGTTGTTGTTGTTGTTGTTTATTTGACGCTGTTGTTGTTGTTGTTGTTTATTTGACGTTATTGTTGTTATTGATGTTGTTGTTGTTGTTGTTGTTGTTTATTTGACGTTGTTGTTGTTGACGTTATTGTTGTTGTTGTTATTTATTTGACGTTGTTGTTGTTGTTGTTGTTTATTTGACGTTGTTGTTGTTGTTTATTTGACGTTGTTGTTGTTTATTTGACATTGTTGTTGTTGTTGTTATTGTTTATTTGACGTTGTTGTTGTTGTTTATTTGACGTTGTTGTTGTTGTTGTTGACATTGTTGTTGTTGTTGTTGTTGTTGTTGTTGATTTGACGTTGTTGTTGTTGTTGACGTTGTTGTTGTTGTTGTTGTTTATTTGACGTTGTTGTTGTTGTTGTTGTTTATTTGACGTTGTTGTTGTTGTTTATTTGACGTTGTTGTTGTTGTTGTTTATTTGACGTTGTTGTTGTTGTTTATTTGACGTTGTTGTTGTTGTTGTTATTGTTGTTGTTTATTAGACGTTGTTGTTGTTTATTTGAAGTTGTTGTTGTTGTTGTTGTTATTTATTTGACATTGTTGTTGTTGTTGACGTTGTTGTTATTGTTTATTTGTTATTGTTGTTGTTGTTGTTGTTGACGTTGTTGGTGTTGTTGTTTATTTGACATTGTTGTTGTTCTTTATTTGACGTTGTTTTAGTTGTTGTTGTTTATTTAACGTTGTTGTTGTTTATTTGACATTGTTGTTGTTGTTGACGTTGTTGTTGTTGTTGTTGTTTATTTGACATTGTTGTTGTTATTGTTGTTGTTGACGTTGTTGGTGTTGTTGTTTATTTGACGTTGTTGTTGTTGTTGTTGTTGTTTATTTGACGTTGTTTTAGTTGTTGTTGTTTATTTGACATTGTTGTTGTTTTTTATTTGACGTTGTTGTTGACATTGTTGTTGTTGTTGATTATTTGACGTTGTTGTTGTTGTTTATTTGACGTAGTTGTTGTTGTTGATGTTGTTGTTGTTGTTGTTTATTTGACGTTTTGTTGTTGTTGATGTTGTTGTTGTTGTTTATTTGACGTTGTTGTTATTGTTTATTTGACGTTGTTTTTGTTGTTTATTTGACGTTGTTGTTGTTGTTATTGTTGTTGTTTATTTGACGTTGTTGTTGTTGTTGTTTATTTGATGTTGTTGTTGTTTATTTGACGTTGGTGTTGTTGTTGTTTATTTGACGTTGTTGTTGTTATTTATTTGACGTTGTTTTTGTTATTTTTTATTTGACGTTGTTGTTGTTGTTTATTTGACGTTGTTATTATTGTTTATTTGATGTTGTTTTTGTTATTTGACGTTGTTGTTGTTGTTGTTGTATTTGTTGTTGTTGTTGTTGCTTATTTGACGTTGTTGTTATTGTTGTTTTTTATTCGACGTTGTTGTTGCTGTTGTTTATTTGACATTGTTGTTGTTGTTGTTTATTTGACGTTGTTGTTGTTGTTGTTGTTGTTGTTTTGACGTTGTTGTTGTTGTTGTTGACATCGTTGTTGTTGACATTGTTGTTGTTGTTGTTGTTGTTTATTTGACGTAGTTGTTGTTGTTGACGTTGTTGTTGTTGTTGTTTATTTGACGTTTTTTTTGTTGTTGATGTTGTTGTTGTTGTTTATTTGACGTTGTTGTTGTTGTTGTTTATTTGACGTTGTTGTTGTTGTTTATTTGACGTTGTTGTTGTTGTTATTGTTTATTTGATGTTGGTGTTGTTGTTTATTTGACATTGTTGTTGTTGTTGACGTTGTTGTTGTTGTTTATTTGACATTGTTGTTGTTGCTGTTGTTGACGTTGTTGGTGTTGTTGTTTATTTGACGTTGTTGTTGTTGTTGACTTTGTTGGTGTTGTTGTTTATTTGACGTTGTTGTTGTTGACATTGTTGTTGTTGTTGTTTATTTGACGTTGTTGTTATTGTTGTTTATTTGACGTAGTTGTTGTTGTTGACGTTGTTGTTGTTGTTGTTGTTTATTTCACGTTTTTGTTGTTGTTGTTGTTGTTGTTTATTTGACGTTGTTGTTATTGTCTATTTGACGTTGTTGTTGTTGTTGTTTATTTGACGTTGTTGTTGTTGTTATTGTTGTTGTTTATTTGACGTTGTTGTTGTTGTTGTTGTTTATTTGATGTTGTTGTTGTTGTTTATTTGACGTTGGTGTTGTTGTTGTTTATTTGACGTTGTTGTTGTTGTTATTTATTTGACGTTGTTGTTGTTATTATTTATTTGACGTTGTTGTTGTTGTTGTTTATTTGACGTAGTTGTTGTTGTTGACGTTGTTGTTGTTGTTGTTGTTGTTGTTGTTGTTGTTTATTTGACGTTTTTTTTGTTGTTGATGTTGTTGTTGTTGTTTATTTGACGTTGTTGTTATTGTTTATTTGACGTTGTTTTTGTTGTTTATTTGACGTTGTTGTTGTTGCTATTGTTGTTGTTTATTTGACGTTGTTGTTGTTGTTGTTTATTTGATGTTGTTGTTGTTGTTGTTTATTTGACATTGGTGTTGTTGTTGTTTATTTGACGTTGTTGTTGTTGTTATTTATTTGACGTTGTTGTTGTTGTTGTTATTGTTTATTTGACGTTGTTGTTGTTGTAGTTTATTTAACGTTGTTATTATAGTGTATTTGACGTTGTTTTTGTTATTTGACGTTGTTGTTGTTGTATTTGTTGTTGTTGTTGCTTATTTGACGTTGTTGTTATTGTTGTTGTTATTGTTGTTGTTTATTTGACGTTGTTGTTGATGTTGTTTATTTGACGTTGTTGTTGTTGTTGTTTATTTGACATTGTTGTTGCTGTTGTTTATTTGACGTTGTTGTTGTTGTTGACGTTGTTGTTGTTGTTTATTTGACATTGTTGTTGTTGATGTTGTTGACGTTGTTGGTGTTGTTGTTTATTTGACGTTGTTGTTGTTGTTGACTTTGTTGGTGTTGTTGTTTATTTGACGTTGTTGTTGTTGACATTGTTGTTGTTGTTGTTTATTTGACGTTGTTGTTATTGTTGTTTATTTGACGTAGTTGTTGTTGTTGACGTTGTTGTTGTTGTTGTTGTTTATTTCACGTTTTTGTTGTTGTTGTTGTTGTTGTTTATTTGACGTTGTTGTTATTGTCTATTTGACGTTGTTGTTGTTGTTGTTTATTTGACGTTGTTGTTGTTGTTATTGTTGTTGTTTATTTGACGTTGTTGTTGTTGTTGTTGTTTATTTGATGTTGTTGTTGTTGTTTATTTGACGTTGGTGTTGTTGTTGTTTATTTGACGTTGTTGTTGTTGTTATTTATTTGACGTTGTTGTTGTTATTATTTATTTGACGTTGTTGTTGTTGTTGTTTATTTGACGTAGTTGTTGTTGTTGACGTTGTTGTTGTTGTTGTTGTTGTTGTTGTTGTTGTTTATTTGACGTTTTTTTTGTTGTTGATGTTGTTGTTGTTGTTTATTTGACGTTGTTGTTATTGTTTATTTGACGTTGTTTTTGTTGTTTATTTGACGTTGTTGTTGTTGCTATTGTTGTTGTTTATTTGACGTTGTTGTTGTTGTTGTTTATTTGATGTTGTTGTTGTTGTTGTTTATTTGACATTGGTGTTGTTGTTGTTTATTTGACGTTGTTGTTGTTGTTATTTATTTGACGTTGTTGTTGTTGTTGTTATTGTTTATTTGACGTTGTTGTTGTTGTAGTTTATTTAACGTTGTTATTATAGTGTATTTGACGTTGTTTTTGTTATTTGACGTTGTTGTTGTTGTTGTATTTGTTGTTGTTGTTGCTTATTTGACGTTGTTGTTATTGTTGTTGTTATTGTTGTTGTTTATTTGACGTTGTTGTTGATGTTGTTTATTTGACGTTGTTGTTGTTGTTGTTTATTTGACATTGTTGTTGCTGTTGTTTATTTGACGTTGTTGTTGTTGTTTATTTGACGTTTTTGTTGTTGTTATTGTTTATTTGACGTTGTCGTTGTTGTTGACATTATTGTTGTTGACATTGTTGTTGTTGTTGTTTATTTGACGTAGTTGTTGTTGTTGACGTTGTTGTTGTTGTTGTTTATTTGACGTTTTTGTTGTTGTTGATGTTGTTGTTGTTGTTTATTTGACGTTGTTGTTGTTGTTGTTTATTTGACGTTGTTGTTGTTGTTGTTATTGTTGTTGTTTATTTGACGTTGTTGTTGTTGTTGTTTATTTGATGTTGTTGTTGTTGTTTATTTGACATTGTTGTTGTTGTTGACGTTGATGTTGTTGTTTATTTGACATTGTTGTTGTTGTTGTTGACGTTGTTGGTGTTGTTGTTTATTTGACGTTGTTGTTGTTGACATTGTTGTTGTTGTTGTTTATTTGACGTTGTTGTTATTGTTGTTTATTTGACGTAGTTGTTGTTGTTGTTGACGTTGTTGTTCTTGTTGTTGTTTATTTGACGTTTTTGTTATTGTTGTTGTTGTTGTTTATTTGACGTTGTTGTTATTGTCTATTTGACGTTGTTGTTGTTTATTTGACGTTGTTGTTGTTGTTGTTGTTTATTTGACGTTGTTATTGTTGTTTATTTGATGTTGTTGTTGTTGTTGTTGTTTATTTGACGTTGTTGTTGTTGTTGTTTATTTGACATTGTTGTTGTTGTTGACGTTGTTGTTGTTGTTGTTTATTTAACGTTTTTGTTGTTGACGTTGTTGTTGTTGTTGTTGTTGTTATTTATTTGACATTGTTGTTGTTGTTATTGTTTATTTGACGTTGTTGTTGTTGTTTATTTGACGTTGTTGTTGTTGTTGTTGACATTGTTGTTGTTGTTGTTGTTGTTGTTGTTGATTTGACATTGTTGTTGTTGTTGACGTTGTTGTTGTTGTTGTTTATTTGACGTTGTTGTTGTTGTTGTTTATTTGACGTTGTTGTTGTTTATTTGACGTTGTTGTTTTTGTTTATTTGACGTTGTTGTTGTTGTTTATTTGACGTTGTTGTTGTTGTTGTTATTGTTGTTGTTTATTAGACGTTGTTGTTGTTGTTTATTTGAAGTTGTTGTTGTTGTTGTTGTTTATTTGACATTGTTGTTGTTGTTGACGTTGTTGTTGTTGTTTATTTGTTATTGTTGTTGTTGTTGTTGACGTTGTTGGTGTTGTTGTTTATTTGACATTGTTGTTGTTCTTTATTTGACGTTGTTTTAGTTGTTGTTGTTTATTTGACGTTGTTGTTGTTTATTTGACATTGTTGTTGTTGTTGACGTTGTTGTTGTTGTTGTTGTTTATTTGACATTGTTGTTGTTGTTGTTGTTGTTGTTGACGTTGTTGGTGTTGTTGTTTGTTTGACGTTGTTGTTGTTGTTGTTGTTTATTTGACGTTGTTTTAGTTGTTGTTGTTTATTTGACATTGTTGTTGTTTTTTATTTGACGTTGTTGTTGACATTGTTGTTGTTGTTGATTATTTGACGTTGTTGTTGTTGTTTATTTGACGTAGTTGTTGTTGTTGATGTTGTTGTTGTTGTTTATTTGACGTTTTGTTGTTGTTGATGTTGTTGTTGTTGTTTATTTGACGTTGTTGTTATTGTTTATTTGACGTTGTTTTTGTTGTTTATTTGACGTTGTTGTTGTTGTTATTGTTGTTGTTTATTTGACGTTGTTTTTGTTGTTGTTTATTTGATGTTGTTGTTGTTGTTTATTTGACGTTGGTGTTGTTGTTGTTTATTTGACGTTGTTGTTGTTATTTATTTGACGTTGTTTTTGTTATTTTTTATTTGACGTTGTTGTTGTTGTTTATTTGACGTTGTTATTATTGTTTATTTGATGTTGTTTTTGTTATTTGACGTTGTTGTTGTTGTTGTTGTATTTGTTGTTGTTGTTGTTGCTTATTTGACGTTGTTGTTATTGTTGTTTTTTATTCGACGTTGTTGTTGCTGTTGTTTATTTGACATTGTTGTTGTTGTTGTTTATTTGACGTTGTTGTTGTTGTTGTTGTTGTTGTTTTGACGTTGTTGTTGTTGTTGTTGACATTGTTGTTGTTGACATTGTTGTGGTTATTGTTTATTTGACGTTGTTGTTGCTGTTGTTTATTTGACGTTGTTGTTGTTGTTTATTTGACCTTGTTGTTGTTGTTGTTGTTTATTTGACGTTGTCGTTGTTGTTGACATTGTTGTTGTTGTTGTTGTTTATTTGACGTAGTTGTTGTTGTTGACGTTGTTGTTGTTGTTGTTGTTGTTTATTTGACGTTTTTGTTGTTGTTGATGTTGTTGTTGTTTATTTGACGTTGTTGTTGTTGTTGTTTATTTGACGTTGTTGTTGTTGTTTATTTGACGTTGTTGTTGTTCTTATTGTTGTTGTTTATTTGACGTTGTTGTTGTTGTTGTTGTTTATTTGATGTTGGTGTTGTTGTTTATTTGACATTGTTGTTGTTGTTGACGTTGTTGTTGTTGTTTATTTGACATTGTTGTTGTTGCTGTTGTTGACGTTGTTGGTGTTGTTGTTTATTTGACGTTGTTGTTGTTGTTGACGTTGTTGGTGTTGTTGTTTATTTGACATTGTTGTTGTTGACATTGTTGTTGTTGTTGTTGTTGTTTATTTGACGTTGTTGTTATTGTTGTTTATTTGACGTAGTTGTTGTTGTTGACGTTGTTGTTGTTGTTGTTGTTGTTTATTTGACGTTTTTGTTGTTGTTGTTGTTGTTGTTGTTTATTTGACGTTGTTGTTATTGTCTATTTGACGTTGTTGTTGTTGTTTATTTGACGTTGTTGTTGTTGTTATTGTTGTTGTTTATTTGACGTTGTTGTTGTTGTTGTTGTTTATTTGATGTTGTTGTTGTTTATTTGACGTTGGTGTTGTTGTTGTTTATTTGACGTTGTTGTTGTTGTTATTTATTTGACGTTGTTGTTGTTATTATTTATTTGACGTTGTTGTTGTTGTTGTTTATTTGACGTAGTTGTTGTTGTTGACGTTGTTGTTGTTGTTGTTGTTGTTGTTGTTGTTGTTTATTTGACGTTTTTGTTGTTGTCGATGTTGTTGTTGTTGTTTATTTGACGTTGTTGTTATTGTTTATTTGACGTTGTTTTTGTTGTTTATTTGACGTTGTTGTTATTGCTATTGTTGTTGTTTATTTGACGTTGTTGTTGTTGTTGTTTATTTGATGTTGTTGTTGTTTATTTGACATTGGTGTTGTTGTTGTTTATTTGACGTTGTTGTTGTTGTTATTTATTTGACGTTGTTGTTGTTGTTGTTGTTGTTGTTATTGTTTATTTGACGTTGTTGTTGTTGTTGTTGTTTATTTAACGTTGTTATTATAGTTTATTTGACGTTGTTTTTGTTATTTGACGTTGTTGTTGTTGTTGTATTTGTTGTTGTTGTTGCTTATTTGACGTTGTTGTTATTGTTGTTGTTATTGTTGTTGTTTATTTGACGTTGTTGTTGATGTTGTTTATTTGACGTTGTTGTTGTTGTTTATTTGACATTGTTGTTGCTGTTGTTTATTTGACGTTGTTGTTGTTGTTTATTTGACGTTTTTGTTGTTGTTATTGTTTATTTGACGTTGTCGTTGTTGTTGACATTGTTGTTGTTGACATTGTTGTTGTTGTTGTTTATTTGACGTAGTTGTTGTTGTTGACGTTGTTGTTGTTGTTGTTTATTTGACGTTTTTGTTGTTGTTGATGTTGTTGTTGTTGTTTATTTGACGTTGTTGTGGTTTATTTGACGTTGTTGTTGTTTATTTGACGTTGTTGTTGTTGTTGTTATTGTTGTTGTTTATTTGACGTTGTTGTTGTTGTTGTTTATTTGATGTTGTTGTTGTTGTTTATTTGACATTGTTGTTGTTGTTGACGTTGATGTTGTTGTTTATTTGACATTGTTGTTGTTGTTGTTGACGTTGTTGGTGTTGTTGTTTATTTGACGTTGTTGTTGTTGACATTGTTGTTGTTGTTGTTTATTTGACGTTGTTGTTATTGTTGTTTATTTGACGTAGTTGTTGTTGTTGTTGACGTTGTTGTTCTTGTTGTTGTTTATTTGACGTTTTTGTTATTGTTGTTGTTGTTGTTTATTTGACGTTGTTGTTATTGTCTATTTGACGTTGTTGTTGTTTATTTGACGTTGTTGTTGTTGTTGTTGTTGTTTATTTGACGTTGTTATTGTTGTTTATTTGATGTTGTTGTTGTTGTTGTTTATTTGACGTTGTTGTTGTTGTTGTTTATTTGACATTGTTGTTGTTGTTGACGTTGTTGTTGTTGTTGTTTATTTGACGTTGTTGTTGTTGACGTTGTTGTTGTTGTTGTTGTTATTTATTTGACATTGTTGTTGTTGTTGTTGTTGTTGTTTATTTGACGTTGTTGTTGTTGTTTATTTGACGTTGTTGTTGTTTATTTGACATTGTTGTTGTTGTTGTTATTGTTTATTTGACCTATAATGTTGTTGTTTATTTGACGTTGTTGTTGTTGTTGTTGACGTTGTTGTTGTTGTTGTTGTTGTTGCTTATTTGACGTTGTTGTTGTTGTTGTTGACGTTGTTGTTGTTGTTGACGTTGTTGTTGTTGTTGTTTGTTTGACATTGTTGTTGTTGTTGTTGTTGTTTATTTGACGTTGTTGTTGTTGTTGTTTATATGACGTTGTTGTTGTTGTTTATTTGACGTTGTAATTGTAGTTGTTGTTGTTATTGTTGTTGTTTATTTGACGTTGTTGTTGTTGTTTATTTGATGTTGTTGTTTATTTGACATTGTTGTTGTTGACGTTGATGTTGTTGTTGTTGTTTATTTGTTATTGTTGTTGTTGTTGTTGTTGTTGACGTTGTTGGTGTTGTTCTTTATTTAACGTTGTTGTTGTTGTTGTTTATTTGACGTTGTTGTTATTGTTGTTTATTTGACGTAGTTGTTGTTGTTGACGTTGTTGTTGTTGTTGTTGTTGTTGTTGTTGTTTATTTGACGTTTTTGTTGTTGTTGTTGTTGTTGTTTATTTGACGTTGTTGTTATTGTCTATTTGACGTTGTTGTTGTTGTTTATTTGACGTTGTTGTTGTTGTTATTGTTGTTGTTTATTTGACGTTGTTGTTGTTGTTGTTGTTTATTTGATGTTGTTGTTGTTGTTTATTTGACATTGGTGTTGTTGTTGTTTATTTGACGTTGTTGTTGTTGTTATTTATTTGACGTTGTTGTTGTTATTATTTATTTGACGTTGTTGTTGTTGTTGTTTATTTAACGTAGTTGTTGTTGTTGACGTTGTTATTGTTGTTGTTGTTGTTGTTTATTTGACGTTTTTGTTGTTGTCGATGTTGTTGTTGTTGTTTATTTGACGTTGTTGTTATTGTTTATTTGACGTTGTTTTTGTTGTTTATTTGACGTTGTTGTTGTTGCTATTGTTGTTGTTTATTTGACGTTGTTGTTGTTGTTGTTTATTTGATGTTGTTGTTGTTGTTGTTTATTTGACATTGGTGTTGTTGTTGTTTATTTGACGTTGTTGTTGTTGTTATTTATTTGACATTGTTGTTGTTGTTGTTGTTGTTATTGTTTATTTGACGTTGTTGTTGTTGTTGTTTATTTAACGTTGTTATTATAGTTTATTTGACGTTGTTTTTGTTATTTGACGTTGTTGTTGTTGTTGTATTTGTTGTTGTTGTTGCTTATTTGACGTTGTTGTTATTGTTGTTGTTATTGTTGTTGTTTATTTGACGTTGTTGTTGATGTTGTTTATTTGACGTTGTTGTTGTTGTTTATTTGACATTGTTGTTGTTGTTGTTTATTTGACGTTGTTGTTGTTGTTTATTTGACGTTTTTGTTGTTGTTATTGTTTATTTGACGTTGTCGTTGTTGTTGACATTGTTGTTGTTGACATTGTTGTTGTTGTTGTTTATTTGACGTAGTTGTTGTTGTTGACGTTGTTGTTGTTGTTGTTTATTTGACGTTTTTGTTGTTGTTGATGTTGTTGTTGTTGTTTATTTGACGTTGTTGTGGTTTATTTGACGTTGTTGTTGTTGTTGTTTATTTGACGTTGTTGTTGTTGTTGTTATTGTTGTTGTTTATTTGACGTTGTTGTTGTTGTTGTTTATTTGATGTTGTTGTTGTTGTTTATTTGACATTGTTGTTGTTGTTGACGTTGATGTTGTTGTTTATTTGACATTGTTGTTGTTGTTGTTGACGTTGTTGGTGTTGTTGTTTATTTGACGTTGTTGTTGTTGACATTGTTGTTGTTGTTGTTTATTTGACGTTGTTGTTATTGTTGTTTATTTGACGTAGTTGTTGTTGTTGACGTTGTTGTTCTTGTTGTTGTTTATTTGACGTTTTTGTTATTGTTGTTGTTGTTGTTTATTTGACGTTGTTGTTATTGTCTATTTGACGTTGTTGTTGTTTATTTGACGTTGTTGTTGTTGTTGTTGTTGTTTATTTGACGTTGTTATTGTTGTTTATTTGATGTTGTTGTTGTTGTTGTTTATTTGACGTTGTTGTTGTTGTTGTTTATTTGACATTGTTGTTGTTGTTGACGTTGTTGTTGTTGTTGTTTATTTGACGTTGTTGTTGTTGACGTTGTTGTTGTTGTTGTTGTTATTTATTTGACATTGTTGTTGTTGTTGTTGTTGTTGTTTATTTGACGTTGTTGTTGTTGTTTATTTGACGTTGTTGTTGTTTATTTGACATTGTTGTTGTTGTTGTTATTGTTTATTTGACCTATAATGTTGTTGTTTATTTGACGTTGTTGTTGTTGTTGTTGACGTTGTTGTTGTTGTTGTTGTTGTTGTTGTTGCTTATTTGACGTTGTTGTTGTTGTTGACGTTGTTGTTGTTGTTGTTTGTTTGACATTGTTGTTGTTGTTGTTGTTTATTTGACGTTGTTGTTGTTGTTGTTTATATGACGTTGTTGTTGTTGTTTATTTGACGTTGTAATTGTAGTTGTTGTTGTTATTGTTGTTGTTTATTTGACGTTGTTGTTGTTGTTTATTTGATGTTGTTGTTTATTTGACATTGTTGTTGTTGACGTTGATGTTGTTGTTGTTGTTTATTTGTTATTGTTGTTGTTGTTGTTGTTGTTGACGTTGTTGGTGTTGTTCTTTATTTAACGTTGTTGTTGTTGTTGTTTATTTGATGTTGTTTTAGTTGTTGTTGTTTATTTGACGTTGTTGTTGTTGTTGTTTATTTGACATTGTTGTTGTTGTTGACGTTGTTGTTATTGTTTATTTGACATTGTTGTTGTTGTTGTTGTTGACGTTGTTGGTGTTGTTGTTTATTTGGTTGTTGTTGTTGTTGTTTATTTGATGTTGTTTTAGTTGTTGTTGTTTATTTGACATTGTAGTTGTTTTTTATTTGACGTTGTTGTTGACATTGTTGTTGTTGTTGTTGATTATTTGACGTTGTTGTTGTTGTTTATTTGACGTAGTTGTTGTTGTTGACGTTGTTGTTGTTGTTGTTGTTTATTTGACGTTTTTGTTGTTGTTGATGTTGATTATTTGACGTTGTTGTTGTTGTTTATTTGACGTAGTTGTTGTTGTTGACGTTGTTGTTGTTGTTGTTGTTTATTTGACGTTTTTGTTGTTGTTGATGTTGTTGTTGTTGTTGTTGTTTATTTGACGTTGTTGTTATTGTTTATTTGACGTTGTTTTTGTTGTTTATTTGACGTTGTTGTTGTTGTTATTGTTGTTGTTTATTTGACGTTGTTGTTGTTGTTTATTTGATGTTGTTGTTGTTGTTTATTTGACGTTGGTGTTGTTGTTGTTTATTTGACGTTGTTGTTGTTGTTATTTATTTGACGTTGTTGTTGTTATTGTTTATTTGACGTTGTTGTTGTTGTTGTTGTTTATTTGACGTTGTTATTATTGTTTATTTGATGTGGTTTTTGTTATTTGACGTAGTTGTTGTTGTATTTGTTGTTGTTGTTGCTTATTTGACGTTGTTGTTATTGTTGTTGTTTATTTGACGTTGTTGTTGCTGTTGTTTATTTGACGTTGTTGTTGTTTTTTTAACGTTGTTGTTGTTGACATTGTTGTTGTTGTTTGTTTGACGTTGTTGTTGCTGTTGTTTATTTGACGTTGTTGTTGTTGTTGTTGTTTATTTGACGTTGTTGTTGTTGTTGTTTATTTGACGTTGTCGTTGTTGTTGACATTGTTGTTGTTGTTGTTGTTTATTTGACGTAGTTGTTGTTGTTGACGTTGTTGTTGTTGTTTATTTGACGTTTTTGTTGTTGTTGATGTTGTTGTTGTTGTTGTTTATTTGACGTTGTTGTTGTTATTTATTTGACGTTGTTGTTGTTGTTGTTTATTTGACGTTGTTGTTGTTATTGTTGTTGTTTATTTGACGTTTTTTTTTGTTGTTTATTTGATGTTGTTGTTGTTGTTGTTTTTTTGACATTGTTGTTGTTGTTGACGTTGTTGTTGTTGTTTATTTGACATTGTTGTTGTTGATGTTGTTGACGTTGTTGGTGTTGTTGTTTATTTGACGTTGTTGTTGTTGTTGTTTGTTTGACATTGTTGTTGTTGTTGTTGTTTATTTGACGTTGTTGTTGTTGTTGTTTATATGACGTTGTTGTTGTTGTTTATTTGACGTTGTAATTGTAGTTGTTGTTGTTATTGTTGTTGTTTATTTGACGTTGTTGTTGTTGTTTATTTGATGTTGTTGTTTATTTGACATTGTTGTTGTTGACGTTGATGTTGTTGTTGTTGTTTATTTGTTATTGTTGTTGTTGTTGTTGTTGTTGACGTTGTTGGTGTTGTTCTTTATTTAACGTTGTTGTTGTTGTTGTTTATTTGATGTTGTTTTAGTTGTTGTTGTTTATTTGACGTTGTTGTTGTTGTTGTTTATTTGACATTGTTGTTGTTGTTGACGTTGTTGTTATTGTTTATTTGACATTGTTGTTGTTGTTGTTGTTGACGTTGTTGGTGTTGTTGTTTATTTGGTTGTTGTTGTTGTTGTTGTTTATTTGATGTTGTTTTAGTTGTTGTTGTTTATTTGACATTGTAGTTGTTTTTTATTTGACGTTGTTGTTGACATTGTTGTTGTTGTTGTTGATTATTTGACGTTGTTGTTGTTGTTTATTTGACGTAGTTGTTGTTGTTGACGTTGTTGTTGTTGTTGTTGTTTATTTGACGTTTTTGTTGTTGTTGATGTTGTTGTTGTTGTTGTTGTTTATTTGACGTTGTTGTTATTGTTTATTTGACGTTGTTTTTGTTGTTTATTTGACGTTGTTGTTGTTGTTATTGTTGTTGTTTATTTGACGTTGTTGTTGTTGTTTATTTGATGTTGTTGTTGTTGTTTATTTGACGTTGGTGTTGTTGTTGTTTATTTGACGTTGTTGTTGTTGTTATTTATTTGACGTTGTTGTTGTTATTATTTATTTGACGTTGTTGTTGTTGTTGTTGTTTATTTGACGTTGTTATTATTGTTTATTTGATGTGGTTTTTGTTATTTGACGTAGTTGTTGTTGTATTTGTTGTTGTTGTTGCTTATTTGACGTTGTTGTTATTGTTGTTGTTTATTTGACGTTGTTGTTGCTGTTGTTTATTTGACGTTGTTGTTGTTTTTTTAACGTTGTTGTTGTTGACATTGTTGTTGTTGTTTGTTTGACGTTGTTGTTGCTGTTGTTTATTTGACGTTGTTGTTGTTGTTGTTGTTTATTTGACGTTGTTGTTGTTGTTGTTTATTTGACGTTGTCGTTGTTGTTGACATTGTTGTTGTTGTTGTTGTTTATTTGACGTAGTTGTTGTTGTTGACGTTGTTGTTGTTGTTTATTTGACGTTTTTGTTGTTGTTGATGTTGTTGTTGTTGTTGTTGTTTATTTGACGTTGTTGTTGTTATTTATTTGACGTTGTTGTTGTTGTTGTTTATTTGACGTTGTTGTTGTTATTGTTGTTGTTTATTTGACGTTTTTTTTTGTTGTTTATTTGATGTTGTTGTTGTTGTTGTTTTTTTGACATTGTTGTTGTTGTTGACGTTGTTGTTGTTGTTTATTTGACATTGTTGTTGTTGATGTTGTTGACGTTGTTGGTGTTGTTGTTTATTTGACGTTGTTGTTGCTGTTGTTTATTTGACGTTGTTGTTGTTGTTGTTGTTTATTTGACGTTGTTGTTGTTGTTTATTTGACGTTGTTGTTGTTGTTGACATTGTTGTTGTTGTTTATTTGACGTTGTTGTTGTTGTTGTTATTTATTTGACGTTGTTGTTGTTGTTGTTTATTTGACGTTGTTGTTGTTGTTGTTTATTTGACGTTGTTGTTGTTTATTTGACATTGTTGTTGTTGTTGTTATTGTTTATTTGACCTTTAATGTTGTTGTTTATTTGACGTTGTTGTTGTTGTTGTTGACATTGTTGTTGTTGTGGTTGTTGCTTATTTGACGTTGTTGTTGTTGTTGTTGACGTTGTTGTTGTTGTTGTTGTTTGTTTGACGTTGTTGTTGTTGTTGTTGTTTATTTGACGTTGTTGTTGTTGTTGTTGTTTATTTGACGTTGTTGTTGTTGTTTATTTGACGTTGTTGTTGTAGTTGTTGTTATTGTTGTTGTTTATTTGACGTTGTTGTTGTTGTTGTTTATTTGATGTTGTTGTTTATTTGACATTGTTGTTGTTGTTGACGTTGTTGTTGTTGTTGTTGTTTATTTGTTATTGTTGTTGTTGTTGTTGTTGACGTTGTTGGTGTTGTTGTTTATTTGACGTTGTTGTTGTTGTTGTTGTTGTTTATTTGACGTTGTTTTAGTTGTTGTTGTTTATTTGACGTTGTTGTTGTTGTTGTTTATTTGACATTGTTGTTGTTGTTGACGTTGTTGTTATTGTTTATTTGACATTGTTGTTGTTGTTGTTGACGTTGTTGGTGTTGTTGTTTATTTGACGTTGTTGTTGTTGTTGTTGTTTATTTGATGTTGTTTTAGTTGTTGTTGTTTATTTGACATTGTTGTTGTTTTTTATTTGACGTTGTTGTTGACATTGTTGTTGTTGTTGTTGTTGATTATTTGACGTTGTTGTTGTTGTTTATTTGACGTAGTTGTTGTTGTTGACGTTGTTGTTGTTGTTGTTGTTGTTTATTTGACGTTTTTGTTGTTGTTGATGTTGTTGTTGTTGTTTATTTGACGTTGTTGTTATTGTTTATTTGACGTTGTTTTTATTGTTTATTTGACGTTGTTGTTGTTGTTATTGTTGTTGTTTATTTGACGTTGTTGTTGTTGTTGTTGTTTATTTGATGTTGTTGTTGTTGTTTATTTGACGTTGGTGTTGTTGTTGTTTATTTGACGTTGTTGTTGTTGTTATTTATTTGACGTTGTTGTTGTTATTGTTTATTTGACGTTGTTGTTGTTGTTGTTTATTTGACGTTGTTATTATTGTTTATTTGATGTGGTTTTTGTTATTTGACGTTGTTGTTGTTGTATTTGTTGTTGTTGTTGTTGCTTATTTTACGTTGTTGTTATTGTTGTTGTTTATTTGACGTTGTTGTTGCTGTTGTTTATTTGACGTTGTTGTTGTTGTTTATTTGACGTTGTTGTTGTTGTTTTTTTGATGTTGTTGTTGTTGTTGTTGACATTGTTGTTGTTGTTTGTTTGACGTTGTTGTTGCTGTTGTTTATTTGACGTTGTTGTTGTTGTTGTTTATTTGACGTTGTTGTTGTTGTTGTTGTTGTTTATTTGACGTTGTCGTTGTTGTTGACATTGTTGTTGTTGTTGTTGTTGTTTATTTGACGTAGTTGTTGTTGTTGACGTTGTTGTTGTTGTTGTTATTTATTTGACGTTTTTGTTGTTGTTGATGTTGTTGTTGTTGTTGTTTATTTGACGTTGTTGTTGTTATTTATTTGACGTTGTTGTTGTTGTTGTTGTTGTTTATTTGACGTTGTTGTTGTTATTGTTGTTGTTTATTTGACGTTGTTGTTGTTGTTGTTTATTTGATGTTGTTGTTGTTGTTGTTTATTTGACATTGTTGTTGTTGACGTTGTTGTTGTTGTTTATTTGACATTGTTGTTGTTGTTGTTGTTGACGTTGTTGGTGTTGTTGTTTATTTGACGTTGTTGTTGCTGTTGTTTATTTGACGTTGTTGTTGTTGTTGTTGTTGTTTATTTGACGTTGTTGTTGTTATTTATTTGATGTTGTTGTTGTTGACATTGTTGTTGTTGACATTGTTGTTGTTGTTGTTTATTTGACGTTGTTGTTGTTGTTGTTTATTTGACGTTGTTGTTGTTGTTTATTTGACGTTGTTGTTGTTGTTTATTTGACGTTGTCGTTGTTGTTGACATTGTTGTTGTTGTTGTTTATTTGACGTAGTTGTTGTTGTTGACGTTGTTGTTGTTGTTGTTTATTTGATGTTTTTGTTGTTGTTGATGTTGTTGTTGTTGTTGTTTATTTGACGTTGTTGTTGTTGTTGTTTATTTGACGTTGTTGTTGTTGTTGTTTATTTGACGTTGTTGTTGTTATTGTTGTTGTTTATTTGACGTTGTTGTTGTTGTTGTTTATTTGATGTTGTTGTTGTTGTTTATTTGACATTGTTGTTGTTGTTGTTTATTTGACATTGTTGTTGTTTTTGTTGACGTTGTTGGTGTTGTTGTTTATTTGACGTTGTTGTTGTTGACATTGTTGTTGTTGTTGTTTATTTGACGTTGTTGTTATTGTTGTTTATTTGACGTAGTTGTTGTTGTTGACGTTGTTGTTGTTGTTGTTGTTGTTGTTGTTGTTTATTTGACGTTTTTGTTGTTGTTGTTGTTGTTTATTTGACGTTGTTGTTATTGTCTATTTGACGTTGTTGTTGTTGTTTATTTGACGTTGTTGTTGTTGTAATTGTTGTTGTTATTGTTGTTGTTTATTTGACGTTGTTGTTGTTGTTGTTTTGGGGTAAGTATTGAATGGTTTCTTACCAACCCTTGATGAGCCACTAGAACCTCCAATTTGAATTTTTCCCTAATTTCAAACCCACCTTAATTCTTTCACCAACCATAACCAGATCCGCAAACCCTATCCAAGCACTTCCTATCATGTGATCATAAAACGGCCATTACAAGGTACTCATAAACATATCAACAAGTTCTCGCTCCATGAGTGGAGGTTGAACCCTCGCAGCCAGCTCACGCCATTTCTGGGCGTATTCTTTGAAGGATTCTTTTGGCCCTTGTGACAAATTCTGTAATTGAATGCGATTAGGTTCCATATTCATATTGTACTAATAATGTTTGACAAAAGCTCGAGCAAGATCATTCCAGCATCGAATATGGGTTTTTTCCAACTTCGTGTACCACTCCATGGATGCCCTAGATAGGCTATCCTGGAAGAAATGAATCAAAAGCCCCTGATCCTCGGTATGTACCAACATCTTTCAGAAATAAGCAGTTGCGTGAGTAACGGGACATGACAAACTGTTGTACTTTTCAAATACAGGTGGTTTGAACTTTGGAGGAGCCTTCACCCTAGATACTAACCCAAAATCATTAGCATCCATGCCAAGGACTCCTTTCCCTTCCACAGCTTTTAACCGTTCTTCTAACAATTGATACCTTTTATCCTCAATCTGAACATCTGGCTTAGAACACCGCACAGAAAGCTGATCTTCATCCTGATCAAAATTATAGTCCTGCTCTTGATAATTTCTTACACCACCCTTATTATCTCTTCGGTTCCCCACAAGACGAGGTCCTGGAGACGGGGGAAATTTCCCCATGTTGATGTTGCGCAGAAAAGGATTACCAGGTGGCCGGTGAAAATTCCTGATGGGCTGATCCTGCACATCCTTCAGTCCTACAGAAATGTCCTGATAGAGCCCTTGATTCCCACCATCCACTGGATAGCGAAGTTGATTGTTGACAATGGCCGCCAATTCCTCCTGTCGGCGATTCACATTGGTGATGATCTTTATGAACTGGGTCATTTGAATAGCCATTTGGGCCCTCATTTCAGCGAGTTCAGCTTGGATCTGTTCCATCTGACATGGAAAATTGTTTCTGGTGGAATACCGAAGAGTAGTCATATTGAATTCTGAATAAGAAAAACATAAAAATAAGAATATCGTCCTGAGATAACCTGTCATGTATGTAATGTGTATGAATGAATGATTATGCATGAAATATCAGTCATTTCCAAGGTGTTCCAAGAATTTTTTCAATCCCCAGGAATATCAAACAATCATAAGAAGAGAGATAATCAGAGACCGACAGAAGATATAACAATGAAAATTGATTTAAAAATAAAAATAATCCTCCATATCAGGAGCAAGTTTGTACAAGAATGGACCAAAACGCATAAAAATATAAATGATCCCGTCCAACAAGATTGGTGGTGATCATAAGTCATGAAAGAAAAGAAATGTCCTGATTACAACAATCAATTAGGTGGATCTTTGATTTCTGTGTAATACAACGGTCCCCCTTGTCGAAAATACCCTTCACTCCATTCTTTGGTTTCTGCGAATAATTTCCTTGTCTTTTCATGATCTTGTCCTCGTGCGAAGCTATCGATCACCACATCTTTCTGAAATAATTGTCCCTCCAAGTATACACATTTCTCCAAGAAGCGATCACATTCCTTGCACTCTGGAAAAGGTATGGGTACGGGTGCATCTTCCATCTCTTTTGTTTTGTCTCGAAGTCTGGCGTTTCCTTTGCTTCCAATTCTAACTTAACATCTTTAAGTTGCTTCCCTAATTCTTTGACTTTTGCTTTGTTTTTTTTGTTGGCTGTTTGAAACTTTACGGTTTCCCGATGATTCTTTTCTGCATTGGTAAGAGAAAGTTGATACTCCTTTGTAGATACAAAGTGGTCTTCCACCCCAGGTCTTCTTTTGGTCTTCCTACCTCCAGAACTACTTTCACCTTCATATTCTTTCAGCTGACGGGCTAATTCTTTCTTTTTTGCTTCCAAAAAGTACATCTCCATATTTTGTCTTCAAGATTGATACGGAGGTTTTGGTTTTCCTTTTCTATTTGGTAAAAAATCTCCTTCGGTACATCATCCTGCCTCTTGGTAGGTTTTGGATACAATGGTTCTTCCTTTGAAAAAGGCAACATGAGAGTTCTTGCTCTTTGTAACACCCTCTAAAACCCGCATATAATTTTCGCAAATAAAAAAAATTATAAACTCAGAGTACATGTAATAATCGAGGAATGCTACAATTCTCTTTTAATAAAATAAATTCCTGTCATGCATAATTTTAGTGGTAACTCATACATGTCTACACAGCGGAATAATTTATTTAATAAAATCAAATGTTATAATATTTTCCAAAATCATCAGGGATTAACACCTGGAAAAGTCAACGTCATATTATAACAATTAAAAGAAAATAAACGAGTCTGACTAAAGCAGCTCGACAACCAGACGTTCCCGGAGTTACAACTATCAGAGCATGACCCGGACATACTAAAACGAAACTAAACTAGACACGATAAGCCTTCGCCAAGCACCTGAGCGAAGCTCCTCAATCTGAAATATTCAACAGTAAGGGTGAGCTTCTCAAATATACATTTGGTTATACATTCATAACAATCAATTCACGAAAATCATAAGCATCACCCAATCAATAGCATATTTCCTAGTTTACAAAACCTTTACAATTCATATATCCATGACATATTGCCTTTCATATTTGCAAATATTCATCAAACATCATCAACCATTTATCAACTCAAACGTGCATACAAACAACCAAATATAACATTGGGAAAATCATCCATTCATGTTATATTCGAGTAATGCAACACACCCATGCATGTGGTACCACTACACCGCCCCATTAAATCTCGGGTCACGGATAACTCACCGTTCCATTATATCGCGGACACGGCTACCACCTCAACGTTCCATTAAATCGCGGACACGTATATTGGCCACCATGTTAATTCCACACAATGGGAATTAACAAATGCAACATGACATGTAAGTATGTAACACTCAGCATACTATGAACATCGATCAACATATCATGCACATCAACAATATCAAACATAACATGATATGAAATAGCATGTAACCACTCAGCATACCATTTAAACATAAATCATATCAAGTTACGAATAGCATGTAATCACTCAGCATACTACTCAAACATCAACCAATCACATCAATTATATCATAATTCATGCTCGATAACATATCTAAAAGCATGGCAATAAAAATCCAACATCAAAACACTGAAATCAAAAATTCAGAAATCATCACAGCAGAGCAACACGGGCACCCGTGTTGTGCAACACGGCCCGTGTTGTACAGCACGTCCAGAAAAATGCACATTTAATTTTATCAGTACAGGGGCTCTGACACGGGTACCCGTGTTGTGCAACACGGCCCGTGTCGTGCAACCAGGAGCACACCCCTTCCAACTCAGGGGAGCAACACGGGCACCCGTGTTGTGCAACACGGCCCGTGTTGCTGAGCGCGCACAGGATTTTCCTGAACCTGCGGCAGCTCAGAAAACAGCAGTCCAAACGCGGGAAAACGTCCGCCAAAACGCGCATTTCAGTACCTAACGCGTCGAGTTTGTACAATTTACAACAACACCACAATATCCAAGTTACCAACAATTATTATAATAACCTTAATCGGGGATTAACCGTCCTTTTGGGGAATTCTACTGACACTGAGGTTATCCCTACAACTTCCAAGGTAAATTCACGATCATATCCCAATTCCTCATTTGGGACCTAAAACTCTTAATCGATCCATGAGAATTGGGAACCTAACCCTTTTCTAACAAGGTTCAGTCCTACGGTTATCGATCCCTAGAAACATCTAACAATTGGGATTTTCCTACAATTACCCGAATCAACCGTACATAAACCCATAAACAAATATAAATCGAGTATAAACCCCCCTTACCTTATCAATTAGCAGCTTTGAGTTCTTGGGCGATGTTCTTCGTTCTTCGTTCTTCAGAGCTCTATTTTCCCAATTCCAACTTCTGTTCTTACGTGAAAACCAAAAATGAGAAAATGGCCTAAGTCCCAAACATAACTTTATTTCTCTGCACCCCCACTCTTTACTAACAACATCTAAGCCCAATAACATAAAAATTCTAATATTCCTTATTTCTTTTATTTTCCTCAAATATTCCAAAATAATAATTCTTTTTATTTTATTAATTCTAATAAAATAAATTCCCAAATTTAAATAAATCAATTAATTGAAAACGGGGTGTTACAACTCTCCCCCACTAAAAGAGTTTTCGTCCTCGAAAACATACCTTAGACGAACAGCTCCGGATAAGCCTCTTTCATCTGGCTCTCCAGCTCCCAAGTGATATTTCCATCTGCTGGACCTCCCCAAGCAACCTTCACTAATGCTATCTCTTTACCTCTTAACTGTTTCACTTCCCGATCATCTATCCTCATAGGCAATGTTTCTACTGTCAGGTTATCTCTCACCTGTACATCATCTATTTGGATTACATGAGATGGGTCTGGAATGTATCTCCTCAGCTGAGAAACATGAAAAACATCATGCAAATTCGCAAGTCTCGGAGGTAAAGCAATACGATAAGCAACTTCTCCAACTCTTTCCGTAATCTGAAACGGACCAATAAAACGCGGAGTCAACTTCTTAGACTTCAACGCCCGACCAATACCCGTCATCGGAGTAACTCTCATAAACACATGATCTCCAGCACTGAATTCTAAATTCCTTCTCCTCTCATCATGATAACTTTTCTGACGACTCTGAGAAGCTCTCATCTTTTCTTGAATCAATTTGATCTTTTCAGTAGTCTGCTGAACAATCTCTGGCCCAACTACCGAACTCTCTCCAGCTTCATACCAACACAAAGGTGTTCTACACCGTCTACCATACAATGCCTCAAACGGAGCCATACCAATACTCGAATGGTAACTATTGTTATAAGTAAACTCAATCAATGGCAAATAGCTATCCCAAGCTCCACCTTTCTCTAGAACACAAGCACGCAATAAATCTTCCAACGATTGAATCGTCCTCTCCGTCTGTCCATCAGTCTGAGGATGGTAAGCTGAACTCAACCTCAATTTAGTACCCAAAGCCTTCTGCAATCCTTCCCAAAATTTCGAAGTGAACCTCGGATCTCTATCTGACACAATACTAGAAGGAACTCCATGCAAACTCACTATTTTCTCAATATATAAATGTGCCAATCTCTCCATCGAGTAATCCATTCGCACCGGTATAAAATGAGCAGACTTAGTCAACCTATCCACAACGACCCATATCGCTTCACAATTCATAGGAGTCCTCGGCAACCCAGATACAAAATCCATAGAAATACTATCCCACTTCCATTCTGGAATAAACATTGGTTGCATAAATCCAGACGGCTTCTGATGCTCAATCTTCGATTTCTGACAGATTAAACATGCATACACAAATTCAGCTATTTCCTTTTTCATTCCCGGCCACCAAAACAATTTCTTCAAATCATGATACATTTTCGTGGCACCCGGATGAATACTCATCCCACTGCGATGTCCTTCCTCTAATATACTTTTCTTGATTTCTGCGACATCAGGAACACAAACTCTATTGCCAAATCTCATAACATCATTTTCATCAATTCTAAACTCACCACCTTGACCTTGGTTGATCAACGTCAATTTATCAACCAAATTAACATCAGATTTCTGCCCGATCCTGATCTCTTCTAGAATACCACTAGTAAGTTTCAACATACCCAAACGAACACACTTCGGAGTACTTTCACAAACTAAACTCAAATCTCGGAATTGTTCAATTAAATCCAATTCACGAACCATCATCATAGACATATGCAAGGATTTCCTGCTCAAAGCATCTGCAACCACATTTGCCTTACCAGGGTGGTAATTCAAACCAAAATCATAATCTTTGAGAAATTCCAACCACCTTCTTTGCCTCATATTGAGCTCTTTCTGATCGAAAAGATACTTCAAACTCTTATGATCGCTATACACTTCAAATCTCGAACCATACAGATAATGTCTCCACAATTTCAAGACAAACACAACTGCTGCCAACTCTAAGTCATGAGTAGGATAGTTCCTTTCATGAACCTTCAACTGTCTCGAAGCATACGCAACTACCTGTTGATTCTGCATTAAAACACCACCTAAACCCAACAGAGATGCATCACAATAGACCACAAAAGATTCCACCGGATTCGGCAAAATCAGAATAGGAGCACTAGTCAATCTCCGCTTCAATTCTTGGAAACCTTTCTCACAATCAGAATCCCAAATAAACGATTGTCCTTTACGAGTCAACTTCGTCAACGGCAATGCTAACTTTGAGAATCCTTCGATAAACTTTCTGTAATAACCTGCAAGACCAAGAAAACTTCTGATTTCCGAAACAGTCTTCGGCGCTTCCCACTGAGATACCGCTTCTACTTTTGTAGGATCCACTGCAATACCATTTTTAGAAATCACATGTCCAAGAAAACTAACTTCATTCAGCCAGAACTCACATTTGGACAACTTTGCATACAACTTCCTATCTTTCAGCAATTCTAACACAATTCTGAGATGTTCCGCATGTTCTTCGTCATTCTTGGAATAAATCAGAATGTCATCAATAAAAACCACAACAAACTTATCCAGATACGGATGAAAAATCCTGTTCATATATTCCATGAAAACACCAGGTGCATTAGTAACTCCGAACGGCATAACAGAATATTCATAATGCCCATACCTCGTTCGAAAAGCAGTCTTCTGAATATCTTCCGCTTTCACACGAATCTGATGATATCCAGATCTCAAGTCAATCTTACTGAATACACTAGCTCCAATTAGTTGATCCATCAAATCATCAATCCTCGGTAACGGATACCGATTCTTAATGGTTACCTTGTTCAATTGTCTGTAATCAACACACAGTCTCATAGAACCTTCTTTCTTCTTAACCAACAATACCGGAGCACCCCAAGGCGAAACACTTGGACGAATAAACTTCTTCTCCAGTAAATCTTCCAACTGACTCTTCAATTCAGCCAATTCAGACGCAGACATACGATATGGCGCCATCGACACCGGTCTCGTACCAGGAATTAAATCTATAGAGAATTCCACTTCTCTCTCAGGAGGTAGCTCACCAACATCATCCGGAAAGACTTCTGGAAAATCACACACCACTGGCAATTCACCACTCCTGACCTTTCCTGTTGCATCTAACGAAGCAAGTAACATAAACACGTTAGCACCATCTTCCATTGCTTCTTGTACCTGCCTAGCAGTCATAGTCAAATTCTCGACACCAACTGCTTCTGGAAAAATCACCGTCTTAGCAAAACAGTTCAGATGAACCCGGTTGAATTCCAACCAGTTCATCCCAAGGATAATATCAATTTGTTCAAGCGGTAGGCACACTAAATCCATACCGAAACTTCTACCAAAAATCTCAATAGGACAATTCCTACATACAAGTGAAGTTGTCACTGAACCCGATGCAGGAGTATCAACAACCATGCTACCTCGCATACCAGATATGTCCAGTTTCAACCTCTCAGCACAATCCAAAGAAATGAAAGAATGAGTTGCACCAGTATCAATAATTGCAACTAAAGGTGTGCCATGAATAAAACACGTACCTTTAATCAATCGATCCTCTGGAGTAGTCTCAGATCCAGACAAAGCGAACACTCTTCCACTTGACTGATCCTTCCTAGGCTTAGGACACTGCGGACGAATGTGACCTTCTTCGCCACAATTGTAACAAGTAACAGACTTCCCTTTGCAATCAATAGACAAATGACCGGCCTTTCCACATTTATAGCACTTCTTCTCATCACTCTTGCAATCTCGAATGTGATGACCAGACTCACCACACCTGTAGCATCTGATAGGAGCCTTAGAATCTCCCCCACTAGGCCTTTTCCAACCGCCTGATCTCTGGTTATCTCTACCATATGGCTTGCCACGGTCCATATGTTGCTTTCCTCTTTTGTCAACAGCCCCACGAGAGTGAGACGACCGATTCTTGGTAATATCTTCTTCCAAGATTCTGCTACAATCCACCAGATCAGAAAATCTACGAATACGCTGGTACCTGATTCCCTGCTTAATCTCATCTCGGAGACCATTCTCAAATTTGATACATTTAGAGAATTCTCCAGCCTCATCATTGTTGTAGTGTGCATAATACTTTGCCAGCTCAGTGAACTTAGTAGCATACTCACTAACAGTCAGATTGCCCTGCTTAAGCTCCAAAAATTCAATTTCCTTTCTTCCCCGAACATCTTCAGGAAAGTACCTCCTCAGAAAAGCCCTTCTGAAGTTAGCCCAAGTCAGTGCCTCTCCATCCTGAACCATTTCAGTCCTTGTGGCAACCCACCAGTCGTCGGCCTCTTCTGCCAACATATGCGTACCATATCTGACTTTCAGATCTTCAGCACAATCAATCACACGGAAAATCCTTTCGATTTCCTTCAGCCACTTCTGAGCACCTTCAGGGTCATGTGTACCTTTGAACAACGGAGGATTGTTCCTCTGGAAATTTCCCAATTGCCTATCAGCACCAATCACGCCTCCAGTTGGGTTTCCAGCAAGTACACCAGCTAACATCCCCAAAGCCTCAGCTAGTGCAGCATCATTTCGTCCATTACCTCTTCCAGCCATATTCCTGAGAATTAAAACATACTCCACATCAGAATACAGTATCGACAGTGTTACCTTGCACTAGTCGCATACGAAAGGAATGACTGACTCAAGACTCTGGTCACAACGACCGACTATGCTCTGATACCACTATTGTAACACCCTCTAAAACCCGCATATAATTTTCGCAAATAAAAAAAATTATAAACTCAGAGTACATGTAATAATCGAGGAATGCTACAATTCTCTTTTAATAAAATAAATTCCTGTCATGCATAATTTTAGTGGTAACTCATACATGTCTACACAGCGGAATAATTTATTTAATAAAATCAAATGTTATAATATTTTCCAAAATCATCAGGGATTAACACCTGGAAAAGTCAACGTCATATTATAACAATTAAAAGAAAATAAACGAGTCTGACTAAAGCAGCTCGACAACCAGACGTTCCCGGAGTTACAACTATCAGAGCATGACCCGGACATACTAAAACGAAACTAAACTAGACACGATAAGCCTTCGCCAAGCACCTGAGCGAAGCTCCTCAATCTGAAATATTCAACAGTAAGGGTGAGCTTCTCAAATATACATTTGGTTATACATTCATAACAATCAATTCACGAAAATCATAAGCATCACCCAATCAATAGCATATTTCCTAGTTTACAAAACCTTTACAATTCATATATCCATGACATATTGCCTTTCATATTTGCAAATATTCATCAAACATCATCAACCATTTATCAACTCAAACGTGCATACAAACAACCAAATATAACATTGGGAAAATCATCCATTCATGTTATATTCGAGTAATGCAACACACCCATGCATGTGGTACCACTACACCGCCCCATTAAATCTCGGGTCACGGATAACTCACCGTTCCATTATATCGCGGACACGGCTACCACCTCAACGTTCCATTAAATCGCGGACACGTATATTGGCCACCATGTTAATTCCACACAATGGGAATTAACAAATGCAACATGACATGTAAGTATGTAACACTCAGCATACTATGAACATCGATCAACATATCATGCACATCAACAATATCAAACATAACATGATATGAAATAGCATGTAACCACTCAGCATACCATTTAAACATAAATCATATCAAGTTACGAATAGCATGTAATCACTCAGCATACTACTCAAACATCAACCAATCACATCAATTATATCATAATTCATGCTCGATAACATATCTAAAAGCATGGCAATAAAAATCCAACATCAAAACACTGAAATCAAAAATTCAGAAATCATCACAGCAGAGCAACACGGGCACCCGTGTTGTGCAACACGGCCCGTGTTGTACAGCACGTCCAGAAAAATGCACATTTAATTTTATCAGTACAGGGGCTCTGACACGGGTACCCGTGTTGTGCAACACGGCCCGTGTCGTGCAACCAGGAGCACACCCCTTCCAACTCAGGGGAGCAACACGGGCACCCGTGTTGTGCAACACGGCCCGTGTTGCTGAGCGCGCACAGGATTTTCCTGAACCTGCGGCAGCTCAGAAAACAGCAGTCCAAACGCGGGAAAACGTCCGCCAAAACGCGCATTTCAGTACCTAACGCGTCGAGTTTGTACAATTTACAACAACACCACAATATCCAAGTTACCAACAATTATTATAATAACCTTAATCGGGGATTAACCGTCCTTTTGGGGAATTCTACTGACACTGAGGTTATCCCTACAACTTCCAAGGTAAATTCACGATCATATCCCAATTCCTCATTTGGGACCTAAAACTCTTAATCGATCCATGAGAATTGGGAACCTAACCCTTTTCTAACAAGGTTCAGTCCTACGGTTATCGATCCCTAGAAACATCTAACAATTGGGATTTTCCTACAATTACCCGAATCAACCGTACATAAACCCATAAACAAATATAAATCGAGTATAAACCCCCCTTACCTTATCAATTAGCAGCTTTGAGTTCTTGGGCGATGTTCTTCGTTCTTCGTTCTTCAGAGCTCTATTTTCCCAATTCCAACTTCTGTTCTTACGTGAAAACCAAAAATGAGAAAATGGCCTAAGTCCCAAACATAACTTTATTTCTCTGCACCCCCACTCTTTACTAACAACATCTAAGCCCAATAACATAAAAATTCTAATATTCCTTATTTCTTTTATTTTCCTCAAATATTCCAAAATAATAATTCTTTTTATTTTATTAATTCTAATAAAATAAATTCCCAAATTTAAATAAATCAATTAATTGAAAACGGGGTGTTACACTCTTTCTTCAACCCAGTCTACATACCGCCTAAAAGCTACCAACTCTTTTTTTACAAAGAAATCCTTCCCTTTTCTGTGAATTTTAGCACAAGCAACCTCTACTTTCTGTTGTATTTCAATATCCTCTCCCTTCTTACTGTACACATATTCTCTTGTCTCACTTTCTTTTGGTGGATTCCTCATGGCGTACCCTAATTGGCATAATGCAAGAATAAGGTTATAGTTAATCATTCCCTGTGTTCCCATAAGTGAGACGTTAGAGAAACCTCCTCAGCTTGTGATCACTTCAGTGCTATCAACCATGAGTCTATACCATGTAATATTAAAGGAAGTAAGAGACATTATCTTGGATACCCATGAATGAGTACTACTATTATCTACGAACGGTCCCTTGGTAGGAAACTGGGACATGAACCATTTGTAGAGCATAGGAACACAACAGGTCACAACCCCTCCTTTATTATGTCTCGAGTGAATTACATAATAAGTGTTGGCCAATAGGGTCGGAATAGGGTTTGGGTTCATAAAAACACATATAGAAGCAAAATCCACAGTCTTCTCAGCATTAGGAAAGAGTACAACACCATAAATTAACATTGCTAGTAATGCGTTGAATGCATCCCAACATTCTTCCTTTGCCATATCACTAGCTTTACTCATCAGGAATCCCACGAAAAGACCTGAAACTGTGCTTTTATTCCTCCAATCACTTTTTACCTCACTCGAGCTCAAATAAAGTGCTTTGGCAATGACTTCATAATCGGGAACTTCTGGGACACTAGAAAAAGGAACATGATTTGTGATATTAATATTAAGTAGATAAGAGTATTCCTCAAGTGTAGGAGCTAGTTGGTAATCTTGGAACGTGAAGCAGCGCAGTTTTGGATCATAAAAATATAACAGAGTTTGGAGAGCTCTAGTATCAACTTTGGCATCTAATAAAGACAAAAGATTCCCATATCTTTTTCTGAAAACCAGAGAGTTTGGATAGACTACTTGGTCACTCAACTTCTCCAGTAAAGGCCAAACACTTGCGCCAAATTTGTAGCCAATAACAACCTTAGTTTCTCTTTTGTTGGTATCAGCATTGTCATTCTTGGAGGAGAAGAAAATTCTGGAAAAACATGGAAATGACAATGCATATGCAAGTTAAATATTTTGTATTATAATTTTTTTGAAAGTAAATATGCTATGATGCAATCATGATAGGATCAAGGTCTCCACTGGACACCACTGCTCTGTTGCATGATCAAAATTTTGGAATAGTCACTAACAAAGGTTACCATCGGAACCAAAGTTCCTACCAGAAATTGAGTCACCATCAGTACCTATAAGAATCAACCCTCCCTACTCGCGGGTATAGTCTAGGTCAGGGTAAATTCGAGGGTAACTCAAAATCATGGGTCCAAATGGAAGCATTATCGTCATTCCACAGACATGGAGGACGATAGCACCCCATTTGTACCTCATCTGAGCACAGAAGACATGACCGCATGCTAGGACCTTCGTCCAATAGCAATCATGTTCCACTTTATTCCTAGGTTTCCTAAATAGTGCACTCTGGCCTGGGTATTGGGCCTTTTACCTCAAAAAGTAACATCCCACCCCCAAAAAGAAACAACATAACAGCAACATCCAGTGTATAGGAGACAACAAAATGTAATTCATGGAAGCACACTAATAAAGCACATAAATAAACAAAAATGGAAATCAATAAACAACCAAAAACACCCAAAGAAAAAGAGAACAAAAGCTAGGATCGACTCTGAGATGGACCGGAATTTGGTCAACTCTATAGTCCCCAGTGAAGTCGCCAGCTGAAACAATCGGTCGAACCGTCATCTGATAATACATTCAATGAAGTCGCCATCGAACATTTTTTATCCCATAGGAAGGGAAAGGTAAACATCGAGAAAACCTGAGAAGGGAGAAATCACGGTCTTGCAATGGAAAGATCGGGTAAGGGAGTTTGTTACACAAGGGGAAGGTATTAGCACCCCACACGCCCGTAGTACTCTACGGTATCCACTCTTGTTGTCTAATCTAATGGGTGTGCAAAAAATATATGTAAGGCTTAAAGCTGAAAAGGGAATGAATGCAAAGGAAAAGGAAAAGAAAGTGTGGGAAAAAGAAAGGAATATTTACAAAGATATGCTCAATTAGGCCCCACAAAAGCCTTTGCCTACGTATCCCTTTTAGGGAATCAGAGTTGTCGTAGTTCGGCTCATATATTTTGGTTGGTTTGTGTTTTTTAGTTAAGAAGACAAAAGCAACGATCAAGATGACAAAACATCATATAAAACGACAAAACATTAACAACGATGATAAAGCAACAAAAAAATGACAAGATATCACATGGTAACACAAACTCAGATAAGATGATAAAACGTCAGCATGATAACAAAATATTAGATAGATGATGAGACATTACACCTAACAGTGATATCGAAAATCAAAGTAGGATGACAAACATACGCGAGGGCGAAACATCGGCAACAAACATATGTGATGGTGAAACATCGACAAAAAGATAGAAAGATAGCATGGCAAAGATGACGAGACATCACAATTCAGATGATAAAATATCACACCTAACAACGATATTGAGGATCAAAGTAGGATAACAAACACATGTGATGGCGAAACATCGGGAAAAAAACATATGTGATGGCGAAACATTGGCTAAAAGATGGCAAGATAACATGGCAAAGATGGCGAGACATCAACAATCCAGATGATAAAACATCACACCTAACAATGATATTGAGAATCAAATTAGGATAACAAACATGTGCATTGGCGAAACATCGGCAAAAAGATAGCAAAATATCATGGCCAAGATGGTGAAACATCAACAATTTGGATGATAAAACATCACACCTAACAATGATATTGAGAATCAAAGTAGGATAACAAACATGTGCGATGGAGAAACATCGGCAAAAAGATAGCAAAATATCATGGCAAAGATGGCGAAAAATCAACAATTCGGATGATAAAACATCACACCTAACAATGATATTGAGAATCAAAGTAGGATAACAAACATGTGTGATGGCGAAACATCGGCAGAAAGATAGCAAAATATCATTGCAAGGATGGTAAAACATCAATTTGACAAGGTTTAAAACAAATCCAAAAGGCGCACAAACAATTAAGATTGGTTTGTATTTTTTACTTTGAAGAAGGATTTAAGTTCATTAGAGACGTTTTATGATTTGCCAAGAAGAAGTTTTAGTTTTAAGATGCAATATGCAAAGAAAGGAAAAAAAATAACTAAGGGAGACTAGCCTAGCACTACCCCTAATGTTATCATACAATGATTGACCCTAAGGTTGAGAATGAAAAGGGAAGTCTCTAACCTATGTTAGCATGCATGGATTCCTATCCTAAGGTCTATCTCTAGGACTAACCCTACATGAGCAATCCTAAGGGAGTATGGTAAATACCAAACAAATGAGCAAACAAGTGCTTTGGCAAAAGCACACAATCGGGGTATACTGACTCAGGGGATGATGGTATGAAGAGAAAATGCTTTAGCTAAGGGGAGCGGATCACCCGAAGCAAACAAGCGGGAGACGGATGAAATAAGAAAAATGTGACGTCCAAAGTGACTGAACACCTAACCAAGATATAGAAGATCGAGGTAGGCGACAAAAGACAATATGAACGATCACGGAGTGTCAGCATTGTCCAATGCAAACTCCTGACAATGCGCGGGGGTTTGATTACAAAAACCTTCCCCACTTGACGGACTCGATACATATGATTTGCACGACTCTAAAGCATCGACGTACCACGTGAGCTAAGGATGACATGGACTAGAATGTGTAGAGGTCGATTATGAACCCTTCCCCGCTCGCCTCTTTTGAGGACTTATCACCTGTAATATAATACGGGCACAAATATAAACATACATGCATATACCTACTCCGAAGATAAGATTTTAAACAAACACAATTAGCATACAGAAAACGGTGCCTACTACAGGACTTTAAACAGCGACTTTGAGCGCACGCTCTTTATTTCCTGCTTCCTACTTCACATGATTTCTAGAAAGCAATAAATGGCAGAGATAATAAGAAAAAGAATTAGTGCAATACCAGACGGATAAATGTCCGTAGCAACTAAGCAATAAAAGAAAACCCAAAGAACTTCGAGCAAGCTAGCATCAATAAATAAATCAAGTCATATATCACACCGTCAGACATAAGCATTAAGGCTTAAAATATGAACATTTCTCCACAGATGATGTATAACAGACACAATCATATATGTCCTGCAAGGGAGTGAGAAATATACAAGACACACTAATGGTACAAGCATAACAAATAGTGTCCCACAAATAAAGTAGAACACAGAAGCATCAAGCCAAAATTGAAAACTTTTCTCAAAGGTACCTCGCACATTTAACAGACAAATCAGTAGGTACAAAGAAGATTGATGAATCAATAAG
This sequence comes from Vicia faba, assembly GCA_948472305.1. NCBI lineage: Eukaryota > Viridiplantae > Streptophyta > Magnoliopsida > Fabales > Fabaceae > Vicia > Vicia faba. Next base: position 316,659,298 of record OX451737.1, read on the forward strand.
GGATTAAGAAAGGATGCTATAACAAGGCAATGAGATGATGGAAAAACATCAAGGCCATTGATGTAAGAAATCTCAAGCAAGCACAGTCAACAATTAGGTCAAAGTTAATGAATTGTTGCTCCTTTCTTGTCACCATGTTGAATTAACAATGGAATGTTAATCAAGGGTCAAAGGAGCTTTGTATGACATCAAATAATCTATAACAAGTCATAATCACAAGAAATTCAATCCAAAAAAATGAACTCCAAATGAATTCAAAAGATAAATCACAAAAGCATCTTTCTAAATATATTCACAAAGGATAAACCAAATTGACAAAATAGGCAAGTGATGAGAACTTGAATGGTTAAATTATGAACTCAAGTCTACAAAATAGGGGAGAGGATGACAAAAAGAAAAGATATTAATATCTCATGGGTTGCACAACTGCCTCCCTTTACCTCTAATACAATAGGTCATATAAGCACAAATGAGAAAGATGATTGAATCCAAAATAGAAATAAGATTTGCAAAAATAAGACAAAAATATTTCATGGTTCAAATAATGTCAAAAGGTTAGGAGCATCAAGCTTAATACAAATTTAACAAAACCTAAGTTGAAAACTTAGACAAATAAGTTAGTCTAACTTGAACAAGCCTCTCATTTGGAAACCTTAGTTGGCATATTGGGGAAAATATAAAATCAACTCCTAAAATTAAGGAAAATTAAGTATACATCCCTAAGGTCTCATATTATCCTATCCTATACAGGAAGTGACTTAGGAGTCAAGGGAAATGGCTCAAAGAACCCTAATGTGTGACCTAAGCAATCAAAAATGTATGAAACCAACAAATAATGTTCAAATTTTCAAAAGAGGTCAAGGACACCAAATAAAATTGAAATAAAATTCACAAAACTAGGAAATGGCCTTAAGAAGTCAGAGAATATTTTTTTGATTTTTAGAATTGAAAGAGAAAAAATAATTAAATCAAAACATGACAATCTTTACTTAAAAACCCTAATTAAATTCTAAATTTTTCTTAATCAACCAAAAATGCTAAAAATGTGAAATAAAAATAGGAATCACTTATATGCCAATCAAAAGAATCAAAATAAAATTTTGAGAATTTTTGTACTAAGGAAAATAATTAAATCAATTGTGAGAATATTTAAAATGCAACTAAATGTCACAAATTATTTGATTAATTAAAAAAAGTAAAAATCTTGAATAAAAATTAAAAACTAAAACTAGACTAATCAAAATGCCTAAAGTATTTTTGGTATAATTTTTGTACAAAGAAAAAGTCAGAAACAAAATTTTATAAGGAAAAATTATGTAAAAAATAATTAAACAAAACTAATTAATCTACGAGTTTTTTCCACAAATCAAAAAGTTTTTAAAAATTCCATAAAAATTATGACAAATATTAGAAATTAAAATCAACCTATGGTAATGTTTTTAGAATTTTTGAAAATATTTTGACCAAAGAACAAAATTAGAGAAAACAATTAAAAAGAAAAATATGAAAATTGCAATAAGATTTAAATGGACCAATCAGATCCAGCCACGCCATCATCTTGTTCCTCAAGACAAAGCCCTAAACACGCATTTTCTCAGTCCAAAACCATATGTTCTACTTGCGATTTCTACTTTGTTTCTCCACGAAATTTAATGATTCGATGCCCAAAACAAAGCCAGATCCAAGCTCTACATCATACTTCTTCTAGATTTTAAAATGATTCACTAGGTAATTAGAAATCTGGACGGGAAAATTGCAAAAACTCACTGAATACGAAATTTCAGAAACACTCAAACATCATTCCAGCTTAAATTCAAACCAATTTATACATCAATCCTAGTGATTGGCCAGCTAGCAACTCAATGAACACAAAATTAAACATTAAAACAAGCTGGGAGCATGGATTTGAGTTTGAATAAGCTTACCTTTCGAGTTGAAAAATAAATTCAACTATGGCCTCTAAACAGCAAAGAAACCCCTCTAATCTTGCTCCTTGGATTTCAATGAAGTTGATTTGAAGAAGAAATGAGAGCTGGAATTGAGGATGAAAATTGTTCGATTCAAAATCCAGAAAAAATGAGAGAGAGAGAGAGAGAGAGAGAGAGAGAGCTTCAGAAATTCTTTGCTTGCCTTCCTATCCTGTGAATGGAGGCAATGCTGAGCTTTTATAGAGTGAGTAGAGTGAGGGCATAAAGGACTTTGAGCAATAGAGACCGTTGGATGGAAATTTGAGTCTTTTTGCAAAAATAAGAGCATCAGAGTGATGGCTGCGTTTTGCTTTGGTTTTGTGATCACTTGCTTGCGTTTTGGCAGCTGTATTAGCTCATGAGGAGTGTGTGATGGTGTGAGGTGGCAAGCACACGCACATGATCATATATTTTTTGATTTCATCAAACTTCCAATTTTAGCAAAAATGCCAATTATCTTGCATGGCATGTGTGCATGAAATACACAATTTGTTGGGTCATTTTTGGCAATAGAGGGAGAGAAAAATCGTGCCACACATGTGCAATATTAACTTAAAACCAAACAAAAATGAAATGGTGCACAAAATCTGATATTTGCATAGCCCATGCATGCACCAAAAGTCAGCTGACTTCTAATGGAGGATGTTGTACCCCAAAATTTTCCCTCCCATTTTTCATTCAAGATGTTCTCCTAGGGTTTCTCAAATACTCAAATTGGCTAAGGATTAGATCAAACAAATTCCCCTCCTAGGCATTGAGTCAGCAGTTAGGGTTTGTTATTTCTCAAGCAAATTTGAGTTTCCATGGTTTCAAATGGTCTTCATGGTTCTTCATGTATTCTCAAGGATGTTCGTGTCAGTTTTCAAGCCTTGCATCGCGAGTTTGCTCAGTCATTGGTTCAGATGACTTAAAATGAACTGCATTGACCCAAAAATCGACCTTTACGAGATCAAGTTCAAACGATTGTAACTTCTTCCTTGTTTCAATATTCTTGATTGTTTCTTTTTGCATATAACTCTCCTTGACATCATCTTCAACTTCTCTTTACAAGTCAAGAGCTGATTACATGCGAAAGATCATCGAAAATTCGAATACTTTAGAGGTCACTTTTTGGTTTTGACCTAATTTCAGATAATTGTTGCCTGACTCCCAAGAGTCATAATGTCCTCAATTTTCAAGATCTCGAGACGGCTATTTTTGCACATTGTCATAAGAGATGTCATCAACAAGTCCTCTTCAAGAAAAATGAATTGTAATGCTTCACTAAATTTCAAGGTGCGGAGTTCTCAACACAACAACTTTTATCTTGAAGCCCACTTGTATTGATCATTCAAGGCCTTTTAGGTTTGGCTCGATTTATGATGCAAGATGAGTTGATTTGTGAACAGTCGATGCAAGGCGTGCCTTTTAAGTATTCAAAGTGGGTTTGAAAATTTTCATATTTGAAAATTCTTTGAGAAGAAAGGTGAATTTCATGGTGTGATTAAATTCAGTCCATTTCGAAAGAGGAATCTATCAATAACTCTTGGAGTTTTTATCCTTTAAAAATTCAAAGGTTAAATCGAATGTGCAAGGCACAGTTCCTTTATTCATCGACTTTTATTTAAAACATTCATCATCATTCAAGATGTCAAGTTCTTATTCCATTCAAGAATTTGATTCAAAATTTAAGATTCAAATATTATTCCAGTTTCAATTCTAATTCAAAGAATTCAAATGGTGGATAATGAGAATATGATCAAAGTCATGATTATGGATTGAACATGGAAAGGCTAAGTAAAATTCACATGAAAATGGGAAGAGAAGGATATTATTGGAGAATGTATCATTACAAGAATATTCGAAATTCCAAATAATTTCCATTTTTGCATTCATACAAATATCCATTCAAATTTCCAAGTTCATCATGAATTCAAGTTCATTCATGAGAAAGTATTTAAGTATACACTTGAATTCAAGGCTCATCCATAAATTTCATGATTCAAAACCATTACACCATTCTTGATTTCATTACAAAATTACATTCACAAGTACATGAAAACTAAAGTTCTAAAGCCACACATAAACCATATCCTAATTAACCCCAAAACTTATACAAATTAACCCCACAAGTTATCAAAATTGTCCACTGCACTACTACCCAAAACCTATTACATAAACCTGTCAAACATGTTCACAAACTAGCCCATAAAACTGTCAAAACAGCCTTGCTACCTTGCTGCAAAACAACAGCCTTGTTGTTGTCCCAAAACCTACTACTACCCTGCAAAACCAACTATACATACTGTCCAAAGTCTGCATAATAATACCAAGGAAATCAGTCCAAAACCTTTACCAAACAGCCCAAAGTTTGCATAAATTCAACAATACAAAAACTGCAACCAAAGAAAGCAATGAAACAGTGCCTAAAATTGTTCAAATTCATCTCATTTTCCCCTCCCAATTCAACCCCTCATGCTGCTATAAAACCAGAAGACAAGGGGACTAAAAAAAAGGAGACACTACTATTTATTACACCCTTCACTATTTCATACATTCTTCATCTCTAAAAACCTTATTCACGACTTCAACTCAAACTCTCCATATAGAGGTAACAGACAAAGGTAGAAGAAGAAGAATAGTTTAGGGGAAATAAGCATACATGGTTTCATGAGTCGCTGTCAAAATCGCATCGGACGAACTCCGATAGGTATATTTTTGGTTCCTCTTCTCCATTAATCATATCTCATAAATAAATTGTGATGCTTGCTTACCATACCTTCTTTGCTGCATTTTTTGAATAGCTGCATTTGATGACATTTGGAGTGTTTAAAAGGTAAGTATTGATAATAAAAAACAGTCGACGAAAATAGTAATAACATCAAATATAAAATTTACCTTCAAATGTTTGTCTGTGTTCAAAGACACCCAACAACCTCACAACAACAACTCAGTAGTGATAACTCCAGAAAAAAGGAAAAAGAGGAATATAACCAAAATGAAGCAAAGAAAAGTTTTGAAACCAATACCGTGTCGATCATTGACCATGACATCTCCACCGTCTCAACACTAACCACCTTCCAATCCAATCCACCTCCATTCATTTCAATCCACCACCGCCACTACAACCCATCAACATCGTCCTCCATCACCACCCAACACCAAAATAACCTCTGTATTCTCCATACCGCCAACACTCCCATCAACATCGTCCTCCGTCAACTACGCCACCGCTTTAGCCGACTTAGCAAAATCAAACAACACCCTCTTCCCTGAACTCCACGGCACTAAATCTTTCTCCGCCTCCAAAAACGAAGGCTTCTCCGGCACATTCAAGCCTCGGTAAAAATCTTGCAACGTTCGCAGCTGTAGCACTCTATACTCTCTCTTCAATCAAGCCGACCAACGCAAAATCCCCAAACCGGAACCTCCGCGTCTCCTCCCTGAGATTGATACCAGAAACCTAGATTCTTCATCTTCTACTCTTCAACAACCTTTCATCGAGTCAGTAGACGACGAAGACGATTAAGAAGAAAATAACATTGTCGTTGAAGATTCAGACAAATACGAAATTAGGGGTTTAGAACCGCCACAACCACGAGAGCAGAGAGAAGGAGTTTGAGAGGTGGTGATGACGGTTGGCAAGAGGGAGAGAGAATCATTTTTTTTCTTTTTCAACTTTTTATTTTTTTTGTTGGAATTAACGATGATAATGATAATTTGTAATTTCCCTTTAAAAGACAACTGACCTTCAGCGACGCCGTTTCATTTAGTTTGTTTAGGGTTTACAATTTTTCTTTGTACACTTTCTCAGCTGGGTCAGCCCATTGGGCCTTTTGGCCCAATCCTCCTATATGTTTTCCCTTTTGTTCTAATAAAGACTTAGTGTTAACGAAAAAACAGAACAGTTCAATTGGCAAGGCGTTATTTACAGCAACCAGGGGACCCGAGTTCAACCCATGCTGGGGCCTTTTTCTATTTTATTGATTCTTTTAGATATTTGATGACAAAATTAGTTTAGGTTGTAGTTTTAAAACTCAATTAAGTGAATGTAATTTTCAAAATGAATTATTTTTTAATTAGTTTAGTTAGGAATTTTGTAAATAATTTTACTAATTAACTTTCTATTTAGTCTTAAATTGTTTTGTTTAATTTCTTCATGATAAAAAATACAAAAAAAATATATACATATGATTTAATTTCTTCTAGTCAATTATTTTTTCTAGAATAGGTTTTATTTTCTCTTCAAAATTCCTCACAAACAAAATACCAAGAGCTTTATTTCCATACTTTGTTAATTAATTTTTACTTCATAGGTTGTTTTAGTTTTAATTAATTGTTCAATTCGATTTGGTTGTATTGATTGCCTATTTAGAATTTTAATCGCATTGATCCATCCCCATTTGTAAATTTGTACCCCCATTCTCGAAAGCTCTGTAATAGCGTAGAATTTTAATTTTCGTAATTTACTGTTTTTCTTTATCTTGTATAGTAATTAGGCGTGTATGGTAAGATTTAAAATCAACAGCTAGACAACCCTAATCAAAGACAAATTAACTTGAATCAAACACACTTTTCACACGCACACCTTTAAGGTAATCTCGTTTGTTGCCTCAGAAAAACAGTCATGTCCCTCGAATGTGGGACGCTTTAGCAAAGACCCTTCGATAAAAAAGATCGTAGTCCCTCGATGTTGCCTTCGGTAAACGATCTAGTCAATTACGAAAATTGCTAAAGCATCTCACAAGTTGCCTTCTATGACTGTTCGATTCACCCGTGCCCGTCCCTTCACATCCAACGATGGGGCTTCTTATCAATCAATGGTAAGATAGCAACATCTAAAGGAGGAGGAAAAGAACAAAGACCTTTTGAGTAGGTAGGGTGCTCATAGTTGCCCGCTTTCTCACAACAAAAACATTTTATACACCAACACTTTCATTTGAAACATTTTCAAAAGACAAAGCTCTTTGTACGCATTCTTATAGAAACGAGAGTCATTACAAAGACACTTTTCAAAATCACTTTCAAAAACATATTCCACAACCACCTCTTTGAACTATTTTCAAAACCAACACTTTGTACGCGTTCTTTTCGAAACGAGAACCATTACAAAGACGTTTTTCAAAATGCTTTCAAAAAACACACCACAAGCACATTTTCAAACAAAAGCAAGTGATCTAGAAAGAAACTAAGAGATCATAGATAACTACGGATGGAAAGGGTGCTAATACATTCCCTTTTCATAACTACCCCCGAGCTCAAGAAATAATCACGAAAGGTCTTTCCTGTTCTTTTCAACCTTTCCTTATTGGATAAAAGAAAAGTTGGTGGCGACTCTTGCTATCTGTAACAATTGTGATCATACGCAAAACACCCAAGTCAGTTCTCCCAACGTGTTACAGAATTGGCGACTCTTCTGGGGACTTTGACTTAAAAGTGGGGTTACCTTAGGGCTAGATCACCTTTACTTGCTTTCTTTGTTTGACTTGTTTGCTTTACATATTTTTGGGTCTTTGCTTGGGCTTTTGTTAAAGATCCTATACCCGGAATGGGGAACCTTTTTAGGTAAGTGGCAATAAATCATGGAAGTTGTACAGCGTAGACCGATATGGACAAAGTGATAGCTAAGTTAGCGTGATACTCTGGCTTGTACTAATGTTCCTTGAGTCAGTCAAGGATAACATTAGGCTTCCTTATAGTGTCATTAAGTCCTAACTAACCTTTAGAACCTTTACTTGACTCATCCTAAGCCATTAGAAAGTAGTGAGATAGTCGTCTTTGGTTCCGACCGAAGTTTGGTTGATACTCAATGCTACACTCATTGAGATTGGACTTTTGGGATATTCTGGCCACAATACTTCGGTGCTTGAGCTAGAACAATACCTAAAATAAAGGTCAGTGATATGAGACTCCTTAGAACCCTGTTACTTTTAATAGGACAGGTTGAGCCAACTAAACTTCAAGAGGGTACTTACCTTTAAAAACTCACGCAAGCCATTAAACCGAGGGTCTTTTGTGTGACTTGCTTGATATGTCTGTGATTTCAAAGCATAACCATAACATCATAAACATCATGACATACATGCTAACCATTTCAAGGGGCTGGAGATTTATCTTTCCTTTTTGTTTTGTAGGATATGGATTTAACTCACGGAAAGACCATCTGAATCAATTTTGTAGAGGTCCCTCCCAAGCTCAAATAATTGGTCCTGAGAGTTCCCGAGAGCTCATCGTTCAACAAGAGATATGGTCACTTGCTCAGTTTGGTTACTACCGGGTTTGACGAAGGTCTGATGAGTGTTCTGTTCCATTTCTTCGACCTTAAACACCATTGCTTCACTTTTCCAGATTATTAGTTGGTGCCTACGCTGGAAGAATTCTCCAAAATACTTAGGTCACCTATATTGGAGCAAGTACCTTTCACCAGTTTAGAACAATATCCAGTTGCTGAAGGTGTTTCCATAGCCTTGCATTTGAAACCATCTGACATTGAATCCAATTGGGAAAGAAGAAATGGAGTTAAGGGCCTCCTTGCAAGTTTTCTAATGAAGAAAGCTCAGATATTATTAGATGCCATGAGTTACCATTCCTTTGAAGATGTCCTAGCTCTGTTAATATAAAGGTTGGTTTTGTTCCCCAATTCAGACCAATTTATAGATGTCAGTGCCATCAACATTTTCCTTGCTTGCAATCCAGTGCCTACATTGCTTGGAGACGTGTTGTATTCACTCCACACTCGTACCATGAAGAAACGAGGGACTCTTATGTGTTGTATGCCTTTGCTCTATCGGTGTTTTATTTCGCATCTACCTTGGTAAATAATGAAGAATGACTTAGGATTAAGGTGTAATCAAAGCATAATGTCCCTTTCTCACTGTGATATTTATTGGTGCCCACGCTCTCAAGAAGACATCTCTTTTATTGATCGCTGCGGATAATTCCCTAATGTGCCGCTCCTTGGCATTAGAGGAGGCATCACTTACAACCCTTCTTTGGCCCTACGTCAGTTCGGCTACGCCCAGAGGGATGGTCCCCATGATATGCTCGTCCAGGGTATTTTGTTTGACTATTCAAATGATCTGCAAGGTTATCGCTAGAGGTTCATTCGCGCTTGGGGCATGGTAAAGAAGACCGATAGCAGTTCTTTGGGACTCAAAAACTCCATCCCTTTGGAGCCTTACCTCAGATGGGTGCGAGCTTATGCTCAAAGTCTTATGATGCCATACGCTATTATCCTGCTAGTTATCTCAGAGTATATTGATCAAGAAGACGAACCTCGCATCATTTTTCATCCTGATATGCCAACAAACTTCGAAGAGTTTAAAAAGTCTTGGATCCATCTCAAGGAAGAACGAGACACCTTTTAGAATCAATTCTACGCCAGTGAGAAAAAGGTTCTGGAGCTTACAAAACAGCTTCATGAGGAGAAAAATATGAACGCCTACATTGCGCCAAAAAGGATGCGTTTGACCTTTTTGTCTTAGGAGTTTATTTTGATTTATTTCCTCCATTGTAAGCCCAAGGGACATGATTGTAATAAATTTAAACTTATTAATACAATTGGTGTTTACTCCTTTCTTTGTCAATAACAAATTTAAATCTTCTAAGTCCTTGAAAACATTGCATCCACATACCATGAATCTAGAACAGAATATCAAGGACATTCAGACTCAAAATGCTCAACTTCAAGAAATGTTCTTGAACCTGTCCAAGGGACAAGAAGAGGTGAAAGCACTCCTCACTAGAGGATGATCATGGGGAATCCTGAGGACAACAAGGATGACCAGTTGGAACGGCTACAAACTGAAATGGCAACAATGAAAATCTAGATGATGGGACAACTAGTGGGCCAGATGGCTCTTATCCAAAACTTAGCTCAGGGGCAAGAGGAGCTAAGGACCCTCGTCAACAAACTTCATCAAGACAGTTGCAACCATATGAAACAAACCATCGAGATTGGGGATCAAGTCATCATTCAGCCTCCCATGAGGCAAGGAGCCGGTTTCATGGAAAGTAGACCTTTCCAATTTGCTGCCACGTCACGAGCCCAACAACCACCTCGTCAACAAGGATAGGGTAATCAGCGTAAACAGAATGCACCCAATAGGCAATATATCAAACTTAACATGCCAATGTCGCAAGTCTTACTACACATGTTGAATCTGAATTTGGTCACACTGAAGGATCCTCCTCGGAATCCTAACACTGCTACTCCTAGTTATCATCCCAATGAAAGATATGCATATCACTCCAACAGTCTGGGGCACGATACTGATAGTTGTTGGACATTGAAAAACAAGATTCAAGACCTGATCGACGAAGAAGTGTTGGAATTTGCACAAGACGGTCAACTGAAGCTTTTCTATCACCCCTCAAGGGAATCCATATGAAGTGACGATCTGGGCGAGGAAATTTTCTGTTTATTGGAATTTTCAGTTGTAATTTCTTTGTTTACTTAAACACTTATCTATATGTCAGACTTTGGTCATTTTCATTAATTCATTAAATATGTTTGTCTTGATTAATCCATTCATTTTCATTCTATTTAAACTATGATTTTTACTCCCTTTATGATATTCAACTCTTGTTTTAAAAGTTGCAAGCCTTTAGAGGGAGGATGACGAAAACAATGCCATAATCTCATACAGTATGCTTTTGGACAGACCTTGCTGACGATGTACAGGTGTTCTTTCAATTCCTAAACCCTGGAGTTATAAGGAGGATAATCCCTAGTCAACCCCTTTGAGCCAAAGAAGTAGAAGTTTTCTTTTTTACACAAATTGAAACCTTTAATCAGAACCTGGGGCAGGGTAGTCTCTCAGTTAATTCAAACGCGCGTTCAGTCGCAAACTTTCACTTCGTACACAACGAATGACATCAAAAACATTCCTTCTGAACCAAAATATGGTGATGGTTCCCTATCAAATAGGCAGTCATTATCTCTCAAAAGAAAAGCCCACTAAGTCAAAACCTACGAAGGAGACTTAAGAAAAATTGGGGCATCCTGCTGACTGTAATCTCAAAAACAAGAACAGTCAGGAAAAATCAGGGATAATAAATCAAAAAGAGGTCACTACAACTCCTCAACAACATGGAAAATATGGAAAAAATGACTGCCTTCCATCAAACTTAACTTGTCTGAACCATCACCAAAATGCCATTCCAGACTCAATTGGACTTCAAACGCACAATTAACCGAGTTTATGACTTAAGAACATCACGAAGAACGGGTGGGTACAATTACACTTTGAACCTTATCCTTTGTTTCTTAAACCGTGAACCTAGACCACGATACAACCTTTCAGAGTCCTAATTGAAGCATGGGTTAGATCGAAAGCATATTGTTACAAAAGGTATCCTGACTCCTATAAGGCTTACTCTAAATCTTGATTTGAATTCACATACTTGCAAAATTCTTTTATCTGCTAAAACGCATTTTCAAAACTTCAGAACAAGCATAAACTTTGCATTATTTTGAATATCGTTGTTTGCATATGGCTAATTATTTGACAACATAGAAATTCACACGATGAATATTCAGCAAACAAAAGCTCTCTCAGTGAACAAAATCACTTCAAATGGGATGACATTCCCAATGACAAATCTCCTAGTAAGCAAGGGGGCATGACATGTCACTTTCCAATTCGTTTGGGGACAGTCAAGGAAAGATTCCAAGAAATCTCTCAAGAAGTACTGAATAACCAGGGGCAGATTTGCATCCTAGTCACTTGGGGAATTGAATATGAACTCCAACAAAGGGTTGTATACAGTCAATCAAACATTTCCTAGAAATACTAAAAACACTTGCTACTAGGGGCAGTGACAAATCTCCCACAAAGTCCTTTTCATAAGGTGATCCCCAACCAGAGTTTCAATCTCTCAAAACTTCTCCCCAACTGGGTTTGATCTCAAGAATCTTCGAAGAGTTCTACCAAAAGGAAATGCCTCTCCAGCAAACTGGCGACAGGGTTTATTTCCCCAACAAACGGCAAGATTCCCCAACTTGAATTTTCCTCTCATACTATCACAAATATAGGGACCACAACTCCTCTTCCCCAGTAGACTTTCCTATAATCCCCAATAGCTCCCCAGTAGAGCAACTAACAACGAAGACTCCTGAACTCTTTTCCCCAAGAAGAAATCAACACTCTCCACAGAGTTTTCTTCTCAAGTAAAATCAACATTCCCCAGTGAAAGTCGCCCAGCTTCTCATGATTCCCCAGCATGGTTTCACAAAGTCCACAAGCAATGCACAAGCGTTTACCTTCCCCAACAGAGTTTATTTCTATAGTAATGGAGGCCCATCTATCAAAACTTCAACTTCAAATATGAAGACTTACACTCCTCATTCCCAGCGGCAGTCAGAGATTTATTTTCCCCAATCCAACAACACTGCAGCAGAACAATTAATATGTTCATACATTGCATTCATACGTCATAGCATCGACAACACAAATGCATATATATTGTGATCTCATTTATTTTGAGAAACATCATTACGCAATGCATTTCATACATCATGACATTGCATACAACTAACTATTTACCTTTTCAGGAAAGATCAATCAACATAAAATTATCATCAACAAATTTCCGACAAGACAGGACAACTATCTGTGAACAAATCAATTGTAGATCAATTCCCGAAACAGGACGGGGTGACTATCTACATGACGAGTACTTCTTTCAGGCCTCTGCTGTTTCAGTTTAGATTGATCAATGGTTTATCCTGATTCCTTACTAGTAGACACTTTCTATGGTTTAGATAAATCACTCCAAATATTTATTTTGATTCTTTTCCAGACCTCTGCTGGTTCAGTTTAGATTGATCAATGGTTTATCCTGATTCCTTCCTAGTAGACACTTTCTCTGGTTCAGATAAATTGCTCCAAAGATTTATTCTGATTCTTTTCCAGACCTCTGCTAGTTCAGTTTAGATCGATCAATGGTTTATCCTAATTCCTTCCCGGTAGACACTTTCTCTGGTTCAGATAAATTGCTCCAAAGATTTATCCTGATTCTTTCCAGTTAAAGATTATTCAAGACTTTTGCTGGTTCAGTTTAAATCGATTAATGATTTATCCTGATTCTTTCCAGTTAAAGATTCTTTTCCAGACTTCATCTGGTTCAGTTTAAATCGATCAATGGTTTATCCTGATTTCTTTCCGGTGGACACTTTCTCTGGTTCAGATAAATCACTCTAAAGGTTTATCCTGAATCTTCCCAGTTAAAGATAATTCAAGACCTCTGCTGGTTCAGTTTAAATCGATCAATGGTTTATCCTGATTCCTTTCCTGTAGACACTTTTTTTGGTTCAGATAAATTGCTCCAAAGATTTATCCTGATTCTTCCCAGTTAAAGAAAATTCAAGACCTCTGCTAGTTCAATTTAAATCGATCAATGTTTTATCCTGATTATTTTCCGATAGACACTTTCTCTGGTTCAGACAAATCACTCCAAAGATTTATTCTGATTCTTTTCCAGTTAAAGTCAAGCTTAGACTTAGTGTAATTTCGGCCAACAATCACCTTTGGATGGCATATATAAGCCCATCTCCGACAACTATCCATCATTTCTTCAAATGGCATCCATAAGCCCATCTCTGACAATATCCTGTCACTCTACAAATGGAATCTTTAAGCCCATTCCTGATACAATAAACACAAGCGAGTGCAAATTTCTGGGCACTCTAGTGTTCAATCATCTTCCACTTTCAAGCTACGAACGGCAAACATGGCAATCTCACTTTTTCAAGTTTAAGAAGATTGAACAGGGGCAGCTGTTGTACCCCAAAATTTTCCCTCCCATTTTTCATTCAAGATGTTCTCCTAGGGTTTCTCAAATACTCAAATTGGCTCAAGATTAGATCAGACAAATTCCCCTCCTAGGCATTGAGTCAGCAGTTAGGGTTTGTTACTTCTCAAGCAAATTTGAGTTTCCATGGTTTCAAATGGTCTTCATGGTTCTTCATGTATTCTCAAGGATGTTCGTGTCAGTTTTCAAGCCTTGCATCGCGAGTTTGCTCAGTCATTGGTTTAGATGACTAAAAATGAACTGCATTGACCCAAAAATCGACCTTTACGAGATCAAGTTCAAACGATTGTAACTTCTTCCTTGTTTCGATATTCTTGATTGTTTCTTTTTGCATATAACTCTCCTTGACATCATCTCCAACTTCTCTTTACAAGTCAAGAGCTGATTACATGCGAAAGATCATCAAAAATTCGAATACTTTAGAGGTCACTTTTTGGTTTTGACCTAATTTTAGATAATTGTTGCCTGACTCCCAAGAGTCGTAATGTACTCAATTTTCAAGATCTCGAGACGACTATTTTTGCACATTGTCATAAGAGATGTCATCAACAAGTCCTCTTCAAGAAAAATGAACTATAATGCTTCATTAAATTTCAAGGTGCCGAGTTCTCAACACAACAACTTTTATCTTGAAGCCCACTTGTATTGATCATTCAAGGCCTTTTAGGTTTGGCTCGATTTATGATGCAAGATGAGTTTATTTGTGAACGGTCGATGCAAGGCGTGCCTTTTAAGTATTCAAAGTGGGTTTGCAAATTTTCATATATGAAAATTCTTTGAGAAGAAAGGTGAATTTCATGGTGTGATTAAATTCAGTCCATTTCGAAAGAGGAATCTATCAATAACTCTTGGAGTTTTTATCCTTTAAAAATTCAAAGGTTAAATCGAATTTGCAAGGCACAGTTCCTTTATTCACCGACTTTTATTTAAAACATTCATCATCATTCAAGATGTCAAGTTCTTATTCCATTCAAGAATTGGATTCAAAATTTAAGATCCAAATATTATTCCAGTTTCAATTCTAATTCAAAGAATTCAAATGGTGGATAATGAGAATATGATCAAAGTCATGATTATGGATTGAACATGGAAAGGCTAAGTAAAATTCACATTAAAATTGGAAGAGAAGGATATTATTGGAGAATGTATCATTACAAGAATATTCGAAATTCCAAATAATTTCCATTTTTGCATTCATACAAATATCCATTCAAATTTCCAAGTTCATCGTGAATTCAAGTTCATTCATGAGAAAGTATTTAAGTATACACTTGAATTCAAGGCTCATCCATAAATTTCATAATTCAAAACCATTACACCATTCTTGATTTCATTAAAAAATTACATTCACAAGTACATGAAAACTAAAGTTCTAAAGCCACACATCCAACTACTAAAACAATGGGTCAAACTTAACTAAACACATTATAATAAGATTATACATGTTTAGAAGAAAGAGTTGGGAATGATTCATATGATGAATTAGAATAAGGAGTTATTCACCCAACTGAAAATATTCGAGAGTTGTATAAGATACAATTGGAAGGAGTTCCTACCTAAATAACCTAGTTTTGTGTAATCAGCCTAACGCTGACTTAGAACGAAGTGAAATGTGGATCTCGACCCACTAGAAAGTCTTCCAACGGGATTTTCCGAATCAAATGATGAGGGTCATTTGGTTTGAGTAAAATAGTGGGAGCATATTTGATTAAAGGCCTAATTAAATATGTTGTTTTAATGATACTTATATTTTCATTTTTTTGTAGATTACCATGACAACAAACAACCATATTTTGCGATCAATCCTAGATAAGGAAAAATTGTCTGGGACAAATTTCCTGGATTGGCACCGAAATCTGAGGATTGTCCTCAAGCACGATAAGAAGTTGTATGTCTTGGAGACACCTGTTCCTAAAGAGGAACCGCCTAGTTCAGCACCTAAGGCAGAAAGAGATGCTTATAAGGAGCATTTTGATGATGCTAACGAAGTCGCTTGTCTCATGCTAGCTACTATGAACTCGGAGTTGCAAAAGCAACACGAGAACATGTCAGCTTTCGATATGATCGGACATATGAAAATGCTCTATCAAGAGCAGGCAAGAAATGAGAGGTTTCAGGTTTCAAAGGCCCTTTTTAACAGCAAGTTATCTGAGGGAAACCCTGTAGGTCCCCATGTACTCAAAATGATTGGGTATGTGGAGAACCTTGAAAGGTTAGGGTTTCCGCTTGGAAAGGAACTTGCAACTGATTTTATCTTGCAATCGTTTCCAGATAGCTTTAATCAGTTTTTCATGAATTTCAACATGAATGACATGGATAAGAGTCTTCCAGAATTGCTAAGCATGTTGAAAACTGTTCAGCAGAATATGAAGACAATAGGGAAGTTCATTCTGATGGTCAGTAATGGAAAGAAGCTGAACAAGAGGCCTACCAAGCAGGTTGGTAAAGGGAAAGGCAAGGAAGTTGCCAAGCCTAAACCTATTGTTCCTGCTTTGAAGCCTAGTGGAGGCATAGCAAAGGAGGGCACTTGCTTCCATTGCGGTAAGACCGGACATTGGAAGAGAAACTGCCCAAAGTACCTGGAAGATATGAACAATGGAGTAAGGACTTCAAATTCAGGTATTTTTGTTATTGAAATTAATTTATCTACTTCTACATCATGGGTATTAGATACTGGATGCAGTTCTCACATTTGTACTAATGTGCAGGGGCTAAAAAGGAGTAGAGATTTGGCAAAAGGTGAAGTTGACCTACGAGTTGGAAATGGAGCAAAGGTTGCTGCTTTAGCCGTAGGAACTTATGTTTTGACTTTACCTAGTGGTTTAATAATTCAGTTAGAGAACTGTTATTATGTATCTGCAATTAGTAGGAATATTATTTTTGTTTCTTGTTTGGACAAGTTTGGTTTTTCATTTGTAATAAAGAACAATTGTTGCTCTATTTATTTGAATGATATATTCTATGCTTCTGCACAAATGAACAATGGACTATATGTCCTTGATCTTGAAATGCCAATTTATAACATTAATACTAAACGGATTAAACCTAATGAGTTAAATCCAAGCTACCTTTGGCACTGTCGCTTAGGCCACATAAATGAGAAACGCATTTCCAAACTCCATAAAGATGGACTCTTGGACTCTTTTGATTATGAATCATATGAGACATGCAGATCTTGTTTAATTGGAAAGATGACAAAGTCCCCATTCACAGGAAAAGGTGAAAGGGCTAATGATCTTTTGGCCCTCATACATACTGATGTATGTGGACCACTGAACATACCAGCCAGAGGAGGTTTTCAATACTTCATCACATTTACTGATGATTTCAGTAGATATGGTTATGTGTATTTAATGAAACACAAATCTGAAACCTTTGAAAAATTCAAGGAATTCAAGAATGAAGTACAAAACCAACTAGGTAAGAATATTAAAGTTCTTCGATCAGATCGAGGCGGTGAATATTTAAGCCTAGAGTTTGATGACCATCTAAAGGAATGTGGGATTTTATCCCAACTTACTCCTCCCGGAACACCACAATGGAATGGTGTATCTGAGAGAAGAAATCGAACCTTGTTAGACATGGTCCGATCCATGATGAGTCACTCCGATCTTCCGAACTCCTTTTGGGGACATGCACTATTGACTGCAGCTTACACACTTAACTGGGTTCCATCCAAAAAGGTTGAGAAGACACCATATGAGATATGGAGTGGTAAGAAGCCACATATGTCTTGCATGAAGATTTGGGGTTGCGAAGTTTATGTGAAACGACAAATTTCAACTAAGCTTGAGCCCAAATCTGACAAATGCTTATTTGTGGGGTATCCTAAAGAAACAAGAGGGTATTACTTATACAATCCTTCTGAGGGCAAAGTGTTTGTCGCTCGAACTGGAGTTTTTTTGGAAAAGGATTTTATTTCCAAAAGAATCAGTGGGAGGAAAATAGAGCTTGAAGAAATTCAAGAACCACAAAGAATTGATACACCTATGGAGGAATTAGAGAAGGAAACACAAGTAGTTGTGGAAGAGCAACCTGCTCAAGTAGAACAAGACCAACGTAGGTCAAGCAGGATACGTCAACAACCTGAGAGATATAGATATCTCATAAGTGATCAGGGTGATGTATTACTCATGGATCAATATGAGCTTGTGACCTACCAAGAGGCCATAACTGGTCCTGAGTCCGAGAAGTGGCTAGAAGCCATGAAATCTGAAATGGATTCCATGTACATAAACCAGGTTTGGACCTTGGTAGAGCCTCCTATAGGAGTTAACCCTATAGGATGCAAGTGGGTCTTCAAAAAGAAGACTGACATGGATGGTAAGGTACATACCTATAAGGCAAGACTGGTTGCAAAAGGCTATAAACAAATTCATGGGGTTGACTATGATGAAACCTTTTCACCAGTTGCAATGCTTAAATCTGTTCGGATTTTACTTGTTATCGCTGCATATCATGATTATGAAATATGGCAGATGGATCCATCAAGAATGATCAAGAAGCTGGAATCTTCATTTTTATGAAATAGTAAAACAATATGGATCCATCAAGAATGAAGATGAGCCTTGTGTCTACAAGAAGGTTAGTGGGAGCATGATCGTATTCCTGGTATTATATGTAGATGACATATTACTCATTGGAAACGATGTCCCTACCTTGCAACAAGTGAAGACTTGGTTAGGGAAATGCTTTTCAATGAAGGACCTAGGTGAAGCAGCCTATATATTAGGAATCAGGATCTATAGAGATAGGTCACAAAAACTGCTTGGCCTAAGTCAGAGTACATACATAGAAAAAGTGTTGAGACGCTTTAATATGCATGATTCCAAGAAAGGATTCATACCTATGCAACATGGCATGTGTCTGTCAAAAACACAATCCCCTTCAAGTAAGGAAGAAAGGGATCACATGGATAAGATTCCATATGCATCTGCAATAGGATCTATCATGTATGCCATGCTATGTACTCGACCAGATGTCTCGTATTCTTTAAGTGCAACGAGTAGGTACCAGTCTAATCCCGGTGATGCTCATTGGGTAACTGTCAAGAATATCCTTAAGTACTTGAGAAGGACTAAGGACTCATTCTTGATATATGGAGGTCGGGAAGAGCTTGCTGTAATTGGATACACCAATGCTAGCTTCCATACAGATAAGGATGACTTTAGATCGCAATCTGGTTATGTGTTTTGTTTAAATGGTGGTGTTGTGAGCTGGAAAAGTTCAAAGCAAGATACAGTTGCTGATTCTACAACCGAGGCTGAGTATATTGCTGCCTCAACTGCAGCAAAGGAAGCTGTTTGGATCAAGAAGTTCATTAGTGAACTTGGCATAGTCCATAGCATTGTGGATCCCATTGATCTCTATTGTGATAACAATGGTGCTATCTCACAAGCTAAGGAGCCTAGATCTCACCAACGATCTAAACACATACTTAGGCGTTATCATCTCATTCGAGAGATAATCGATCGGGGAGATGTGAAAATATGCAGAGTACCTACACTTGACAATGTTGCTGACCCATTAACAAAGCCTCTTGCGCAGTTGAAGCATGATGGACATACTAGATCTATGGGTATTAGGGGTATGCCTGATTGGCTCTAGTGCTAGTGGGAGATTGTTGGTGTAAGCCCTAGAGGCCAATACTTTTGGTACTTGTATCGAATTATTTATTTAATAATAAAAGTAATTTCTTTATTATGTTTGCTTTCCAAAATAATAAAGTCCCTAGAATGGTTTATTTGTTTAATGAAATGTTAAGTGTGACTTAATCATGAGATCCCATTAAACATAAGACACTATTCTTAAAGTATCCGTAGTCAAGCTTTAATGTGAAGTGGGATAACATTAAAGCATTAAGATTATTATGAAGATAGATTGATGATCACATCTCATGGATCATAGATAAGGAGTTATCAAGTCTTGACATAGGTATGAATATTAGGAGTAATATTTATACTGGATTGACCCGCTATGAGAATACTACATAGAATGTTATGCAAAGTGTCATAAGTTATTCTCATGCTGATAATGGTGTATACCACCCTTCGACCTGAAACCACTATGGACCCTATATGTAGAGTCAAGTACTTTATTGCTGATCAAACGTCATCCGTAACTGGATGACTATAAAGACGGTTGATGGGTACTTCACAAAGCATGCTAAGGGACATGAGTGACCTAGATGGAATTTTCTCATCCTGCATAACAGGATAAATGTCTAAGGGCCCAATATTGAACTGGACAAGGGTGACACAGTGTATGCCTTGTGTTCAATATAGACATGAGGGCAAAAGGGTAATTGTACAACACAAATATTATCACGGAAAAGGTTTGGTCAGATCACATGACATTTTCGTGACTTGGGTAATAGTGATGTGTTGCTAGATACCGCTCACTGTTTATTATATTAAATGTGTGATTTAATATAATTGCCAACGTCGCAAAAACCTACAGGGTCACACACATAAGGACAGGTTGATGAGAGATAGAATAAATAAGGAACACCATAAGGTACGGTGCACTTAAGTGTAATACGGAAAGTGGTAAGGTACCACGTGGATAAGTGATATATGGTACATCATAAGGTATGATGTCCATAAGCTTAATTGGGCTTTTAGCTTATAGCCTTAATTGGGCTTTTAGATTGTAGCCCACACGAGTGATTCTATAAATAGATCCCTTGTGATGAAGCAATTTCACTTGATGCAATTTCGTTTTTGATTCTCTCTCTCACTCAAGGTTTCCGTTCGTTATCAGCTAGCACTGTGACCGGAAGCGATCTGTTCGTGTGGACTGAGTAGAGGCGTTGTTCTTTATCAACGCTCGTGATCACAACATCAAAGGTCTGAATCGCCATAAGAGGTAAATATTTCTATCACTAACCATGCTCATTCGTAAGGATCGCTAAGGAAAATTTTAAATTCCGCTGCGCTTTTGATCGCAATTTTCCTTCATCAAAGCCATTACACCATTCTCGATTTCATTACAAAATTACATTCAAAAGTACATGAAAACTAAAGTTCTAAACCCACATATAAACCCTATCCTAATTAGCCCCAAAACTTGTCCAAATTAACCCCACAAGTTGTCAAAATTATCCACTGCACTGCTACCTAAAACCTATTACATACCTGTCAAACATGTTCACAAACCAGCCCATAAAACTGTCAAAACAGCCTTGCTACCTTGCTGCAAAACAACAGCCTTGTTGTTGTCCCAAAACCTACTACTGCCCTGCAAAACCAACTACACATACTGTCCAAATTCTGAATGATAATACCAAGGAAATCAGTCCAAAACCTGTACCAAACAGCCCAAAGTTTGCATAAATTCAGCAATACAAAAACTGCAACCAAAGAAAGCAATGAAACAGTGCCTAAAATTGTTTAAATTCATCTCATTTTTCCCTCCCAATTTAACCCCTCATGCTGCTATAAAACCAGAAGACAAGGGGACTAGAAAAAAGGAGACACTACTATTCCATACACCCTTCACTGTTTCATACATTCTTCATCTCTAAAAACCTTATTCACGACTTCAACTCAAACTCTCCATACAGAGGTAACAGACAAAGGTAGAAGAAGAAGAAGAATAGTTTAGGGGAAATAAGCATACATGGTTTCGTGAGTCGCTATCAAAATCGCATCGGACGAACTCCAATAGGTATATTTCTGGTTCCTCTTCTCCGTTCATCATATCTCATAAATAAATTGCGATGCTTGCTTACCATACCTTCTTTGCTGCATTTTTTGAATTGCTGCATTTGTTGACATTTGGAGTGTTCAAAAGGTAAGTATTGATGCTAAAAAACAGCCGACGAAAATAGTAATAACATCAAATATAAAATTTACCTTCAAATGTCTGTCTGTGTTCAAAGACACCCAACAACCTCACAACAACAACTCAGTAGTGATAACTCCAGAAAAAAGGAAAAAGAGGAATATAACCAAAATGAAGCAAAGAAAAGTTTTGAAACCAATACCGTGCCGATCATTGACCATGACATCTCCACCGTCTCAACACTAACCACCTTCCAATCTAGTTCGCCTCCATTCGTTTCAATCCACCACCGCCACTACAACCCATCAACATCGTTCTCCATCACCACCCAACACCAAAATAACCTCTGTATTCTCCATAACACCAACACTCCCATCAACATCGTCCTTCGTCAACTACGCCACCGCTTTAGCCGACTTAGCAAAATTAAACAACACCCTCTTCCCTGAACTCCTCCGCACTAAATCTTTCTCCGCCTCCAAAAACGAAGGATTCCCCGGCACATTCAAGCCTCGGCAAAAAATCTTGCAACGTTCGCGGCTGTAGCACTCTATACTCTCTCTTCAATCAAGCCGACCAACGCAAAATCCTCAAATCGGAAACTCCGCGTCTCCTCCCTGAGCTTGATACCAGAAACCTAGATTATTCATCTTCTACTCTTTAACAACCTTTCATCGAGTCAGAAGACGACGAAGAAGAAAATAACATTGTCGTTGAAGATTCAGACAAAGACAAAATTAGGGTTTTAGAATCGCCACAACTACGAGAGCAGAGAGAAAGAGTTTGAGAGGTGGTGATGACGGTTGGCAAGAGGGAGAGAGAATCATTTTTTTTCTTTTTCAACTTTTTCTTTTTTTTGTTGGAATTAACGATGATAATGAAAATTTTTGTTTTCCCTTTCCAAGACAACAGACCTGCAGCGACGCCATTTCATTTAGTTTGTTTAGGGTTTACAATTTTTCTTTGTACACTTTCTTTGTTGGGTCAGCCCATTGGGCCTTTTGGCCCAATCCTCCTATCCATTTTCCCTTTTGTTCTAATAAAGACTTAGTAATAACGAATAAATAGAACAGTTTAATTGGCAAGGCATTGTTTGCAGCAACCAGGGGACCCGAGTTCAACCCCTACTGGGGCCTTTTTTTCTACTTTCTTGATTCTTTTAGATATTTGATAACAAAATTAGTTTAGGTTGTAGTTTTAAAACTCAATTAAGTAAATATAATTTTCAAAATGAGTTATTTTTTTAATTAGTTTAGTTAGGGATTTTGTAAATAATTTTACTGATTAACTTTTTATTTAGTCTTAAATTGTTTTGTTTAATTTCTTCATGATAAAAAATACAAAAAAAAATATATACATATGATTTAATTTCTTCTAGTCAATTGTTTTTTCTAGAATAGGTTTTATTTTCTCTTCAAAATTCCTCACAAACAAAATACCAAGAGCTTTATTTCCATACTTTGTTAATTAATTTTTACTTCATAGGTTGTTGTAATTTTTATTAATTGTTCGATTCGATTTGGTTGTATTGATTGCCTATTTGAAATTTTAATTGCATTGATCAATCCCCATTTATAAATTTGTACCCCCATTCCCGAAAGCTCTGTAATAGCGTAGAATTTTAATTTTTGCAATTTACTGTTTTTCTTTACACTGTATAGTAATTAGGCGTGTATGGTAAGATTTAAAATCAACAACTAGACAACCCTAATCAAAGACAAATTAACTTGAATCAAACACACTTTTCACATGCACACCTTTAAGGTAATCTCGTTTGTTGCCTCGGAAAAACAGTCATGTCCCTCGAATATGGGACGCTTTAGCAAAGACCCTTCGATAAAAAAGATCGTAGTCCCTCGATGTCCCTCGATGTTGCCTTCGGTAAACGATCTAGTTCCTTACGAAAATTGCTAAAGCGTCTCACAAGTTGCCTTCTATGACTGTGCGATTGACCCGCGCCCGTCCCTTCACATCCAACGATGGGGCTTCTTATCAATCAATGGTAAGATAGCAACATCTAAAGGAGGAGGAAAAGAACAAAGACCGTTTGAGTAGGTAGGGTGCTCATAGTTGCTCGCTTGCTCACAACAAAAACATTTTATACACAAACACTTTCATTTGAAACATTTTCAAAAGACAAAGCTCTTTGTACGCATTCTTATAGAAACGAGAGTCATTACAAAGACACTTTTCAAAATCACTTTCAAAAACACATTCCACAAACACCTCTTTGAACTATTTTCAAAACCAACACTTTGTACGCGTTCTTATAGAAACGAGAACCATTACAAAGACGTTTTTCAAAATACTTTCAAAAAACACACCACAAGCACATTTTCAAACAAAAGCAAGTGATCTAGCAAGAAACTAAGAGCCCGTAGATACTACAGATGGAAAGGAAGCTAATACCTTCCCTTTTCATAACTTACCCCCCGAACTCAAGAAATAATCTCGAAAGGTCTTTCTTGTTCTTTTCAACCTTTCCTTATTGGATAAAAGAAAACTCGGTGGCGACTCTTGCTATCTGCAACAATTCCGATCAAACGTAAAACACCCAAGTCAGTTCTCCCACCGTGTTATAGAGCCCAAAGAAAATTGGCTCGTGCATTCTCAAATTTCTCTTGAGCCAATTAAAGAATATATACTAACCTTCAAAACAAGCTAAAGTTCAAACAAAATGATGGAGAGATGAGCAAGATATGAGGCTTAAGATTCCTGGGCAACTCAAGTTATTTGGCCTAAAAATGCGTGCGTGCCTGCTTGGCCAGATGCCTTTAAATTTCCGGTTTTGACACCTAACTTGCCCAAATCATAACTTTTTCACTTTTAATCCATTTGAAGTGATTCCAAGCTTGATGAAAAGCTCTCACGACCCTCTTCAAAATGCACGAGGCACATTTTTGAAGTATGCCTAAAATAAAAAGAAATAAGCTTGTCACCAACTGTTTGATAGAATTCCACAAAGAGGCGTCCAGATTGCTTGGCCAAATGCATCAAATTCTTCCATTTCTTGCCTAACTTGCCCACAACTTAAAAGCCAATAAGTTTCATTTTTATGCCCTATACTCCATTTTGGTTCACTA
This sequence comes from Vicia faba, assembly GCA_948472305.1. NCBI lineage: Eukaryota > Viridiplantae > Streptophyta > Magnoliopsida > Fabales > Fabaceae > Vicia > Vicia faba. The sequence goes on from OX451737.1 coordinate 316,683,926, forward strand.
AGGATCACTTATAGATCTCTTTCTTCTCTTCAATTGGCCAAAAGAACCACAAAAATCCAATAAAAATGAGAGAGTTATGCCGTTGCAAAGTCAGGCCAAAATCATTGACACTTAGAGAAATTTTCAAACTTCAAAGTAACTTCAAAATCAAGTAACCTCTCAAATTTGTGTTTCCCATCAAAATCAATCATCAATGATCACTCTCCATGAAAATACATGTTAAATGCCTCATGTTGACCAAAAGTTCACTTGGTCAACTTTGACTTTGGTTGATTTTTGAGTGAAATGACTGTTTTGCCCCTTTAATTCAATTGAGCCACCTTCAATCCAAATTGAACCTCAATTTTTCAATCATAGATTCTTAATAACATATGGTGAAGCATGGAAACAAACTTGGGTGAAAAAGTTAGAAAAAATCCTGATTAAATCCAAAACCCTAGTTTTGCACTCTGCATTAGGAGATAACTGATCAAGCTTCAAAACCCTAATTCCACTGGGCATCATGAGAGACTCCTTAAACAAAATTGATTATAATGATGATAATATAATTATGCTTCAAAACTTGGCTCATCTAGACCCCAATTACTCCAATTTGGACAAAACCCTAATTTTGACTAATGAATCAAAAGGATGTGATTCTCCTTATAAAAACACAATATTCAATCTTCTGGGGATCCAATGAGGTGGATAAGATATCTTGAGATATGTGATATCTTTGGGCTTGAAAGATCCAGAGGTTTCGATGATAGGGCTCTCCTTGAGCAACTTGTCAATACAATCAACTTCCAAAGCTTGAGGAAGACTTGATAACTAAAATACTTTGATCCCATCACAATGTATGAGTGCAATGAAATATGATGTTTATGATGAAACATAAGCCTAAATCAAGAGGGTAAATTTTGGGGTGCAAAACTAAGGAGAAAGACCATCTAACCAAATAAGAAGCCAACACTTGACATAATGAGTAAATATAGAATTCCATCCTTTGGATTTGAAACCAAGCAAACAATTAATAAATCCATTAAGAATACCAAACTTCAATTGCATTAAGTCTTCACAAAAAATTGGGCAGAGTAACAGCTGTATACAGATAAATTCCAGATCACAGACAAAGCATGTAATCACAATAACCTGCACACAAAACAAACAAACAACCCAATGTCTTGGGGTAAACCCCAAGAACTCCAGACAAAATAACAATTAAGGTCACAAGGTCTCAAGGTAGGCGAAGGCTTCTAATCCTAAGTCCAAGAAGTTCACAATCTCCATAATGCCAAGGATAGTAACCAAGTAGTCCAAGTAACATTAAAGTTTTTTAGTGTTTAAGTTGATTATTATGTATCTTCAAAAAGAAATGAAAAGCTCAAGTGAGCAAAATAAAAATGACATGAAGATAGAGGCTCAAGTGAGCAAAGATGAAAAGAGCATGAAATGTAAAAGCTAAAGTAAATGGTACTTAAAGTAAAAGCATAAAATAAAAGCATAAAATAAAGTCAATTGTTAGGAATTAGTAGTTAGTTGGATGACCATCTTGAAACTTACATTTGGAACTCATTAGAGGATTGGTAGAACCAAAGTCTCTCAACAACAAGTTGCATTTGCTTCTTGTCAAGTATATCATCCATTTAAGAAGTCTCAAAATAACACTTAATGATCAATGATGTTTAAGTGATCCACTTTGACCAAAATTGATGAAGTTCCATTAGAGGATTGGTAGAACCAAAGCCTCCTAACAATGGATCTCAAGGTTATTGGATCAAAGGGTTCAAATTAACATACTTGGGCTTGCAAACATAGGTTTGGGCCACAAATGATCATTTTTCTCAAATCGAGAGAAAATTTAGCGTTATGTTAAGCAATCGTAAGTGGACTTATATAGAAGTCGCACCTATTTTGAGGTCGGTCAATAACAAACTATGCACCTCATGTTTTGAGACATGATATGTAAATCATGCTCCAACAACATTTAGTACAATAAGAATGGGATAATATAAAGAGGGAAGGGGAAATGAATAAACCACATTTGAATAAAAAATTTAACCAAACTACTATTAAAATCATTCATCCATTTTATAGGAGTTAGACTCAACACCATGGATCCAATGATGGTAATAAAGTTCATGATCAAAATTTCAATCCAAGCTCAGCCAGAATATATACAAAAAATAAAATTGTGTTTAAAATAAAATAAAAGGTTTTTTAAAATGATTAAAAAATGCAAATAAGAGAGGAAAATAGCAACTATGTTCAAATTAATCAAGAAAATTTAAGTAAGACCATAGAAAAATCAGGAATGAACTCAAATATTTTTATAAAACTTTTGGTAATTTTTAAAAGTTAGAAACTATTTTTAAACTAATTAAAATTACTCAAATAAATGCAAAATAGATCAAAAATAGTAAACATGAAGATAAAATTCCATAAAATTTCCAGAAAGTCAGAAATAAGAAAAACGATATTTATGAATATTTTCAGAATTTAAAAATGTTTAAAAGTATTTTTAAAACAATTAAAAATAAGTCAAAACAAGAAAAAATTATAAAAAATATCAAATGTAAAAATAAAACTATGGAAAAATAAAAATCAGAAAGAGAATAATTGGAAATATTTTTTGAATTGTTTCATAGTTTTTGAGTCAGAAATGAATTTTCTATGATTTTTTGAAGTTTAAAACAATTAAATATAAAAATCAGAAATAAAAAAATAAAGTCAAAAATATGTGGACCATTGGAAGAGAGTCAAAACACGTTAGTAGTCAAATCCAAGGGATCTGACGCGTTGTGTATATCATGGTCATTAGTGAATAAAGCACAAGATTCAATATAAAATCAGAAATTCAAAAAATCCAAATGGTGTTGTTTCATTGGTTGAAGGATGACACGTTGGTCATCTTCAACCTCCAGCCAGTCTCAAAACCAGGTCGCTCAAACTATAAAATTAGAGCTCGAGACCGGTACCATTCGCTTCGTCTCATCAAGATGAAGACAACTACACATTCGTGAAAATTTTATATAAATTGTAACTCAAACAATTTGGAAGAGAAGTTTTAAAAAGGGATTTAAAATTTCATGGTCAAAACGTGCTTCCAATTAAAAACAAGTGTTGCGACTAGGATCATAATGATAAGAGCTTCTCAATAGTATCAAAGTTTGAGAGAATTGATGAAGGAATCTACCTATTGAAGTTAATTTGCAGAGCTCTAAAACTGGACTTGGCTAGCACAATTTGGGGAGTTTTAGAGCTTAATTCTTCTTCTGTTAGCTTCAGTGAGGATCAAGGAAGGTGAATTGACAAAGAAAAATGATTGAGAAAGGCTGTAAAAGCAAATTCGAAGTTGCAAAAAATTGAGTTCAAGAGAGAGTTTGGCAGGGGGATTTTGGATGTCTAAGCTTGAGGAAATGAATGAGGGATGACCATTTATTTATAAGGAATCAAATGGGATGCTCAAGCGTGTGAAATGATGAAGTTTGGAGGGAAATCGTGTGAACCTAATACACGATCAAGGTGGGATCTGTTTAGCATCAAAACTCATCCAATCCTTGCGTTTTGAGGCTCTAATCCACTTTGGCAAGTTGGTTAAACATGTTTAGACAAAAAACGCATGCTAATTTAATGTTTAGAAGCCACAACATGAATTTCAAAATCTGAATTGTGGTGAAACTTTAGTTCCAAGTTACCAAATTCAAATCAATGCCATTTTAAACTCAAGGAGTCTTAAGGCATGATTCTTGAAGCTTTAGAAAGATGAGATTACAAGCTTTGCAATGTGCAAAGAATGGGATCAAATGGATGCTTGAGCTGAAAGTTGCAATGAGTCAGAGTTGAGAAAAAGAGGTTGACTTTCTATACTTAGAAAAATTCTAAGTTTTTTCTTCAAAAATGACTTGTAATGTCTTGCATCCAAACATGGTATTTCACTTGAAATTTTCTCTTGACTAAAAAAGATGGCATGAAGTAGATCTCTTGAATGAAATTTTGAAACTTAAACCATTCAAAATATCCAAAAATTGAGAAAGTTATGACTTGTTGAAGTTGGCAAAAATTCATGAAATGACCTATAATCGTTTGCATCCTTAGAGCATCTTCCATCCACTTTTACACTTTGAACTTTGAAGATGGGTTGAATTTAACATATTAAAGATCATTATGAAAAAGTAATGGGCTCAAGGTGATAAAAATTGATCAAGTTATGATCATTTGAAGTCACATAAATGGAATTTGAAGGTTCATCTAGAGGACTTGTAATCTTTATTCACCATAAAGTTTCTTCCACACAAAATTTATTTGAAACTTTTAAAGTGATTTGTTAATAACCCTTTTAAGAAAAGGATTTATTTGGAATCACTCAAAAATACCAAAAAATGAGCAAGATGTACCCCTTTGAAGTTCAAAACCCTAACTCCTAGAGCAAGAAAATGCCTTGGGAAACCTTTGCAATTTTGACCAACCTTATTGAACAAATACCTTTGTTATGTGATTATAAGTTGTTTAGGATGATAATGAGAAAATATTGCAACCAAAACCACTTCCAAATTTTGAGAATTGAAGGAGATATGCACTTGTGATCATTGAAATCAAAGACCTGTCCAATTGAGTCGAATTTCTTCAATCAACCCTTGTACTTTTGAATTAGTTTTGACAACTTGAGGCATGATGAATCATAAAAGGTTTTTTCATGATATTACTTCAAAACATCTTTAATGATGAGGCTTGAATCTCAATGAAGCTTTGTTGAGGAAGACACATAAATGGACTTATGAACCCATATATCAATCTTGATAGAATGTATTGTGCTTTTACCTACAACATCAACAATTGGGGTCAAAATTCATTGTATTTATTAGTTGAAGGATAATAAATACAAATCATATATTATCATAAAATACAAGTCAAGGTGCTTGGTGATTCCTCCTAGAGAAAAAACTAAAGATATGGAGAAGAACCAAACCCTAGTGTGTGACCTTGTTGTGATTTAATTGATATGATACGATGAAGGATATTAGGGGGGAAAATTGGGGTACAACAACAACCAATAATTATATTATAAACTTGTTCCTGGAAATTTGAAAATGGCCTCATCTTCTTCTTCCTCGTGCCAGCAATCAAAAACCATTTTTGAAATTTGTAACTTCTTCATTTCTCAACCATTTTCAAAAATATAAACGTGAAAGTTGTGTATTTTTTCACCAAGAATCCAACCATGTAACTAACTTAAGCTAACACTCAAAGATTAAGGTGATTTTTTGTTGGTACCAAACTGAACCCTAATATTTCAGAAATTTCAACTTCAAAATTCTCAACACACAATCAATATAAATGAAAACTATGGACATGGTTAGCTTTAGGGAAATGATATCTACATTTTTACTTCATAATGTATGTACTAAAGATGCTTGTATCAAGATATAATAGTTTAGAAAACTTACCTTTAAAGTGAGAATCATGTCTGGAGTTTGAGCAACCTTGGAGGTGTCAAAATGATCTTGTTAGCTTGCTTGGACCTTGGTGAGTGTTTTGCAGCCCTTGCTTTGCCTCGAGAGTACCTGGATCTCCTTGCTCAAGTCAAGCTGCAATGGTTGATGTTGAAAATGGTGGATAATGAAGATGGAGTTACAATGATGAAACAAGTGTTGGGATCACTTGTGTATGAGATATATTGAGTGTTTGGATGATTAAAAATGAAAATGCACGAGTAGATTTGATGTTTGGTGTTTGAAGCTCAGGAAATGATGTTTTGTGCCATTTATGACTTGTGAGAGTTTGAGAGGGTTAAAGGGCTTGTAAACCCGTGGGTTAGCTTGAAAATGACTTCTATAATTATAGGCAAAAATTCTTAGGGTTTGAAATAATCAGATTTGTGAGATATAGGGTCAGGGCTTTATTGCTTGGTTTTGAAGTAAAGTGGAAAACAAAGTTCCAATGCATTGTACCATGCTTCATAGAGTTGTTTGGAACTTTAAACATGCTTCTCTGAATTTCCAGGATGAGTGTGTGCAGAAGAAGCAATTGAGAGGCTCAAGGAGAGTTGACATTATGCATAAAGCTTGCTTTACTAGAATGGAAGTGGTGCCTTTGTGCCATAAATGGAAAAGTCAATTGGACAATGGCTCAAACACTTGGATAATGGTTCAATCAATTGTGTAATCTTCTGATTATGGATAGATTTGGAGGTTTAGAGGCCTGTAAAGAAAGATTATGCAGCATGGCCATGTGATTTGGTTATGTGTTCATCACAAACATGACTTGAATTCAAGAATGGATGCCTAACTTCATGCCTTCGAATCTCCTAGGTCAAAAATGATCTCTTCAAGTTCTCTGACATTTTGGAAGTTTGAAACGTTATCTATAACTTTCATGTCGACCATTTTGACTAAATCAAATTGGAACTTGGTGAAAATTGGCCAAGAAGTTAGGTAAAAAATCTGACCAAAACTTGTCAAAAATTTTCTAAGTGTTGGGCAAAAATAATCAGAACTGCAAGAGCTCATATCTCTTAATCCAAGCATTTTTTGAGGTTCTTCCCACATTGACAAAGTTGTAGATTTCATCAATCCCTACAACTTTCATGTTGAAAGTTTTCCTTTAACCAACTTGTATCTTGATGTAACTTGCTTGTGAAGTTAGGGTTTTTTAAGCACAAAACGCTTGAAATTTTTCTAAGTATTGAAAATCTTGACTTTTTGACTTTTGTTGACTTTCTTGATTCTTGATGATCAAGTTTGATAGTTTTGAATATCTTGATGATTCTTGATAGTTTTGTTGACTGTTGACTTTTCATCAGTTGATTTCAAATTTTCAACTATCAACCACTTGTATCTTTGGAAATGTTTTTGAGCCATGTAATTAGGTCAATATGTTATGTTTGAGTCCTTGAGATCATGCTTCAATCCATTAAGTCATAAACTAGGTCAAAGGTTAATGATCAGTCATCCTTAGTCAAAACCCTAATTTGGGCATTTTGTGACCTCTGATGATTTGAGGGCTTTTCTTGAGGAATCATGATCAACCCTTGATCAAATGATGAATATCACTTGAAAATGTTGATGTTGACCAAAAATCTTGAAGTTTGACTGTATTTTGACCATAGTTGACTTTTTGCCCAATAAGTTAATTTTCAACCATCTGAGCAATTGACTGAGCAAACTTGTGATGCAAGGCTTGAAACTTGACATATGAATTATTGAGGACCTATGATAAACCATAAAAGTCATTTGAGGCCTTTTCTAACCAATCATACTTGAGAAAATCCAAACCCTAGTTGAAGGCACATTGATTAGGAGGAGGTTTGACCAGTCAACTCTTGAGAACCCTTGAGCATTTGAGGATGTCTTGAAGAAAATATGGGAGGGCCAATTTTGGGGTACAACACCTACCAAAATATCCCGAAAGTCAAATCTCAATGAGCATAGCATCGAATATCAACCAACTTCAGTTTGCACCAAAGTCGTTTATCTCACTACCTTCTAATGGCCAAGATGTGTCAATTAAGGTTCTAAAGGTCAGTTAGTGCTTAATGACACTATATGGAAACCTAATGTTATCCTTGACTGACTCAAGGAACATTAGTACAAGACAAATTGTTACACTAACGTAGCTATCATATCATCCATATTGGTCTACGCTATACAACCTTTATGATTTATTGCTACTTACCTAAGGTGTTCCCTGATTTCGGTGTAGGATCTTTGCAAGAAAATGCCCAAGCAACCCTCAAATTTAAATCAAGCAAAGAATACAATTTATACAAGTAAAGTGATCTAAACTCTTAAGGTAACCCCCCTTTTAAGTATTCACCCCATCAGAGTCGCCAGTTCTGTAATACAGTGGGAGAACTGACTTGTTTATTTATCGCAAATGTTACGGTTAGCAAGAGTCGCCACCGACTTTTCTTTTATCCAATAAGGAAAGGGTGAAAAGAACAGGAAAGACCTTTTTTAAGATTTTGAGTTCGGTGGGTAAGTTATGAAAAGGGAAGGTGTTAGCACCCTTTTCATTTGTAGTTATCTACGGGCTCTTAATTGCTTGCTCACTTTATTTGCTTTGTTGTGTGTGCTTCGAAAATGTTTGAAAATGCCGAATAGTAAGGCAGTTTTCTTTGTAATGATTCTTGTATCAGTCCTCAAGAATGTCTACAAAGCATTTGTTTTGAAAGAACGTATTTGTTTGAAATTGTGAGGTGTGAAAAGTATTTGTTGCGAGCAAGCAATTGAAAGTATTTTACCCACTCAAGGTCATTCTTATTTTTTTCCTCCTTATTTAGATAATGCTATCAAAACCATTAGTTAGTAGGAAGCCCTATCTTTGAATGTGAAGCGACAGGCGTAGGGTCGTCGTATGGTCATTGAAGGCAACTCGTAAGGATACCTTAGCAATTTGAAGGGGCGTCATCATATATTCGTAGGCAACTTCGAGGGACAAGATCATATACCATAGGAAACTTCGAGGGACATTGAGGGACTATGATCTTTATGATGATTTGTAACCGAAGGTCTTTGCTAATGGTATCCCTACGTTCGAGGGACGTGACAATTGTTTTTCCGAGGCAACAAGAGAGGTTACCCTAGAGGTGTGAGTGTGCGAGTGTATTGGTTTCAGTTCTTTTATCTTGAAAATTAGGGTTTGCTACGTTTGCTTTTAATCTTGCCATACACGCCTAATTACTATACAGATAATATTGTACAAATTATAAGTGCGGAAATTAAATCCTACACTATTACATCCTGTGGGCAGTTACATAATAGAAAATATACGGAAAAATAAACTAAACTATTACAAAATTTCCCATGCAACCTATACATTTTTTCTAGAACTTTAAATGGAAAATAAATAGAAAAATGATAATAAAAATGTTAGAAAAATATTTAAATGTCCTAAAACCCTAGGTATTAAGAAAATGATTTTTTTTTGGTATTTTTGTAATTTGATTTTAATAATAAAACCTAAGTCTAAATTAATTACAATTAGTTATAAAATAAACATTAAAACATGACTAAACTAAATTAAATTTTCTATTAAAAATTAGTTTAATTAATCAAAACCTAAAAATCTATTTTTTTGTGACTTTATGATTAAATAATAAAATAAAAATTGATTTTAAAAAGATTAATTTAATTAAAAAAGAAATAAAATGAAATAAGAAAAAGAACTGGGCCTGCATTGAAATAAACTGGGGGTGTGAAAGGGAATTCACACAGGCCCAATGACAAAGGCCCAGGGGCTGGGTGAAGGTCCATGTGATCCCATGCTCTGCGTTTGCTGGCTTACCATATGCGCATAGATCTGGAGTGCTGAATCTTGAGGGTGATTAGATCTGATGGTTGAGAATGGAAGGTGTGTGATAGGCGTGTTGGACCCGTCACATTGGATTTGCAGAAAAGGGAAAATGTAAAAAAAAATTGCAAGACACCAGGATCGAACCCACGCCCTGGTGCATGTAAGCCTTAACACGCGCTTGCTTGCCATTGGGGTGGCTGTACATCTGGTAGCTTAATTGAAACAAAATCAACATAACATGAAATCAAGGCCTGAACTAGAGAGGCGTCAGAGCCCTAGCTCCGGTCGTCTTCTCCGGCGAACTCATTTATCAACCTGCAAAACCATGCGCTGTTAGATATTCAGAGGGGCCCTACCCCCCTATTTTGAGGGTCTTGAATCCAAATATGGACTTAGTTTTGGCTAAAAGTCTCTATATTCTGAGTTTCAAACAAAAAACCCTATCACGACTTAAAAATGGCAAATCACGATTCAGGCGTTATAATCTCCATATGATGCTTTAAACCTGTTCTAATGATGCTTAGGAACATATACATACACATCAAATTATTCAACAATGAACAAACTAAGAGTTTGAATTTCAGAATTTTACCAACAAACGGTGAACTCAAAAGTGATGGTTCATGCGTGCGTTGGGCATGCTTATGAACTTTGTTCAACTCTTGGAAGCCTCAGGGACGTGATTTGGTCCTTTGTTTGGACTAAAACAGCCTGGATCTCCTGATATACACTTGCACTATCCTTTAAATTTTTTGAATACTTTAGGGTTCTGTTTGTGGAAGGTTGCGCGTGTCCTTGGGGTCTGATGTTGTTATGCTTATATAGCATATCACATTAGGGCAACATAAGGAGGAAGAATCCATGGAATTTAGTGCATGATTTGTTTCCAAAATTCACTTGAAAAACTTTCCAAATTTGTGAAAATCTTGTCTTAATGATATTTTGCTTGGATGTCACGAATTTGATAGCTTGTTATGAGCTACTTAGGCCTCTTGACTGCTCCAACACAAAGCCCACACGCCTTGGCCTATTAACTTACCATTTGTTTTGATTTTATTTGTTTTAAATTAATAAAAAATTCAAATAAAAAGAAATAAAAATCATGAAAAATAAGGTAATTGTTTTAGATGTCCTTAAACATGTCATGAACATGTTTGAACCTCAAAAGTTAGGTCCAATAGCTTAGAATCTCAAAATTGCTCAATATAGACTTCATGCATCTTCACAAAATTGCCCAACTTGTGAACACCATAACTTGCTCAATTTTCATATTTTGAAGGTAATTTTGGGCTTTTTAGAAACCTCAAGGTGTCCCCTACATCTTCACTTTTGATCATTTTTTCATTTGAATACTTTATTTTGATGTAAGTTGCCTTGACACAAAGTGTCTTTTTTGTTGACTTTTGAAATGACCTATAATGTATGGGCTTATATCTCTCAAATTGAAGCATTTTTTAGACTTGAACCCACAAATACAAAGTTGTAGGGAATTGAATTTCCTTCAAAATGAGCTTTGGTTGGGGAAAAGTTGATGAAGCATATGAAAGTTATGTTTGGTCAAAGTTCAGTTGACTTCTTCTAAGGGAATGGTTAAAACCCTAATTTAGCAACTTCTGACTTTTGAGTAATCCCTTGATGAATCATGATCAACCCTTTGATCAAATGATGAATGTGACTTCAAAATGTTGATGTTGACCAAAAATCTTGAAGTTTGGATGTACATTGACAACAATTGACTTTTTCCACAACACATTTGATTTTAAATCCTCTGAGCAATTGACTGAGCAAACTTGTGATGCAAGGCATGAAACTTGGTATGAGAATTCTTGAGGACGTATTATAAACCATGGAAAACATTTTAGGCCTTTGTAATCCAAACTTCCTTTTGAAAAGTGAAACCCTAGTTGTAAGTCCATTGCTTATGAGGAGAATTTGTCTGATCAATTCTTGAGCTACCTTGGGCATTTGAGAACCCTAGGAGTATATCTTGAGTAGGATGAGAGGGAAAATTTTAGGATACAACAAATCTCATCTCTTCTTATTTTTAAGAGTCACTCTAGTTATCTTCATCTTCCTCTACTTTGACCTTGAAAGTTGAGGCATTTAAGGAGATGTTCTTTTTTTATTCTTTACTCTTATCCTTGAGCTTAGCAAGTCTCTTGAACTTATGCTTATGTTAAGTGAGCTTACCGAAGATAGTTGACATGTATAATGTTTTTAGGTCATTAAATTCCTTGATAGCAGTGACTTTTGGCTGCCATTCCATGCACATTACATAGACCATAAAATTTGATTATCATAATCTTTATCATAAGTGGTCTTTCCTAAATTCTCAATTTTATTGATTATATGTGAAAATGTCATCTGCATGAAGGCCACAGTTTCACTAGGTTCCATGCGGAAGAGTTTGTATTCTTTCGTTAAAGTATTGATCTTAGATTGATTAACGTCTTTGGTTCCCTGATAGAGATCTCGAAGAGAATCCCACATTTCATGATTTGTCTTATAATGTGATATAGGAAAATATACGTTCATGCTCAATGGTGAGATGAGTATATTTCTCGCCTTCAGGTCATAAGACGCCTTTTTAATTTCAGCATCATTCCAATCCTTCTAATAGGCATAACTTTCACTAGTGGAAATCAAGGCTCTATTATATGCTCTCTTTAGATCAATTTGTGCCATATTAAATAACTTTTGAGGTTGTTAAACCTTATCAAAAGAACCAACTCTTGATGACAATTATCGGTTTGAATATGGATTAATTTGTCAAGAAGGGCGTTGAATAGACAATTAAAAAATTCCCTTCCTTTCGATTTCAAAATCAGATTATGCAAGAGGAAGCGAATATGGTGAAAACTTTATTTTGAAATGGTTTTAAGATATTGGAAGAAGATTGGTATTGCACACACACCAAAGGTTTGTAATGAAGTAATAGACAATGTAAGGATTAATGGTTAAAGCTTCAAACAAGATGTCTAATGCCTTTACCAATTTATTACTTAGAAGCAAATATACACTACTACGAAAAACACATATAACGGCGATTGCAAAATACCTAGAATAACGGTTGAACAAGCATTGTTAGGTAAGGTGTGGTTGTAAGTGGGTTATTTATGATCACAGTCTATTGCATGTGGTAGTAAACTTGATAGCGCACTATATAAAACCATAGTTGTATTAAACAACCAATGTTGTATATCTTTTAGTAAAATAAATAAATGCAGCAGTAGAACAACAACAATAGTAAGAACAGAAAAAACAAGAAGAAGAACATAAAAAATAATAATAACAACAACAAGAACAACAATAACAACAACAAAAAGAACAATAGCAGTAAAAATTAAATTATTCTTGAAAAACAACTTAAATGACAACAAGAACATAATTGTTATTGTTGATTATTGAATATTTCAAAATCAAATTATGCAAAAGGAAATGAATATCGTGAAAACTTTGTGTTTGAAATAGTTTAATATATTGGAAGAAGATTGGTATTGTACACGCACCAAAGGTTTGTAATGAAGTAATAGATAATGTAAGGATTAATGGTTAAAGCTTAAAACAAGATGTCTAATGCCTTTACCAAGTGATTACTTAGAATAAAATCTACACTACTATTAAATTAACAACTTAGACTGAATATCACGCTACATACAACCATGGTTGTAAACTGGATTAACAACAACGAGAACATCAACAAGGATGACAACAATAATAACAATAACAACAACAAAACAACAATAAAACAATAATAAGAACAACAATAATAACAACAAGAACAACAAGGGAAAGAACAACAAAAATAACAAAAAAAGAACAACAAGAACAACAACAACTAGCATTGCTAACTTGAATCCATATTTTCCTTGTCTCATTCAAGTTGAAGAAGAGATGGAGTTCTTAAATTTGTTAATGAAAAAAATGATGTTTTCGAGTTTTTTTTTATGGAAGAAATGATATTTTCGAGCTTGGTTTAGTGGAGAAATATAGTGTCATAAATGAAAGATGACGTTCGGAGGTATACGATGAAGTTCGTCTAACTTTTAGGTTTCTCACAGATCACTAATGATACTTTCTGGAGCGTTGATACTCACTAAATGGACACCAAATATTTGTTTAAGAACGGTGAAGAAACTCAATAAACACTCTTATAATAAACTCAATAAATGTATTTTAATAAAATATAAAAAATACAGGAGTAGGACAACAACGATAACAATATTTGAATTCATGATCATGCGCTACATACAACAACAGTTGTACTAAACAACCGTTGTTGAATGTCTTTTAATAAAATATTAAAAATGCAGCAGTAAAATAACAACAATAGCAAAATTCAAACTCAAGAACATGCGCCACTTTTTACCTCGGTTGGAACTTCCAACTGTGGTGAAAAGTTGCTTAAAATGATGGGGAAAAACGCCTAATTGAATAGATTTTACCACAGTGGATCCTTTTACAGTGGTAACATGGGCGTTGTTGTATATCCTTTTTGTAGTAGTGATAATTATAATTCACACGGAATAATCAATAACAAGATTATTTCAAAAGTAAAGTATAATCAAAGCTAGACTTTTACAAATTAAGACTATGAACAAAATAAACCTAAGAATTGTGCAATTTTAAGCTATAAATATAACAGCTAAACTCAAGCATGCAATTGAATGATAAAGAAATAGAGAGTGTGTGAGTGAGAGTGAGAGTGAGAGTGAGTGAGAGAGAGATGGGGGGATAGAAGGAAAGAATGCACTAGAATTAGAAAATATATTAGTTATATGAAATCGTCCTCGCAGGCACCTGTGTCTAGTCTTCGATGGTGAATCAATAAAAATTTGTTTCTTCCATTAATATGATATTTGAGTTCGGTTCATTTTACAACAATTCAGACAAGTAAAAGATAAACTATAACAATTCAATATATCTTTTTCCTTGCTTCTTAATACAACTTGTTTGCAACTAGCTACCAACACTATTATCCTTGAAATTATAAGTCTTGAATCCTTCTTTTCAACAAGTTGAAAAATCCAAACAAAAAAAATTCCATAACAATGGAGAAAAACTCCTTCTTATTTTTTTCTTCGAGGAATTTCAAACCTTTGAATTCCTTTAAGATCAAATTTATTCTTACAAGAACTACACACTTCAAATGAAATATTAGACCTCTAATGTTTCTTCACCATAAATCATCACACACAATCAATACTATGATTCTCTGTGAACATAATGAAAGTGATTATTTGAAAGAGATGAAGTTGTGTTTACAAAGTTTTTTCTCTTTGAAAAATATCTGATCTCAATTGCTCTTGAATGAGAATTTTCTCATAAAGTGATTCAATTTATAAACAAATTAGAATGAAAAAACTATTTATATGTGATCTTACCGGTTGATCAGAACCTGGAGTGGGCCAGAGACTTCGACTTCAATGTTGGAAATGAGGAGGAGGGGGTGTACCTGCAAGGCACTCTGACGATCTAGTGAGAAAGCGTGCAAAGAGATACAACAGAATATTAGAGTTTTAGGAATGAATATTGGATACCTGGCCCTCACAAGTGTGAGGGTTTATATAATGCCCTTGGCGCTTGGGCATTGGTCCCTATTTTTGGGTCTAGATATCTGGGTCGGCAAAAATAAGTAACTGCCAGAACTTGGTCAAAACGGGCAGTCGTGCCTATAACTAGCCGTTGTGTCGAGCACGGAGAAGGTTACGGGAAGACACATTATGAGCGCTTCCTAGATGGTCTACCCTACGGGTGTCGAGCAGATCCGAAGATAGTTACCAGTACGAGCAGGATGAGGACTAGCTTGTTTGAGCGGGCAGCGGTGGTCTCGTTTATTCTGGGTGGACAAACAACCACATGTCCCCGGCTGTTGGGAAACAGTGTTGCGGAGGGAAACTGTGGTCTCGTTGGTCCTTCGGAGGGAAACGACCACATGTCTATGGCTGAGGGGCAGAAGGTGCTTCTGGCGTGGGCAGAGGTGCTGCGGAGGGCAGTTATGGTCTTGTTAGTCCTGGGTGGAAAAAAAACCACATGTCCTTGGCTGTCGGGTAGAGGTTCTGCGGAGGGCAACAATGGTCTCGTTGGTCCTTCGGAGGGCAATCGACCACATGTCTCTGGCTGAGGGGCAGAAGGTGCTTCTGGTGCGGGCAGAGGTGCTGCGGAGGGTAGTTGTGGTCTTGTTGGTCCTAGGGGGACAATCGACCACGTCCCAACTGATTGGGCCAAGGCTATTGGGACATCTTAGATGCAGAAGTAGATTGGGCCATGCCTAAGCATTTGGCCAAACCAGAACAGGAGTCCCCTAAGTCGTTGCTTCTAGGCATAAGAGTGACGACTTAGAGCCAGTCATCGTGCTGAGGAGGAAAGTGCGATGTTGGCGCTTATTGTTCGTGGTAGGGATGTTTCATGATTTTTATGAGGACATGCTCATACATGCTATTTTTTTATTTGTTACTTTTGATAAGATATTTGTTCGTATGCTCGTAGTTTTGAGATATTTTTCAAGTTATTTTTTATGATTTTTTTGGGGGTTTGCTCGATAGTATCGATGTTCGACTATGTGGGGAACTAGTCAAACGACCAGGGTTATTTTCCGGGCAAGATCCGGAACTCAGGTCTCGTTTGGGGCATGAGCTCGGCGGCGTGAACTTCCCATCACGAGCTGGATGTTCTGCCATCCTGGTACGACGACGGTGGATCTTGTTTGTGTTTTCCACGTCGGGCTAAGGATCTGCTCGTTAAAAGAGTGGAAACTTGCCTCTTCGTTTAATTTGAGGTGCCATGCTTGTACCTGAGCATGCACACGTGGTCGGGAATGTTGTGTATGTCATTTTGAAAGAGCACGCCGACTGTTTATAGCCTTAGTTGTAATATTGTTTCAGATTTTTGGCGTTTCATGGTCGAGCGAGTTCTTCCATGTGTAGGTTTTCGAGATTGTATGCCCCTTTTTCGTTTTTGCTCAAACGCGATACTATCTCTTGGATGACGGACTTGTCCCTCCTTTCTTCTTCGTGCCCGTGAGCTTCGATGTGATGTATGCTCTGCAAGTGTGTTCGCGGGGAACTTGTGTCTGCTCGGCTGGTGTGTTCGCGGGAACGTATGCCTGCTAGGCCGTAGTGTTCACGGAAATGGTCTGTTTATGTGCTCCACTCGTCGGGGAGGCTAGTGAGGTCATTTCTGCTGTGATGTCAAGCATAAATGGTAGTCACTTTCTCCTCATACAGGATGTACGCCTGTACTTTAAGGAGGAGGGTGTTTAGTGTGGCTGGTGTTTCTATGCCAACTGCTTCGGCAAAATTGCTGTAGGAGCTCAACCCTCCCCCGAGTAAGTACCTTTTCATATCGTCGATCATGGATACCTGAACAAATTTTTTTTTGAACCTCTCGATGTATGCTCAGAGAAATTCTTCTATTCCTTGAATAATCGCTTCTAGCAAGGCCTCTATCTTTGGATGACGGCGAGAGGCAGTGAAGTTCCTTGAGAAAATCTTCCCCAACTACTTCCATGAGGTGACAGATTCATTGGGGAGGATTTTGTACCAACACATTGCCCCTTTCCTCAGAGTTGTTGGGAACAATCTACACTTGATAGCTCCCCTAACACCTCGATAGTCTAGCAGGGCGTCAATGTTTTGGACGTGCTCGTTGGGGTCAGTTGTCCCATCATATGTTCCCAAGTTTTAGGGTTTTTCTACTCCAACGGGGAGGTGAGAATCCATGATAGCCTGAGATAATAGACCACATGGGTCCTCCTCGTCGCTCTAGCTCGGTGATGGTGGGGCAGAATAGTTGTGCTCCCCTCGTCGGGGACAATTGTCTCATCGAGGAGATGGGCTTCTCGATCTATCTTCAGTTTCTTGGCCATCGGGGAGAGGTGGTCTCTCCGAGGAGGAGCGTGATCACGTATCTTGATGGCCAAGAGTCAGGCTCTTTCTTGCTCCTGGCATTGATCATGTCGTCGAGGAGACTGGTTGTGTGATCTTTGTCGTTGATGCCTCCACGGGGAAGACTTTGATCAGTAAGCATTTTCCAATGCCCCAATCCTCTTATTTTGTTGGCAGATTAGGGAGTTGGTCTGGTTGAGATCTGTGAGCAGGGAAACCATAGCAGGGTCTATGCTGGGCAGAGCAGGGATTGCCTGTATGTTCTCCGGTGCTCCTTCTTGAGCCTTCTTGATCTTGCGATGGACATCTTCAGGAAAGGGCATCCTGCTACGGTCATCTGTCTTCCAGGCATTGGAGATGATGGATATGTGAGCATTGTCATCTTCATGACTGGCCATGATCATAATCTTGAATATCTGTTTTGATCTTTGGTTTCCGTGGAAAGAAAGATGGGGAGAGCAGGTTTCCCACAGACGACGCCACTGATCTTACCTGTTGATCCGAACCTAGAGTGGACTAGAGACTTCGACTTCAATATTGGAAATCAAGAGGAGGGGATGTACCTGCAAAGCACTCCGACGATCTAGTGAGAAATGGTGCAAAGAGATACAAGAGAGTATTAGGGTTTTAGGAATGAATATTGGATACCTGACCCTCACAAGTGTGAGGGTTTATATAATGCCCCCGACGCTTGGCTATTGGTCTCTATTTTTGGGCCTAGATATTTAGGTCCGCAAAAATAGGTAACTACCAGGACCTGGTCAAAATGGGAAGTCGTGCCCATAACTAGCCGTTGCGTCGAGCATGGAAGAAGTTATGGGCAGACACGTTATGAGCGCTTTCTGGGTGGTCTTCCCTACTGGTGTCGAGCAGATCCGAGGAGAGTTACCAGTACGACCAGGATAAGGACTAGCTTGTTTAAGCCAGGCCGTGGTGGTCTCGTTGTTCCTGGGTGGAAAAACGACCACATGTCCCCGGCTGTCGGGAAGAAGTCTTGCAAAGGAAAGTGGTGGTCTCGTTGGTCCTGGGTGGACAAACAACCACACATCCCCGACTGCCAGGAAGAGGTGCTGTAGAGGACGGAGGGCCTTCGGAGGGCAACCGACCATATGTCTCTGGCTGAGGGGCAGAAGGTGCTTTTGGAGAGGGCAGAGGTGTTGTGAAGGGAAGTTGTGGTCTTGTTGGTCCTAGGTGAACAAACGACCATGTGTCCTCGACTGAGGGGAAGAGGTGTTGCGGAGGGAAACAATAGTCTCGTTGGTCCTTCGGAGGCCAACCGACCACATGTCTCTGGCTGAGGGACAGAAGGTTCTTCTGGCACGAGCAGAGGTGTCGCGGAGGGCAGCTATGGTCTTATTGGTCCTAGGGGGACAATCTACCATGTCTCAATTGATTGGGCCAAGTCTATTGGGCCATCTTGGATGCAGAAGTGGATTGGGCCATGCCTAAGCATTTGGCCAGACCAAAACAATATGTGCATGAGAAAAGGCACAAACATGAGTAAAAAACATACTATCTAACTTGAGTTGAAGCCAAAATGACTCAAGTATTTAGCTCATATTTGACTTGAATCAGCAAAGTCGCGACTTAAGTCATTTTCTTTCTTCTGACTTGAGTCACGCGAGAGAATGACTCAAGTCTTGCAAACAGAACTAAAAACACACTTAGAGACAGTTTCATGACTTGAGTCATGCAGGAAAAAATGAATTAATTAATTCAAAGACAACATTGAATCAATTCAAATTGACTGTGCTTATTGAATCAAGTCATATAACACTTGAATTAAGTCAAATAATGATACCTTTGGCCAATACTTCATAAATTCATGGAAAAACAAAAAAATCATGTGTGTAATGTAAAATTCATAGAGGAGACTAAAAATGACAATCAATCATAAATTGCAAAGCGTCAAAATATCAAAATAACTGATAAAACATGTGAGGGAAATTTCATCTGCCGCATGTTAAACCCTTACTAAAAGTATATCATATCATTTTCCACTTATGCTTATTATAAATCTAATAATTTTGGGCATGTTACTCCTTTTAGATTTATGAAAATGTGGCTGATTCATCCTGATTGTGTGAAGGTTATACAAGACAGATGAAATAAAATTAAAGTAATCATATGTCTATTCTTTCTTAGAAATTGAAGAACCTCAAAATAATTTTTAAATGATAGAACAAACATGTCATTGGTGATGTACATGTTAATGTTTAGATAAAAACCTTTATGTTTGATTCTATACACAAACAAATTGAAGTTCATGGCTACAATGATGCTTCGATGGAGTGAGCGAAAAATATCACGATTGCTTATAATTAGGCTTTGAAGGTTGAATAGAGTGGTATGAGAAGGCTAGAATCAAATGGTATGCTAGAGGTGATAGGAACATGCATTTATTTCACAATACTATTAAAATTAGGCCCGCTATTGAGATAGCATCTTCTTTTACTATTGGTGATGAGGTTATTACTAATTCAACTAAGATTGAAAACCAATTTTTTTACTCATTTCTATTTTATTTGTAATGTTGATAATAATTATTCAGTTAATGGATTGATGGAGGATATGATCACAAATATTATGGATGACCAAATAAATTATATGCTTATTAGTATTGCCACTCTCTTTGAAGTGCATGACACAATCTTTGCCATGAGTATTGATAGTGCTCTTCGCCCCGATGACTTTGAATCACATTTCTTATAAACTTTTTGAGATATAATTAAAGATGGTGTGAATAAAGATGTGGTTTCTTTATTTATTAATAGTTAGAATCCTTCCTAATCGAAATTCTAACAATGTGGTACTCATTCTCAAATGTTCTAAGGCATATCTTAAATGATAATTATAGACCTATATTATTAAATTATCATTAAAATCATTAGTAACATGGTGGCTACGAGGAAATATGACCCTCAAGATTGATATCAGGAAGATTTTTGATATTGTTGATTGAAATTTTTTTCTTAAAGTTCCTCGAAGATTTGGTTTCAATCAAGCTTTTTGTTCTTGGATTCATATTGTTCTTCAATATGCCACTCTCTATTTGTTTTAATGGGAAGAATGCAAAATTTTCTCTTGCAAAACAGGTTTTGGGTAAGGTGATTCATTATCCTCTCTCTTATTTTATCTTGTTGAAAATGTGTTCAATATATACATTATAAAACTGATCAATTGTAAAGAGACACTTCGTGAGAGACACACCACATATTCACCAAAAACCTCAATGTGATAGGTGTATGGGTTCTCCCACTACTCACACTTTGTTTGTTGGGGAAATTCGGGGGAGTCAACACGAGGAAGCGTTTTTTACTTTGGGACATTTTCTTTATGAGCAATTCATTTCGTGAGAGACACGCCATATATTCACCTAAAACTTTAAGGTGATAGGTGTGTAAGTTCTTCCAATTATAAATACTAAAGTCTCCATATTCTTAATCAATGTGGGACTTCCTCACACTACTCACTTGTAATTCTTTTTCTACACATATTTGTTATATGGTGTAATCTCATTGATTTTTTTTTTAATACATGTAGATATTTCACCAATTTTTTTAGTTCATCATTATTCTCATTATTAAGTACGAGTAATATTTCTTTTTTAGGGATGCATTGAAAAGATTAACTCAAATAATATTTGATATTGAATAAATAGTCACATCATTTAGCCACTTGATGATTTTTCACGATTATTGCTTTTTAGAGAAATGATATGTTCACACCAAATTTTGACACCACCATATATTTTTGTTTCTAAAAATACAATCAATTTGGTTATTTTATTTTATTTTAATGACATTTTTCTCATCTATTTAATATAAATTCAAGATTATTCTGATAATGATTTTAACATAATATTATCATGATAATAACTCTTAGTAAAAATCTAATTATATTATTTACTAAATTAACCTTACATTAAGAATAAGTAATAATTATAAATATAATAATAAACATAATAATATTATAATATTCTAACACTATTATTATTAATAATAATTTAAAATAATATATGATAATATAATATCTAATTAATAATAATAATAATAATAAATAAAAAATAATAGCAATAATATAATGTTCAGCTACCACTATTATAAAAATTATAATTAACCGATATTAATAAATTTATTAAATTGACACTATATTAATAATTAATTATTATTATTATTATTATTATAAAAATAATAATAAGAAGAATAAAAATAAAATAAGAATAAGATACTTATATTTCATTTATTACAATAATTTTTATATTTTATATTTATTTTTTATCATTAATTTTCGTAATTTTGTCTATTACTTTAATATTAGATGTTTCTAAACAACATTATTCATATATTTCCTTTTTTATATCAACAGCCTTTTAACTACTATTTCATATATTTTCTAACTATGATTATTCGTTTATCCATTACTAGATTGTCGACTCGTGTTACACACAGGTATATTAGAAATAAAATTATATTATTTTATAATAGTTGATATTAAATTTTTTATTGACATATAAAATTATCTTGTAGACTATTTAGATTATGTTTACAATGATACTATTTATTTTTTAATGAGAAACAATAATACAAAAATGTTTTATATTATTGTTTTTTTAAGGTTTATCCGAAGATCTATTATGGTTTCATTTATATATTAAAATAAGTAAGTTGTTTTTAAATATTATGAGTATAAAAATATGACTATTTAAACTATACTAAGTTTAACATTTAACTTAAAATTTAAATTAATTTTAGTACAAATGAATATAATAGTAACAATAGTAATATCGTAGAAATGAAAAAATATTAAGAATAAAAATAGATGTATTTATGTCAACAATAATCTCATAGACCTCCAGAGCAGCAATGATGCAAGAATTAAAAAAAAAAATCTCATCTAAAAATAGTTATAAAGAATAACTATTGAATCTAAATAATCATCTCAAAGATTTACACAATTTAATTTAAGATTAAATATATTTTAATAGCAGCTGGGTTGCATGTTTTAATGGCAACGATGAAAAATGTAATCTACTTACCGAATATACTATAGATAGAAAGGTATCTTCAGTTCGCAGATGACACCTTATCAACGAGGTCAAGAGTTTGGCTAATGTCAAAGCATTGAGGGTTGCTCTTGGGCTATTTGAAGCTATGTCGAATTTAAAAGTTAATTTTCACAAAAGTATGCTGGTAGGTATTAACATTTCTGAGTCTTGGTTGGTTGAGGCAACTTCTTTATTACATTGTAGAGTTGGGAGGATACCCTTTATGTACTTGGGTCTTCTGATTAGTGGTGATTCTAGAAGGTTGGCTTTTTGGAGTCCTATGTTGGACCGAATTAAATCTAGGTTATCTGGGTGAAAAAGTAGGAATTTATCGTTCGGAGGCCATTTAATCCTCTTGAAGTCTGTTCTTTCTTATATGCCTATATATGCTCTTTCTTTTTTTAAAGTTCTCGACAGTATCATCGCTTCCTTAGATACTATTTTTATGAATTTCTTCTGGGGTGGTTATGAAAATCATAAGAAAATTGTTTTGGTTGACTGGGCGATTATTTGTAAAAACAAGGAGTTGAGAGGGCTAAGGGTTATGAGGATTTAGGGGTTTAATATAGCTCTGTTAGGTAAGTGGTGTTGGAGGTTGCTAGTTGATAGATATGAATTATGGGTCAAGGTGTTGGAAGCTCGATATGGAGTGGAGGAGTGGCAGGTGAAGGAAGAAGGTAGATATTGTTCCAATTGGTGAAAAGATGTGTGTCGGGTTCAGGGTGAGTGAGGTGTAAAGGGGGAAATTGATTTCATGAGAATGTGTGGAGGAAGGTGGGGAATGATGTTCATACTCTTTTTTGGACGGATATTTGGGTAGGTGAGGTGCCTTTTTGCGAGAGATTTAGTCGTCTTTATTAGTTGTCAGAGTTTAAAAAGAAGTCAATAGTGAATATGTTTACCTTAAGTTGGGGAGTTGGGGGAGGGGTGTGGAGGTGGCGGCAAAGATTGTTAGCATGAGAGGAGCAATTGGTGGAAGAGTTTAGGAGATTATTACTTGATGTCTTTATAGGATAATGTTCGTGATGAATGGAGGTGGTTTCTTTCTGAAGGTACAACTTATATTGTCAGTGATGTTTGTCATAAGCTCACTAGACGATAAGATCAACAGGTGGTGTCATTTTTAGATGATGTTTGGCATAAGGAGGTTCCCTCGAAGATTTATATATGTGCGTGGCGGTTTGCTGCATGACAGGTTGCCTACAATGAACTTGGTCAACTGCAATATTATATATAATGAAGATTATTTTTGTGTTACGGGTTGTGGAAATGCAGAGTCAGCTCAACACCTTTTTCTTCGGTGTCTCTTTTTTAGTTTGCTTTGGTAGCATGTTTGTTTCTAGATTGATATTGATGGAGTCTCTTCATATAAAGGATTATTTTGTTCAGTTTATTCACTCTACAAGTGGTAATATCGCTTCCCGTGAGTATTTACGGTCAATATTGCTCGCTGCTATAAGGGGTGTTGTGGACAGAAAGAAATAACATGTTTAATTCAAAAGTTTCTTCCATTGCTCAGTTGTTAGATGAGTAAAATTGATATTTTTTTGATTGATAAAGGTCAAGGCTAATATGAATATTTTTGGATCTTATTTGTAGTGGCATAACCTCTTTATTTGTTTAGGGTTACATTGATGTTGTAACCATTAGACTATTGCTTTTGTTGTAAACTTTTGCGATCTCTGTAATCCATTTTATATTAGAGGATATTTATTGTTATTCCATTTTAATTTCATAAAAGATTAAATATTATTAATTTTTACAAAATCACATACTATCAAGTTTAGTCATACTATTACATGATTATTTACTTTTAGACTTTATTTATATTTTAGAGACTATTTTAAATAAAGTACATATTTATATAAAAACAATTCAAAATAGAAATTATTTTTACTACAATATTATAAATATTATGAAAGTTTATAATTTTATAGAACCTAAAAACATGTCTATCCATTTGATTTAAATTATCTAAAATAACTTTTATTTCTAAGACTAATCGATACTACCTTTTATAATAGTGTCGATTAATTAAAATGATTATATAAAAATAACATTGATTAAAATGTTGAAACAAAATCCGTTAAGATTGTGGAAACAAATGGATAAGTTAAAACTAAGTCACGAAAAACCTTTGTTCTTTTGGCTCCTAAAGTCACGAGAATATATACATGGAGATGGAGTAACTAGTGGAAGTAGTGACCCACAAAATCTATACATCATCATCATCATCATCATCTATGAAGGATAAGAACAAAATATAGTAGTACTATGAATCGGATACTATACTCACAATTTAGTTTCTTAAAAGTGATTCGACATAAGCACTTATTGAAAAGGAACAAAAGTGATGATCCTCCTTTTTAATGTTTGTGACCTTTTTGTCATGGTATTCATGTTTCATTAATTCTAGAACGTGAGGTAGGCTGTCCTTAGCCACGTTTTATGGATAAGTCCAAGAATTATCCTGTCCTTAATTCTTGATGAGTAAACTGTACACGTATCCTCTTGTGACTTTTCTACTTCTTATTTGAATTGTGGATTGACCAATAAACAAGCAACGGAAGTTCATTTATTTTAAAAAATTAAAAGTATAAGTAAGTTGAATACGAAAGTCCATGGAGGTAGGTGTATTAGAATTTTATATCAGCCAGTAAATATTGGTTCATTTAGTTGAATACGAAAGCTCATTAAGAGATATAGGTTTGAAAAAAAAATCATTTTTATTATGATGAAAATCTTTAAAGATTGGAATAGGTCAGATCAAGTTAAGATTTAGAAGATTGAAGTTTAGTCTATGACAAATTTTTAAATTTTGAGTTTAGCATATAATTTATTAGATATTTTATTTAGGTTTGACCTAACTTTTTTAAAAGTGTGACACAGTTTAAAAAATTATTTAAAATTCTGTTTTACATTAAACTTTTTAATTAGTACTTTTTTTTTAACGAAATAAAATAAACTTTTATTATTTATAATCAAATATTCAATACAAAGAGAATTAATATATTCATAATATTATATCTAGTTCGTGAATTGTCCGCCTTTACTAACGAGTGAACAATCATATTCGTTTGACGTTTGACAAACTTGACCTCAAAGTAGAAAAACTTATGCAATAACGATTTAATATCTCTAACTATAGTATAAAACTTATAAATAACTTTCGAAAATAATTCGATCAAGATTTAACGAAATAACTCCTTGGATAGCTTCTTTTAGGGCTAAAGCTTTCGCTTCAAGAACAGAAAGATTACTTGGATCTCATGCCGCACCAGCTGAGATAAAGTTATCGAGATCATCTCTAAGACACCATCCTCTATTAGTCGTACCATGATTATTATTAAAATCGGCATCCAAATTACACTTGAGCCATCCCTGAGGAGGCGGAATCCAATTTAAAATATGTTGATTAGCATTATTATTATCCTGAACCCGTTAGGCCGAAAACCAATCTTGCCATTTATGATATGCAAGCCAACCAATTTTGGAACTTTCTTCATGCCAATTATTCCAAACACGACCATTCCTATTTTTCCACATAGCCTCCATCGTAACTGCAACTCTAGCAGCAACTTTTTTATCTTCCTTACTGTGAATATCAAGAATGAGCGACTTTACATCATGAAAAGAAAAAAGTTCTATGAACAATAATATTTCTCAAACCTGCAGTTTCCCAACAAATGTAAGTATCTGGGCAACCAAAGAAAACATGTCAGTCGTCCTCATTATTAATATCGTAAACCGGGCAATCTCTCGTACACTGAACATGATGTTGACGAAGACGCACACATGTAGGTAAGCACTCCTGACAAATTCTACATAAAATATGTTTTACTCTAGCAAGAGCTTTGATATTCCAAATACTATTCCAATTCTCATTGTAGTTGTGGTTATGAGGGGTTTTCTGAGCATTCCTCCACACCCTATACCCTGACCGCACATTGTAACTGCCATTTTGTTCCTCCTTCCATACCAATCTATCCTCCGTAACCTCCTCCACCAATGGCACTTGAATAATATCCTCCATTGTTGCATAATCAAAAATATCTCTTAGAACTCTCATGTCCCACTGTTTAACATTAGTAAGCATGAGATTTATAACAGTAATATCATACATACCTTGCTTATGTGGTCCTCTTAAATAGCCTTTCCGAATCCCTCGAAGCCAAGGTTCGTTCATCACATGTGTGATACGGTGGGAGAACTGACTTGAGGTTTTGCGTTTGTTTTCGCAAATGTTTCGGTTGAGCAAGAGTCGCCACCGACTTTTTATTTTATCCTAAGGAAAGGTTAAAAAGCACAGCAAAAACCTTTGAGATGTTTTCTTAGGTTCGGGGAGTAGATTATAGAAAGGGAAGGTATTAGCTCCCTTTCTATCCATGGTTATCCATGGGCTCTTAGTTACTTGCTTAGATCAACTTGTTTTAATTTTCAATTGTTTGAAATGGTGCTTTGTGCGTGGTTTTGAAAATGTTTTGAAAAAAGATGCCTTGTCTAGGCTACCCTTGTAACAATTCTTTACTCGAATGTTTTACAAAAGGTGTTTGTCTTTTTGAAAAGATGTTTCAAGGTTTTTTGAAAGTTGTTTTGAAAGTGTAGTGATGTGTGGTTTGAAAAAATAGGCAAGTGTTTTTGTTTTGCAAGTTGACAAGTACTCAAGAGCTATCTACCCTAAAGTTCTCAAAGATTTTTGCTATGTTTTAACCCTTTTAACAATTTTGTTCCACCATTGCATTTGGTGGACAATCTTGTGTTAGGATGTTAACGGGACGGGCGCGGGTCATCGTTTAGACCATGATTGCAATGGTGCCAAGTATCTTTGGGCAATTTTTCCTTGGAGGGACTTGATCATTTTTTAGGCAACTTTCGAAAGCGTCATCGAGGGACTATGATCATTTGAATTGTTTTGTTTTGCCCAAAGAGACCTAACATGCAATATGGCCCATTATTGAAGGCAACAAGTGGAATACCCTAGGGGTGCAAGTGTGATTAGTGTTGTCCATTTTCATGCTTGATTATCTTGAAGTTAGGTCAAACTATTTTGGGTTAATTGATTTGCATACAAACCCTAATTCTAACATGGCATAATTAGAAAGCTTTAAAGTGTGAAAAATAAAGTTCCTAAGTTATTACAACACAATATATGGGAAGGGGGGTACAAATGTTCAAATGGGGGTATTTTGACAAGAATTAAAACCCTAGACTATTACATCAAACTTGGAATTTTGCAAGGTATTTATTTACACAATATTCAAATAAAAATAAGATAAATATGCAAAATGCACAAAAAAGGGTTTTTTCATATGTATGTAAAAAAGTATTTATCATATATCAAATAAACAAAAATAAAATTAATTAATTTTTGGGCACTTTTAGGTTTAGAGCAAAACCCTAATTTTGCTAAATAAAAGGGTATTAATTATTTAATATATACAATATTTATTAGTTATGTACAAAAAAATAAATAAAAGAGGAGTATATTTGTTAAAAGGTATTTTTATGTCAAATATTAATAAAAATAAAAAATGTATATATTTTGTATTTTTGTCCTAAATATTCTAATAAATATATATGTATTTGTATTATTTACTAAATATATTAAATATGTGCAAAAATAAAATATTTAATATTTACAAAAAAGGTATATTTTATATAAAATGTTTTCAGAAGATAAAATAAAATAAAATAAGAAAATAAATGTATTTTGTTTTATTTCTAATATTCTAAACAAAAAGTAATAAGTATTTATTTATATATATAACTAACTAAAGCTAATAAATATCAAATAAAATGCAAAAAAATGTGGAAAAATGTTTTTAATATTTTTTTATGCTTTAATGAAAAATAACAAATCAGAATAAAAAGGAAAAAATTGAAAATGGCAAATAAAACTCAAAATGGGCCAGGGGGGTGCAACTGTAAAAGTATGGTGCAAAAAAGAAATCAACTCAGGCCCAGCCCAAGAAGACTTTGTCTTCAACCTTCAGACAAAACCTTTGAAAACACGCGCCTTTTCTTGCTTCAAACACAACTCCTGATTCCTGGACTTTTAGCACAAACTCATAACATGAAAAGTGTTAAGAATCAAGCCACGATTCTGGACATATAAAGAACTCATCCTAACTCTCAGAAATGAGAGAGAATTTCTCCATTCCCAAATCTTAACCTAACTTTTTATCAATGTTCAGACCTCAAATTCTCATAGCACAGGCAAAATAAATGGAAAGTAAAGATATGTATAGCTTCAGGGACATGAACATGACATTTTTCATTCACAAACTTAGAGCTAATTCTTCCTACATTGAGAGATAGAAGTTCATGAACTTACCTGTTCAGTTGAAATCGTGTCTGGCAATGGAGGAGCTTTCAGGGCAAGATAAGGATTTGGATAGCTTGCTTGATGTCCAGGGATGCTATTCCAACCTTTAGTTTGCTTGGAGACCAAGAGAATCGTGCTATGGCACTTCAACTGCAAAACAGAAAAATGAAAATGGTGATGTTGGTTAGGGGTGTTACAGTCTGCTTCTAATGCTTTGGACAGTTTGTATGGATGGTAGGGAAAGTGTTTGAAGTGCTTTTGGCCAAGGTGCACGATGGAAATGAACTATGGAAGTCCAATTGCAGCTTATGCCCTGTTTTTGCAGTTTTAGAGTGATTCTGTGTTTGATGATGTTTGGAACTTGGTTGGCTTGTGTTTCAGCTTAGGTTTGATGTTTAGAATGAGTACAATCACTTTGCTTAAGGTTGTGTTGGCTGAGATGAGAGTTGGTAGGTGTTATGCAAGTTTTCTTCTTACTTAAGCAATAAAATGCCAAGTTGAGTTTTAGACTGATGGAGGCCCCTCTAATGTGCTGCTAAGCTTGCCCTTGATCAGTGGGATTAGTTGAAAAACTTGTGCCAAGGATATTTGTTGTGTACCTCTTGATTTTCTAATTGACATAAAGTTTTACTTTTGCAAAAATGGACATTATGCTTTTTCTATTTTAGGACTAAACCTTCATGTAATGCTTAAACACATAATGCAAGGCTTGAACACAAAGGGTTTGCATTTAATTTATGAGTGCAAAAGGGATATAGGACCTGTAATCAAGGAATGCAAGTTGAGTTCAAAATTGCCTAAGTGTATGAACATGAAAATAGGCCATAACAAAAGTGAGTTTTTCCCAACTTGCCAAATTTGATTCTCCCTAACCATGAGGTTGTTTGATGAGTTCTTGGATATTTTGGAAAGCTTGGAATGTGTAATACAATCCATCTTTGAAATTCAAATTGAAATTACAAGTGGAAGCATGTGAAAAATGGTCTTGAAGTTAGGCAAAAATCCTGCCTAAAATGGTTCAAAATTTCTCTAAGTTAAGAATGGTTTGGTACCCTTGTTCCAAAAATTGTAACTTGAGCTACAAGCTTCTTTTGAGGAAACTTTGTGAATCAAAGTTGTAGATTTTGCAATGGACTACAACTTTCATGTTTTGACTTTTCCTTGAATCCAAATGCATCTTGATGAGAAAGTGGGACAAAGTTAGGAAACAATTAGGGTTTTTCATAACTTAGAAAAATTCTAAGTTATGAAAAATCTTCATTTCAAACCCTAATTTGCAATTCTTGATTTCTTGATGAACAAGTTTCATTATGTGGCATGTTTTGATGAAAAATGGATCTTGACACTTGATTTTGACCAAAAAGTCAAAGTTTGACTTTTCAGTATACAGTCAAAATTAATCAATTGACTGGGAAATTCAACTGTCAATCTTGTGCATTTGGGATCTTTTGGACTTGTTGAGTATGTCAAGACAATTCCATGGGGTCCTTGAGTCCATATGTGAGCTTGGTTTTCCATTGGCTTGGTCAAACAGTCAAAAATTGCCTCTGTGCAGTCAAAACCCTAAAAATGACCATTTTGCCCTTTTGGTGATCTGATCAAATTTCTTGTGGAATTGTGATCCAAACTTGATCAAATGGTTCATATGAGTTCATAATGTTGATGTGGGTCAATTTTCATGAGGTTTGACTGTCAATTGGCCACAGTTGACTTTTTCCCCAATACAACTGATTTCTAGGTCAACTGTCTAATTGACTGGGCAAAGTTTGAAATCAGGGCTTGAAACTTGGTATGGATAAACTTGGGAGTCCAACATGAAGCATGAAAGTCACTTTAGGCATTTTAGGTCAAAATATCTTTGTGCAAACACAAACCCTAATTTGGGTCAACAGTATTAGGAGAAGTCTTGAGCAGAGGAAACTCTAACTGGATCTTGAGCTCCAAGGGCCTTGTAATGAGAAAATTTTGAGAAAATGGGAGGGAAAATTTTGGGGTACAACAGTTGCCCCTGTTCAATCTTCTTGAATCCGAAGATTTAGATTGGCAAGTTTGCCTTTCGCGACTCGAGGGTAAAAGGAGATTGGACACTAGAGTGCCTTTATATTTGCACTCGTCAAAGCAAAGGATGTAGGAATGGGCTTAGAGATGCCATTTGGAGATGGGCTTAAAGATGCCATCTAGAGGGGTGACAGAATCTTGTCGGGGATGGGCTTAAGGATGCCATCTGGAATGAGTATCAGAAAGGTGTCCATATTTTGGACCATCTCTGAACTGGGGGTTTGAATAAGCAATAGATTGACATCCGTATCTGGAGGCATCCGTAAACTGTTTTCAAAAGTTGCGTCTGAACAAGTGATAGATTAACATCCGTTGTTGGGAGGAATCCGTAAACTGTTTTCAGAAGTTGATAAGAGTCTGAACAAGCGATAGATTAACATCCGTTGTTGGGTGGAATCCGTAAACTGTTTTCAGAAGTCTTGAAGTTTAATAAGCAATAAAGCAGCATCCGTTGTTGGGAAGCGTCCGTAAACTGTTTTCAAAAGTTTGCATCTGAACAAGTGATAGATTGACATCCGTTGTTGGGAAGAATCCATAAACTGTTTTCAGAAGTCTTGAGAAGAATCTGAACAAGCGATAGGTTAACATCCGTTACTGGAGAACCTGTGAACTGTTTTCAGAAGTCTTGAAGTTGAATAAGCAATAGAGCAGCATCCGTTGTTGGGAAGCGTCCGTAAACTGTTTTCAAAAATTGCATCTGAACAAGTGATAGATTAACATCCGTTGTTGGGAAGAATCCATAAACTGTTTTCAAAAGTCTTGAGAAGAATCTATACAAGCGATAGGTTAACATCCGTTACTGGAGAACCCGTGAACTGTTTTCAGAAGTCTTGAAGTTGAAGGAGGAACCGGTGTAGGGTATCCTGATGATGAGTTCGTGTAAAACTGCATCTGGATGCATCTGGAATAAGCATAAGAATGTTGCCATGTCCGGGTCACATCTGAACTATTTCTAGAAAGAATCTCGGAAAATAATGATTTTTGTCTGTCGACTGATCTTACCTAAAAAGGTAAAGAGTTAGTTATATGCAATGTCATGATGCATGATACAATGTATGTTATACGATATGAATGTAAATGAATGTGCATGTAAGCTGGAGAGCTGTCTTGCGGAGGATAAATGAATCCTAGATGGCTGAAGATAAAGGCATCCTGACTGTTGCCAGGAAGAATAATTCCTTGGCTTGTTGCTGGGGAATACCAGATCTTCAATCATCGAGGGGCCTCAGGACCACCGCGGGGAATTGGAATTTCCTTGGTGACTTGCAGGGTAAGAGAATTTCTGATGATCTCTACTGGGGAGTTCAGAACCTGATAGACTCATGCTGGAGAGGTAAGGCTGAGCATCCTCAACCTGGTGGGAAGTAACTCTGTGGGGAAAAGGTTCACTAGCTTGGTTCAGCTGGGGATACTGAAACCTGTCTCTGAGGGGAACCGAGTTCTGAAAGGCTCTTGGACGGGAGAAATCAGTATTGGGAGAGTTTTTCCTGATGAGGATTCTGTAGTCTGACTCCGTTTAAGGAATTAAGATATCTAACCGTACCTTTAACTTGCTAGTAATCACTCTTTCTTGATTTATAAGGAAATGATTATGTTCAAATGCATATGCCTATTTAACAAAACATTGGACGTTTCTCAAATAAAAACAATTAGTGCAAAAGAAAAGAGAAAAGGAAACGACGCAAATTTCTGGAAAAGTATTTGTATTAACTTTCTATGGGTATATTTGTACAAAGGAGACAATCATCCTAGTAAGAGGATGTCGTCATAAATATTGAAAAATTTATACAAAAGAAAGATGGCTATGTGCAATAATTCCATGGGATTCCATTCTGCTACAGCCTTCACAACTCTGAAAATTTGTCCGTTCAATGCTTCGTCTGCCGATGACTGGATTGATCAGAAGCTTGGAACTGGTTGATGAAGAGATTGTCCTTAAAGTGCTCCGACGAGACATAGTCATACGCTCTAGTTCCCTAACTTTTGCCTGAATCGCCCTTTCGGGTTTTCGATCCACCGGGAAACCCCTTTTTGCCCAAGCCTCCCTTTCGGGTTTTCAACTTGCCAGGTGTACAGATTTTTTTTGTTTTTATCCCTAATTTTTGCCTGAACCGCCCTTTCGAGTTTTCGATTCACCGGGATGCCCATTTTTGCCCAAGCCGCCCTTTCGGGTTTTCGACTTGTCGGGTTATTTTATGCGTAGTATCTTTTGACTATGTCTGCATTCGCAGGGTGCGGTAAATCGTCGCCGTCCATGGTGGTCAGAATCATTGCACCACCAGAAAATATGCTCTTGATCACAAATGTTCCTTCGTATGTAGGAGTCCATTTTCCCCTGGGATCACTTTGCGGCAAGATAATCCGCTTGATTACGAGATCTCCGACTTGATACACTTGACGTCTGACTTTCTTATTGAAGGCCTTGATCATCCGCTTTTGATACGTCTGACCATGGCATACAGCAGCGAGTCGCTTCTCGTCGATCAGATTGAGTTGATCAAGTCGGGTCTGAATCCAATCATCATCATTTAAACCTGCGTCCTTCATAATCCTTAGAGAAGGAATCTGAACTTCCATAGGCAGGACAGCTTCCATGCCGTATACCAAAGAAAATGGGGTTGCCCCGGTTGAAGTACGTGCCGTCGTACGGTACCCGTGTAGAGTAAACGGTAACATCTCATGCCAGTCTTTGTAAGTGACTGTCATTTTCTGAATGATCTTCTTAATGTTTTTGTTTGCAGCTTCAACAACACCGTTCATCTTCGGCCGATAGGGAGATGAATTGTGATGATAAATCTTGAACTGTTCGCACAATGCGGTGATCATCGTGTTATTCAGATTTGTACCGTTGTCTGTGATGATCCTGTCTGGAACACCATACCGGCATATGAGGTTTTGCTTGATGAAGCGGGCAACCACATTTTTAGTAACAGAGGCGAAGGAAGCTGCTTCGACCCATTTTGTGAAATAGTCAATGGCAACCAGGATGAAACAATGTCCGTTGGATGCCGTGGGCTTGATCTCTCCAATCATGTCGATGCCCCACATTGCAAATGGCCAAGGAGAAGTCAGAACGTTGAGAGGAACCGGAGGGATATGAACTTTGTCAGCGTAGACTTGACATTTGTGGCAAGTACGGGAATGTTGATGACAGTCAGCTTCCATGGTAGACCAGTAATAGCCCGCCCTTAGGATCTTCTTAGCCATTGTATGCCTGCTCAAGTGAGTGCCAAATGTGCCGCTGTGTATCTCAGTCATGATCAACTCTGCTCCAGCTTTGTCTACACATCGGAGTAATACACAATCATGGCTTCGTTTGTAAAGGATGTCGTTGCTCAGGAAGAATTTGGCAGCAAATTTCCTTAAGAACTTCTTGTCATTTACGGAAGCCCCTTCGGGATAATCTCTAGTCTGGAGATACCTTTTGATTTCATGGAACCAGGGTTGTTCCACTACTTCTTCGGTATTAATCTCGTGACAATGTGAGGGTTCATCCATTCGCTTGATGGTGATTTGGGGAGCCTCGTTATCCCAGTTGAGTTTAAACATGGAAGACATTGTAGCTAGAGCATCTGCTAGTTGATTCTCTTCTCGCGGGAAATGCTCGAAGGTAATTTGCTCAAAATGAGGCAACAATGTCAAGACATGTTCTTTGTATGGGATAAGATTAGGATGCTTGGTATCCCACTCTCCTTTGATTTGACTGATAACCAAAGCCGAGTCCCCGAATACGATCAAAGATTTGATCCCCAAGTCTATAGCAGCCTTGAGACCAAAGATGCAAGCTTCATATTCAGCCATGTTGTTTGTGCAGCTGAAGCAAAGTCGGGCCGTGAAAGGTGTGTGACAACCTTCCGGGGAAATGAGTATCGCGCCGATACCGTTTCCAAGTGCATTTGAAGCACCATCAAAGTACAGGGTCCATCGGGATCCCTTTTCGGGTCCGTCATACGGTCCGCTACTTTCAATGTTGTCCAAATTCATGATGTCCTCGTCTGGGAAGTCAAATCTCATGGGTTGATAATCTTCGATAGCTTGATGAGCCAGATGGTCAGCTAGTACACTCCCTTTTATAGCTTTTTGAGTGGTGTACTGGATGTCATACTCAGTTAGGATCATTTGCCATCTAGCTATTCTTCTAGATAAAGCAAGCTTTTCGAAGATATACTTGATAGGATCCATTTTGGAAATCAACAAGGTAGTATGAGTCAACATATACTGCCTTAGTCGGTGAGCAGCCCATACCAAAGCGCAGCAAGTTTTCTCGAGCAGTGAGTAGCGAGTCTCACATTCGGTAAACTTTTTGCTAAGGTAATAAATAGCATGCTCTTTTCGACCAGACTCGTCATGCTGGCCCAAAACACACCCCATTGAGTTATCCAAGACGGTCAGATACATGATCAATGGTTTTCCTTTGACGGGTGGCATCAGAATAGGAGGTTCTAGCAAATACTCCTTTATTTTATCAAAAGCAGTTTGGCAATCGTCGTTCCATTCAAATACCTGATCTTTCTTTAATAGTTTGAAAATTGGCTCACAGGTAGAAGTCAGATGAGAGATGAATCTGACAATATAGTTCAAGCGCCCCAAGAACCCTCTAACCTCCTTTTCAGTACGGGGAGCAGGCATCTCTTGTATTGCTTTCACTTTTGCTGGATCGACTTCAATGCCTTTGTTGCTTACAATGAATCCTAGAAGTTTACCATACCTAACTCCAAAAGTGCACTTACTTGGATTCAGCCTGAGTTTGTATTCTTTCAACCTGGCAAACAGCTTTTCTAGATGTTCAAGGTGCTCCTCCTCTGTTTGTGACCGAGCTATCATATCGTCTACGTAAACTTCAATCTCATGATGTATCATATCATGAAACAAAGCTACCATGGCGCGTTGATAAGTTGCCCCTGCGTTCTTCAGTCCGAACGGCATCACCTTGTAACAGAAAGTACCCCATTGTGTGACAAAAGTTGTTTTCTCCATATCTTCGGGGGCCATTTTGATTTGATTGTAACCCGAGAATCCATCCATGAAGGAAAACACTTTATGCTGAGCTGTATTGTCGATTAAAATGTCAATGTGTGGTAGCGGAAAATCATCTTTGGGGCTGGCCCTATTCAAATCCCGGTAGTCCACACACATCCTGACTTTGCCATCTTTTTTAGGTACTGGCACGATGTTAGCGACCCATTGAGGATAGGACGTAACAGCCAGAAAGCCAGCGTCGAATTGCTTCATCACTTCTGCTTTGATCTTTTCAGACATGTCAGGCCTCATTCGGCGGATTTTTTGCTTGATCGGTGGACAATCCTCTCTTGTGGGGAGACGGTGAACCACGATGTTTGTGTCTAAACCCGGCATGTCTTCATAAGACCAAGCGAAGATTTCAATGTACTCATTTAACAACTGTATCAGGCGTTCCTTGACACTTGGTTCCAGATTGGCACCCACTTGTACCTCCTTCCAGTCTTCCTCGGTTCCTAAGTTGACAGTTTCCAATGACTCTTCGTGAGGTGAGATGGCCCTTTCCTCTTGCTGTAGAAGTCTGGCTAGTTCCCCTAGTACTTCACAACCTTCGTCATCTTCATACTCGGCTTGATTGACCAGATCTTCGGAGTTATTGAAGGATATAGCAGAATAGTCACCCATGGAATCCAGAGTGGATGGGTACCTGCATTTGTGAGTGTGGGTGTGTGTAAGGGATAGCCATCCTTAAACAAAAAATGCAAAAAGGAAAGAAAATGAACACAGCAGTTTATCAAATGAAAAACGTCCAATGAATCATTAAACATGGCATATGGATATGAAGATAATCAAAACCCTTACAAATGGACCTACATGCCCCGGGCAAGGCATGAGGTAAAAAAGTAGTGTTACGGATTGTTAAAGAGTAATTATTACAGACCAAAGGAAATGTTTGACAGATAAATTACTGATTAATAAAAGTAATGGGGACAAAGTCTTTTGCCTCCCAGTTGCATAATCCTCCTTGGATAGTTGGGTAGATCCACTCTTCAATGTTGTCCTCCTCGTCTTTACCCTCCAAAGCGTTGATTCCGTAAGGAGAAATCTTGATTGGCGCTCTTTCAATCTTTGAATGGCGCATAGCTTTCTGGCCCGCGGCAGTGAATCCTAATCCAAATTTGTCTGTTTTATGTGGAATATCAGGCAACTTCCCCCATGTTGAATTCTTCCCTTCCTTCATTGCGGCCCTCGCGTCTTCCAGAGATGCCATCCTGGCCATCTGCCTTGGTACTTCAGCTACCAACTTTTCTACTGTTATTTCAGGAGGGACTTCTTCGAAATGCTGGAATGGTGTCTCAATGAACTCACCCTCTACCTCCACATACCAGAAGGAGTTCAGGTGGCTGATCATATACTCCTCTTCACCATGGACGGTTATGATCTTTCCCTTGACAGGATACTTCAACATTTGATGTAAGGAAGAGGTGACTGCCCCGACATTGTGTATCCAAGGCCTACCCAACAAGCAAGAGTATGACGGACGGATGTCCATCACATAGAAAGTAGATTTAAACACCTCAGTGCCTACCTTGATGGGAATATCAAACTCCCCGTGGACCATCCTCTTCGAACCATCGAAAGCTCTGACAACAATATCACTCGGCTTCAGCTCTAAACCTTCACAATCTAGTCGGTCCAAAGCTTTCTTAGGCAGTACATTCAGCGAAGAACCAGTGTCGACCAAGACATGTGCGAGAGTAGTTCCTCGGCACTCGACTGAAATGTGCAAAGCATCATTGTGGTTTCTACCTTTAGGAGTTAGGTCGGCATCAGAGAAACCTAATCCATTGTCTGCAGTAAGGCTGGCCACGCAATTTTGGAATTGGTCTGCAGAGTTTTCCTGGGGCACATGGGCTGCTTTTAGGAATTTTATCAAAGCTTTGGTGTGCGCTTCTGAGCAAAGTAGTAGTGCCAACATGGAGATCTTCGAGGGGGTTTGCCCCAGTTATTCTACCACGTCGTAGTCACTCCTTTTAATTATCTTCAAGATTTCTTCCATTTATTTCTTGGAGGTTTCCGGGATGACCAAAGGTTGAGCCCTCGTCCTGACGAGCTCATCTTGGGTTCCCTTACCTTTGTCAGCAGAGGTAGGAGGGACAATACTAGGAACAACAACATCTTCAATCAATGGGGTTCTAGCGGAGAGTTTTATTGGTGCAGGGATAACTTTGGCAGCAGATGAGGGTCCAAAGATTGCTTTTGGAGGGGCAATCTCTAGAGAAAATATTCTCCCGCTCCGGGTGATTTTGCTTGTGCCCGCAATGTTTCCAATGCTGGCTTCTTCTTCATCCGAGCTTCCTTCAGTTATTTCAATTTGTTTAATACCATGGTAGTAGACGTCACCGCCGTAGTTCCATGGTATTGACTTCTCAGAAATGTAGGGGACAGGCCCTGGCATTGTTATCTTCAAAGGAACAGACTTCGTAGCTGGTGTAATCTTAACAGGCTTTCTGACGGCCTTGGAAAAATTGGCGTGAATGGTTATAATTGAGACATCTTCAGTATGGGTTGGAATAGCAGAAACTTTTTCAAACAAAATTTGTCGATTGTCCATTAGGCCTTGGATGCCTTTCTTCAGTAACGGACAGTCAAACGGCAGAGAGTAACATCAGTAGCAATCTTCTTTACATCCCGGGAAAATTCCGGCCTTTAACAGATTCAACTTGATGGTTAACAACGGAGTCATCAGATCATTGACATCAGTAACATACAAATCTTCTTCAATAGCATTGACATTTCGACCGTGCTTCGGCATCGGAGCAGATATCACGTTCGGCTTCTCTGGAGCGTCGAACTCCACCTCTTTCGCCTCTATCAGGTCTTGGATTTTATGCTTGAGTGCCCAACAATCGTTGGTGTCGTGCCCGACACTGTCAGAATGGTAGGCGCATTTAGCATTAGGATGGTAATGCGGAGATGATGTATTCACATTCTTTGGTGCCTCTTTGATAGTGGCGAGATTCAACTTTAACAGATGGGGAAGCACTTGCGCTGGCGTCATATTAATGCGGGTAAACTGTCGTTGTGGCCGTTCCATCCGTTGTTGATTTGGTCTGGACTGGTTATAGTGAGGCTGATCACTTGAAGGGTTTTGGATCATTACGGCCCCCACAGTCGGCCGACGCTCAGCCTTCCCTGCTCTTCTCTGAGAGTATACCACAGCCGTTTCTTTCTTGAAAGGTTTCTTCTCAACACTTGCAGCGGCACCCTTCTGTATCTTTCCTGACTTGATGCCGGCTTCTATCCTCTCCCCAGTTAATATCAGATCCGTAAACCCCGCAGAAGAATTACCAATCAGGTGGTTGAAAAATGGACCAGATAGGGTCCCTAGGAACATGTCAACCAGCTCACGGTCAGTCAAAGGAGGCTGCACCCTTCCAGCCAAATCTCTCCATTTTTGTGCATACTCTTTGAATCCTTCGCCCGTTCCTAGTGACATACCCTGAAGTTAGATACGCGTAGGAGCAAGGTCAGAATTATACTGATATTGTTTATAGAAAGCGGTGGCCAAGTCTTCCCAGTTTCGGATACTGGCCCCATCCAGTTGGTAGAACCACTCAAGTTGAGCCCCAGAAAGGATGTCCTGAAAGAAGTGAATCCAAAGGTTTTTGTCACCGGTGTAAGGTTGGATCTTCCTTACATAGGACCTGAGATGCATTTTTGGACAGGACAGCCCGTCATACCTCACAAAAACTGGTACTTTGAACTTTGGGGGAATTACAATCCCGACAACTAAACCCAAGTCTTCGAAATCCAAACCCGGCACTCTCTGCAGCTCCATGGCTGCCAACCTGTCTTCTAAACCTTTGTACTTGTCATCAGCCGGAGGGTATTGTTGATCAGAGTAGTCTTCATCCTCTTCAGCCTCCTCTTCTTCCATATCGGACTCGGAAGGTACCGCAACCGCACCCCCTTTACTGGTTCCCTCCTCAGAAGTAGGAGGAAATTCAAGCACTCTTCTGGCTTCTCCTTCAAATCTTCTCCCTAAAGTAGCCACCCCGAGTCTCTTTTTCTTCTTCTTCACTGGGTCTTTATTCCCCAGCAAGGTCTTTAGATCCTCCTGACCCTTAGCCAAGGTCATCAGGAGTTATTGAAACTGTGCATTTTGAGCCTGCAAGTCCTTGACTGTTTGCTCGAGATCCATCCTACTGAAATAAACAGCAGACAGATAAGGAAACCTGGCGTGAGACCTGCTTATGCACATGATGAATGGTATGCTTATGTATGCAATGCATTCAAGGATTTAGAATATTCAAAATTGTTGCAAACAAAAAAGAACGCACGTCATATTAATAAGAAGAAATTTGTCAGTACATAAATGCCCCATGGGCCAAATATTACAAAACTTCTCAAGGTAGAAAGACGTTGCGCATCCTCTTTGGTGCGATGTAGGTGTTGAGGGTCTCTTCCTCGTGGAGTCGGCGGGTAAGCTCTAGAACCTTCTTCTCACTGGCGTAGAAGCTGGCTTCAAAAGTGTTTCGTTCCTCCTTGAGTTGGATCCAACTCTTCTGCATTTCCTCCCACGATGTAGGCATGTCAGGATATAGGATGGTGTAGGGGACCTCTCCTTCCTTGATGGGCTCTTTAATCACAGGGAGAACATGAGGATAAGGCATCATTAGACTCTGGGCTCGGGCTCGTACCCACTTGAGATAAGGCTCAAGAGGGATGGAGTTCTTGTGCCCCAGTGTCTTGCTATCAACCTTGTTGGGCATCCTCCAAGCTCTGATGAACCTTTGGCGAAGTCCTTGCGCATCGTTGTCGAAGTCAAAAACTAGGTCAGGAATCAACATGTCGTGAGGGCCATCCCTCCGTGCATATCTAAATTGCCTCAAAGCTAGACAAGGGTTATAGGTAATGCCCCCTCTAATGCCAAGTAACGGAACATTAGGGAACTCTCCACAATGATCGACGGTGATGACATTTTCTCTGGACCGAGAACACCAATGTACATCAGAGTGAGTAAGAGTCATCAACCGTTGGGACCACCTTGAGCCTTGGTCATTCTTCAAGACAGATTGTGGAAGGTGCGAAATAAACCACCTTGCAAGGAGAGGAGTACAGCACATGAGAACACCCCTCTTTCTCATTGTTCGTGTGTAAAATGAGTGAAGAATGTCCCCAGGCAATGTTGGTATTGGATTTCTGGATAAGAAGATTTTGACGGCGTTGACATCTACCAGCTGGTTAGGATTTGGGAACAAGACCAACCCATAGATAAGGAGTGCCACAATTTCTTCAAAGGCTTGTAGGTCCAATGAATTCCAACATTCTTGTGCCTTCTCAAAAAAGAATTTTGCTAAGAATCCTTTGACGCCGCTTCTAGTTTCCCAATGCCCCTTGATGTCAGATGGCTGTAGATGTAGTGCTCGAGCAACATCTTCAGGCTTTGGTTCCTTTTCCGTACCGTTGTAGGGTAGTTGATTAAGGATAGGAATTCTCAGGAGTTGAGAAAACTCCTCCAAAGTGGGCACCAACTGGTAGTCAGGGAAAGTGAAACAATGGTGAAGAGGGTCAAAGAACTGGAATAGCACTTTCATCATGTCTTCTTCAATGTTGGTGTTGACTAGGCTGAGCAGTCTACCATGTCTTTCACTGAAGGATGAGCCTTCCGGAATCCTTGATGTGAGCTCCTTGAGTTGAGGAGGGATTCTCACAAGGTTGACTTGGATGGTTTTTCTTCGAAGAATTTCCATGACCTACAAAACAAGAACAAAGATGAAGATCTAAACCCTTGAAATGGTTAGTGAATGCATATGATGCTTTATGATGTTTATGATGTATGCACAAACATATGTACAAGCAAATCACACCAAACCCTAGTTTCAGGCTTGCATGAGGTTTCATAGGTAAGTACCCTCTTGAGTGTAGTTGGCTTAAAAACCTGTCCTATAAATAGTAACCGGGTTCTAAGGAGCTCAATATCACTGGATTGTTTTCATTGTTCATTGTTTTGGTTTAGCCACTTAACTAGCGACCAAAATATTCCAAGAAAACAACCCTCAATGAGTGTAGTATCGAGTATCTACCAACTTCGGACTGTACCAAAGCCGGTCATCTCACTACCCCTAATGAAAGGCCAAGATGGTCAAGTAAGGTTCTAGGTCATTAGTGCTTAGTGACATCACTCAGCGGCCCCGTACTCTCCTTGATTGAACTCAAGGGTTACCGGTACTCACAAATATGTCGCACTAATATAGCTATTGCTTCAACCGTGTCGGTATACCCCGCACAGTTTCCACAATGTATTACTATCTATGAATGTTTCCCCAAATCCGGGTGTAGGATTGCAACCCAAACAAGAGAGCCAAGATGTAAAGAAATCAAAACAAACAATTTAGTCATGCAAGAGGGTGATATAAGCCCTAAGGTTACTCCACTTTAAAGTCTTTCCCCAGCAGAGTCGTCAGTTCTGTGATACGGTGGGAGAACTGACTTGAGGTTTTGCGTTTGTTTTTGCAAATGTTTCGGTTGAGCAAGAGTCGCCACCGACTTTTTATTTTATCCTAAGGAAAGGTTAAAAAGCACAGCAAAAACCTTTGAGATGTTTTCTTGGGTTCGGGGAGTAGATTATAGAAAGGGAAGGTATTAGCACCCTTTCTATCCATGGTTATCCATGGGCTCTTAGTTACTTGCTTAGATCAACTTGCATTAATTTTCAATTGTTTGAAATGGTGCTTTGTGCGTGGTTTTGAAAATGTTTTGAAAAAAGATGCCTTGTCTAGGCTACCCTTGTAACAATTCTTTACTCGAATGTTTTACAAAAGGTGTTTGTATTTTTGAAAAGATGTTTCAAGGTTTTTTGAAAGTTGTTTTGAAAGTGTAGTGATGTGTGGTTTGAAAAAATAGGCAAGTGTTTTTGTTTTACAAGTTGACAAGTACTCAAGAGCTATCTACCCTAAAGTTCTCAAAGATTTTTGCTATGTTTTAACCCTTTTAACAATTTTGTTCCACCATTGCATTTGGTGGACAATCTTGTGTTAGGATGTTAACGGGACGGGCGCGGGTCATCGTTTAGACCATGATTGCAATGGTGCCAAGTATATTTGGGAAATTTTTCCTTGGAGGGACTTGATCATTTTTTAGGCAACTTTCGAAAGCGTCATCGAGGGACTATGATCATTTGAATTGTTTTGTTTTGCCCAAAGAGACCTAACATGCAATATGACCCATTATTGAAGGCAACAAGTGGAATACCCTAGGGGTGCAAGTGTGATTAGTGTTGTCCATTTTCATGCTTGATTATCTTGAAGTTAGGTCAAACTATTTTGGGTTAATTGATTTGCATACAAACCCTAATTCTAACATGGCATAATTAGAAAGCTTTAAAGTGCGAAAAATAAAGTTCCTAAGTTATTACAACACAATATATGGGAAGGGGGGTACAAATGTTCAAATGGGGGTATTTTGACAAGAATTAAAACCCTAGACTATTACATCAAACTTGGAATTTTGCAAGGTATTTATTTACACAATATTCAAATAAAAATAAGATAAATATGCAAAATGCACAAAAAAGGGTTTTTTCACATGTATGTAAAAAAGTATTTATCATATATCAAATAAACAAAAATAAAATTAATTAATTTTTGGGCACTTTTAGGTTTAGAGAAAAACCCTAATTTTGCTAAATAAAAGGGTATTAAATATTTAATATATACAATATTTATTAGTTATGTACAAAAAAATAAATAAAAGAGGAGTATATTTGTCAAAAGGTATTTTTTATGTCAAATATTAAAAAAAATAAAAAATATATATATTTTGTATTTTTGTCCTAAATGTTCTAATAAATATATATTTATTTGTATTATTTACTAAATATATTAAATATGTGCAAAAATAAAATATTTAATATTTACAAAAAAGGTATATTTTATATAAAATGTTTTCAGAAGATAAAATAAAATAAAATTAGAAAATAAATGTATTTTGTTTTATTTCTAATATTCTAAACAAAAAGTAATAAGTATTTATTTATATATATATAACTAACTAAAGCTAATAAATATCAAATAAAATGCAAAAAAATGTGGAAAAATGTTTTTAATATTTTTTTTATGCTTTAATGAAAAATAACAAATCAGAATAAAAAGGAAAAAATTGAAAATGGCAAATAAAACTCAAAATGGGCCAGGGGGGTGCAACTGTAAAAGTATGGTGCAAAAAAGAAATCAACTCAGGCCCAGCCCACGAAGACTTTGTCTTCAACCTTCAGACAAAACCTTTGAAAACACGCGCCTTTTCTTGCTTCAAACACAACTCCTGATTCCTGGACTTTTAGCACAAACTCATAACATGAAAAGTGTTAAGCATCAAGCCACGATTCTGGACATATAAAGAACTCATCCTAACTCTCAGAAATGAGAGAGAATTTCTCCATTCCCAAATCTTAACCTAACTTTTTATCAATGTTCAGACCTCAAATTCTCATAGCACAGGCAAAATAAATGGAAAGTAAAGATATGTATAGCTTCAGGGACATGAACATGACATTTTTCATTCACAAACTTAGAGCTAATTCTTCCTACATTGAGAGATAGAAGTTCATGAACTTACCTGTTCAGTTGGAATCGTGTCTGGCAATGGAGGAGCTTTCAGGGCAAGATAAGGATTTGGATAGCTTGCTTGATGTCCAGGGATGCTATTCCAACCTTTAGTTTGCTTGGAGACCAAGAGAATCGTGTTATGGCACTTCAACTGCAAAACAGAAAAATGAAAATGG
This sequence comes from Vicia faba, assembly GCA_948472305.1. Lineage (NCBI taxonomy): Eukaryota > Viridiplantae > Streptophyta > Magnoliopsida > Fabales > Fabaceae > Vicia > Vicia faba. The sequence goes on from OX451737.1 coordinate 316,728,259, forward strand.
TGATGTTGGTTAGGGGTGTTACAGTATGCTTCTAATGCTTTGGACAGTTTGTATGGATGGTGGGGAAAGTGTTTGAAGTGCTTTTGGCCAAGGTGCACGATGGAAATGAACTATGGAAGTCCAACTGCAGCTTATGCCCTGTTTTTGCAGTTTTAGGGTGATTCTGTGTTTGATGATGTTTGGAACTTGGTTGGCTTGTGTTTCAGCTTAAGTTTGATGTTTAGAATGAGTACAATCACTTTGCTTAAGGTTGTGTTGGCTGAGATGAGAGTTGGTAGGTGTTATGCAAGTTTTCTTCTTACTTAAGCAATAAAATGCCAAGTTGAGTTTTAGACTGATGGAGGCCCCTCTAATATGCTGCTAAGCTTGCCCTTGATTAGTGGGATTAGTTCAAAAACTTGTGCCAAGGAGATTTGCTGTGTACCTCTTGATTTGCTAATTGACATAAAGTTCTACTTTTGCAAAAATGGACATTATGCTTTTTCTATTTTAGGACTAAACCTTCATGTAATGCTTAAACACATAATGCAAGGCTTGAACACAAAGGGTTTGCATTTAATTTATGAGTGAAAAAGGGATATAGGACCTGTAATCAAGGAATGCAAGCTGAGTTCAAAATTGCCTAAGTGTATGAAAATGAAAATAGGCCATAACAAAAGTGAGTTTTTCCCAACTTGCTAAATTCGATTCTCCCTAACCATGAGGTTGTTTGATGAGTTCTCTGACATTTTGGAAAGCTTGGAATGTGTACTACAATCCATATTTGAAATGCAAATTGAAATTCAAAGTGGAAGCATGTGAAAAATGGTCTTGAAGTTAGGCAAAAATCCTGCCTAAAATGGTTCAAAATTTCTCTAAGTTAAGAATGGTTTGGTACCCTTGTTCCAAAAATTGTAACTTGAGCTACAAGTTTTTTTGAGGAAACTTTGTGAATCAAAGTTGTAGATTTTGCAATGGACTACAACTTTCATGTTTTGACTTTTCCTTGAATCCAAATGCATCTTGATGAGAAAGTGGGACAAAGTTAGGAAAAAATTAGGGTTTTTCATAACTTAGAAAAATTCTAAGTTATGAAAAATCTTCATTTCAAACCCTAATTTGCAATTCTTGATTTCTTGATGAACAAGTTTCATGATGTGGCATGTTTTGATGAAAAATGGATCTTGACACTTGATTTTGACCAAAAAGTCAAAGTTTGACTTTTCAGTATACAGTCAAAATTAATCAATTGACTGGGAAATTCAACTGTCAATCTTGTGCATTTGGGATCTTTTGGACTTGTTGAGTATGTCAAGACAATTCCATGGGGTCCTTGAGTCCATATGTGAGCTTGGTTTGCCATTGGCTTGGTCAAACAGTCAAAAATTGCCTCTGTGCAGTCAAAACCCTAAAAATGACCATTTTGCCCTTTTGGTGATCTGATCAAATTTCTTGTGGAATTGTGATCCAAACTTGATCAAATGGTTCATATGAGTTCATAATGTTGATGTGGGTCAATTTTCATGAGGTTTGACTGTCAATTGGCCCCAGTTGACTTTTTCCCCAATACAGCTGATTTCTAGGTCAACTGTCTAATTGACTGGGCAAAGTTTGGAATCAGGGCTTGAAACTTGGTATGGATAAACTTGGGAGTCCAACATGAATCATGAAAGTCACTTTAGGCATTTTAGGTCAAAATATCTTTGTGCAAACACAAACCCTAATTTGGGTCAATAGTATTAGGAGAAGTCTTGAGCAGAGGAAACCCTAACTGGATCTTGAGCTCCAAGGGCCTTGTGATGAGAAAATTTTGAGAAAATGGGAGGGCAAATTTTGGGGTACAACAACATGGATTATACTTCTATCCCTAATACTCCACCTGCAACCAAGTGTTAGAACTTCTATAGCTTTTCAAATACTCCTCCACACATAGCTAGGATTATATCCCAGTTTAACATCAAAGAAAGAGGTTCTAGGAAAGTATCTTGCTTTAAAGATACGTGACACTAGAGCTTTCGTTTGAGACAAAAACTATCCTTGTTTAGCTACCATCGCCATGTTGAAAGCTTTAAAATCTCTGAACCCCAATCCTCCTTCCTTCTTCATGTAAGTGAGTCTCTCTCATGCCATATATCTTATTCCTTTGGTATTACTACCTCCAGCCCACCAAAAGGAGTTTACCATCTTCTCAATATCGTTGATCACCGTATCTGGAAGAATAAAAACACTCATGATGTAGGATAAAATATCTTGAATCACAGATTTAATCATAACCTCTTTACCGGCTTTAGATAATAAATGACCTCTCCACGAGTTGATTCTTTTCCATATTTGATCCTTAATGAATGAGAATATTGCCTTCTTACTCCTACCTATCATAGAAGGTAATCCAAGATAGGTATATGTCCCCAAAACGTGTCGAACACCCATTATGTTAGCCAGATCCTCCTTTGCCGGTAACGACAAGTTGCTACTAAAAAACACTTGAGATTTCGACAAATTAACTTTCTGGCCTGATGCTTCAGCATAAGTTTTGAGTAAATCCATAAGAGTTCTCACTCCAGATAAATTGGCCCTGCAAAATAAAAAACAATCATCAACAAAAAGCAGATAGGGCCCCATGAATATCTTCCTTCGCCACTCCGCCCTTAATTAGTACATTTTTTTATATATAGACAATAAGGTTTTTTATAATTTAATTATCCTATATATATATATATATATATATATATATATATATATATATATATATATATATATATATATATATATATATATATATATATATATATATATATATATATATATATATATATATATATATATATATATATATAAGATTGGATAGTTTTTTAAATAGGTTAAGTCTGACCTATGTAATTAAATAAACTTTAAAAAAAGCATAGGCTTAGCTTTTTTGTTAAATAGGTCAGGTCAAACCTTAAATAATAGGGGTGTATATGGGTTGGGTCAACCCACAAAACCCGGTCAAATCCACCCAAAAAATCCATAAAAGTGAATCGGGTTGGGTTATTGAGTGGATATGGGTTTAAAAACTAAAAAACCCATTAAAAATTGAGTTTCGGGTAAAACCAGACCCAAACCCAAAAAACCCACTGACCCATTAATCAAACATTTATTTTTACAATTTTAATGGTTTTGATGAATAATAACTTAGTTGTTTCAATTTTATTCTCTTGAACATTTACTATTTTAGTGAACCATGATTTTACCTAATTTTGGATATTTCACTCTTTGATTATTTAATGTTAATATGATTTTATATCATGCAAGTTTAGTTTGTTGCTAGTATTTTATAATAATTTTTACTAGTTGATGTTATCATTTATTATTTTATGATGATAAGACATGTGGCTAAGATTTTTATTGGAAACATGACCTAATCTAAAAGGCCATAATGCATTGCTAGGTAAAATGGTGTTAATGCTGGTAGAGTGTGGCTGAAGCAATCTTGTGCGGTTTGTGTCATCAACAAGAGGGCGAGCATATATTTTCAGTCTATATAAGCCTCTAATTTGTCTACCCAAACCAATCATCTTCATCGTGCTCATATCATGTATGAAACATTCACTGGTATAAAAATTAACTTTACAATGCAAAAATTGACATGATTTTGATATTGATATCAAGTTGAGATGAAATTCATTGGAGTATAAAACATTCTGCAAATAGAATGTAGGTGAAAAGTATATATGTCCAACTTGTTTGACCCAAATGGAATTTCCATTAGGTAATGTAATGTTAATTGGGTTAATGTCATGAATTGAAGTGAAAAAATTTAATGAGGAGCACACATGGTCATTAGCATCAGAGTCAAGAATCCAATATTTGGCATGAGTTAATGAGTTAAAAGTGGTACAGATGATACCTGAGGGAGTTGTAACAAGTGAGTAATCAAGCATCATAGTACAAACTGAAACATTAGGGTTATATGAAGGAATTAGATTGAATTATTGAAGTAAGCCAATCAATTGATCATATTGTGATTGAGAAATTTTGGAATTGGTATTATCAGAAGAAACTTTTGCAGTAGCTCCAAATGCTTGAGTAGCATCACCGTTTTGGTTGGTGGAAGCATTAATTTGTGATTTGTTCTTGTTGGTGTTCGTATGACCATTTTTTTAATAACAAAATACAGTGTGGCCACTCTTATTGCAAAATGTGCAATGTCTAGGAGGATTCTTGTATTAGGATGGCTTGCCTTTGTGCTTGCATCTTTGAGCTACATTAACCATTATTTCACTATCATCTTCAACGATGGTAACATATTTATCATTATTTTCTTCTTGCATTACTAATGGGTAAACTTTGTTAATTGGTGGTAAAGGTTCCATCAATAGAACATGAGTTCTGACAACCAAAAATTGTTCATTAAGACCAGCTAAAAACTACATAACCTGGTCTTCATCACGATAGGCACGGACATTTTACATGGAAAGGCAACAACATTGTTGAACGCGTGAACACATAGAGAGTGAACGGTGTTCATTGAGTTCTTCCCCAAAACCTCTTAACTCAATGAAGTAATCCATAACAGATTTTGAAGCTTGCTTCAAATTATTGATAGAAGAGTGACGATTGAATATGTGAATGCGATCAACTTTAGTAAATCGTTCCCTTAAATCAATCCATACGTCAATGGAATTAGCATGAAACACGATAGTGGAAGCAATTTGTTCAGAAATAGAATTTAATAACTAAGAATGAATAAAATGATTGCACCTTTCCCATTGATTGCGGTTAAGATCTTGTTGTGAGGGGATCTCAGGGTCGCCATTAATGAATTGAAGCTTGTTCTTCACACCTAAAGCTCGTTGCATGGATTTACTCCATGCAAGGTAGTTAGATCTATTCATCTTATATGAAATGCAGACGAAATTAGGACCTTCGCTGGGATTAATGTAGTAGTGCAAATCGGTGTCTGGCGGAGCAACGCGCGGGCATGGTTGAGAATTGAAGATGGATCGAAAATAAAAAGATGAATAAATCAAGAATAATAATAGTGAAATGAAGATGAAGACTAGATAAAGATCGATCTGAATGCAATAACACTTTGGGGAATAAAATGAGTCATAGAATCAAGAACTTGTTCTTGATGCATGAGGCAATGGAAGAAGACAAATGAAGCTTAGAAAATTTAATGGATACCATATTATGAATTGAAAATAATTGGAGTAATTGCATCTAGCTTCATTAACTTCAAAGATGAATTACACTTCTTACTTATATAGCAAGTAAGGTCTATCTCTACTACTATACATAACCATGCATTGAATTATAAACTCTAACTAATTCTAACTATAATAACTAACAGTTAGTTAGTTTGTTAATTTCTCATGTGCCATGTCCTCCTTCATTTTTCTTGTACTCGAAGGAATCTCATGTTGTAACAAAAATGTATGACCATAAAGTATAAGTTATTGAATGTATAGTCTTTCTTTTAATTTATATAGAATAAGTCAGGGCAAGTAATCATGTTTTTTGTACTGATCAGTGGTATTTTAATTGTGTTTTTAGAGTATTTTATCTGCAAATCTTAAGTAATTGAAATTTATTTTTGTGTATTTTATTTTTGTGTTTGTGTTTTTTCTTTATTTCAGAAGAAAAGAACGAAACAAGATAATTGAAATTGAACCGAGTAGATTACATAAAGATTGTACAAGAAAGGATTTCCAATACAGAAATCAGAGTCCATTATGGTCTAGCTATGTCAGGCACTACGACCCATAGTGGGAACCCATTACTTTCCACTTTATGCCCACATACAAGAAAGCGTAGGGCACTACAGTCCGTGCGTAGCCCGTCCTACGATTCATGATGCACTAAAGGTTGGCCTCATATTCCATTATGATACGGTGGCAGAACCGGCTGTTATATACTGGTTTTGCATTTTGTATTCGCAAATGTTACGGTAAGCAAGAGTCGCAGCCGACTTTTTTTATCCAAATTAAGGAAAGGGTGAAAAGAACAGAAAAAAAACCTTTTCGAGATTTTCTGAGTAAGGGGGGTAGATTATGGAAAGGGAAGGTGTTAGCACCCTTTCCATCCGTAGTTATTTTCGGGCTCTTAGAGATTTGCTCGTATTTTAAATACCTTTGTGCTTTGTATGTTTTGAAATATTTGGAAAATGCCTTAGTGTGGCAATTTGTTTTGCGTTTAACTCTTGTATCAGTCCTCAAGAGTGTTAACAAAGTAAATGTTTTGAAAATTGCTTTTTAAAAGTAGTATTTGTGTAAGTGCAAAATATTTTTTAGCAAACTTCTAATAACTATCTATTTTTATACTCGAAAAGGGTCGTTCTTTTCTTCCTATCCTTTAGACAGCGCTATCCTACTATTAGTGAGTAGGAAGCCTTATCGTTGGATGTATTAGGGACATTCGAAAGGGACGTTACAGTCATAAAGGCAACATATGGATACGCTTTAGCAATTTCTGTTTAGGGACTAGATCATTTACCGAAAGGCAACACTGTAGGGTCATCGAGGGATTATGATCTTTTGATTTATGGGTCTTTGCTAAAGCATTCATGCCTCATGACTATTTTACTTCTGAAGGAAACCAAAGTGGGGTACCCTAGAGGTGTATATGTGCGAGTGTATTATGTTCAGTTATTTTTTTTTTGTCTTTTTGTTAAGTTTGTTAGCGCTTGATTATTAGTCTTTTCATACACGCCTAGTTACTAGCAGTTAATATTTTGCAGAAATTTAAAGTGCAGGAATTCAAATCTACACTATTACTATGCTTTGGGGAGGGGGATATTTACATGTCTAAAAATGAGGGGGGTAAAGCAATGAATATCCTAGTTTTAATCTATTACATCCAGTGAGCAGAAACATTAATAATAAAATGCGAAATTAAATAAATGCGCGTGAAATTGAAAATAACGTCTAAAAATATCCTAAAAAATAAAAATCTTTTTTTTTTATGTATAAAAGAAAATAAAGCCTAAATCTTTTTTATTTTAATTTTTTGAAAAGATGTTAAAATAATTAATTTATTTATTTACAAAATTAATCTAATTAGAAAAGACACTATCCTAATCTTTTTTGTAATTTTGATTTAAAGTTAATTTAAATAAAAAGGATCAATAAAGAAATAACAAAAAGAAAAATAAAATAAAATATAAAAGGAGCATCCTTCGATTCAAGGAGAAAGGGGAAGCTTCGATCCAGAGAGAGTCATAGCCTTTCGATTCATGAAAGATGTTGCCTTTCGATTCTGTGAAGAGGATGGGATTTATTGATTCAGGAGGGATGTTTCCCTTTTCGATCTAAGGAATGAGTTATTCTTCGAATTGAACCTGCAAAGAAAATGTTGGCAAAAAATAAAGATGCAGGACCTGGGTATCGATCCCAGGTCCTTCTCTCTAATTCGAATCTTCTGTTCTCAGGCCTAAGCTTATTTTAACTTGAAACGGGCTATGCCATGAGTTTTGAAAGGCAGATCAGGTCATGCCTTTGGATGGCGTGATTGTATTCCTGCATGTTATCTTGCGTATGATATTCTCATATAAACATAAATGATATTAGAAGCACATATATACCCACAATATGTATTTAAAAGGCTTAGAAATGCAGTTTCGACTTAGGTAAATCCTTACCAACTGGAGATGCTTCGATTTATGAATCTGGGCGTGGCTTGGCTTGGAGCAGATTCTTGGGAATCTCAGGAACACAAATATAGCCTTCGTCTGGATTGAGGGTTCTTGCAAAAAACTAGTGAGAATTTTGATATCTTTTTTATGGTGGTGTGAGTGTTTTCTTCTTTATAGGCAATCTCTTCGTCTGTGATGCAACACTTGTGGTCTCTTTTTATAGAGGGGATGGAGGGGACAAAAAAACAAAGGATTAAAACAGCCATAAACAAATGTTTTCAAAGACATGAATGATGTTTTGTAACATTGCAAAAAATATGGAAACTTGTCCCGTTTTTAATTTGAATGAACCTGGACATTTTGGCTCCTTCGAATGCCTCTAATTCCTGCCCTTTGATTGGACTTCTTGGATAGCCTTTGAATGGGCCTTTTTAATGTTTCTTCGAATGGACCCTTTTGTGTACCCTTCGAATGGGCCTTTGGTTGCCTCCTTCGACTGGGTCTTTTGAATGGACCTTTTGTGTACTCTTTGAATGAGCCACCAAGGTGTGTCCTTCGAATGTCTCAAATCTCACCCTTGGGGTTTTTTCGATTGAGCCCCTATATTTGCCTTAGCTGCTTGATTTGTATAACCCACACGAAGACTTCATTATGGCCCATCGAAGCCTCCTTTGTCATGGGGCTTGGGCTGGGCAGCATATAATCTCTTTCCCAACAAGCAGCTTGAACCAAGCCTCCTCAAAAGGCAAAAAAGGTTTGTTTCCAACAAATTTGTCCTTCGAATGGACCAATGGCATGTCCTTCGAAGGCACCATTGGTGTGTCAATCTTGTTCTTGTGAAACGAAAGCAGGCATGAAGAGGGAACCTTTTGCCTTGTGAATTGAAGGCAAGTCTGGAGAAGCCCTTTGCCTTGTGAACTGAAGGGAAGTCGAAAGGAGCTTTTGCCTTGAACGAAGCTGGCATGCAGGAATTCATTTGCTGGTGAATCAAAATACACTTGTAGGGGTTTCTTGCTTTGTACGCTGAAGGCACGCACATAGGGAGTATTTTCCTTATCGAAGCAGGAATCAAGCCTACTCCAAAGAAAACAAATGCTCAAATGAAACATGAATTAAGCTTGCATGTAGATAGCCATTGCATTGTAAATCAAGCCAACATGTAAAGCCAAAAGGTTCAATAAAAGGAGAACCAATATGAAGCCCTTCCTTTCTAAATCGAAGGAAGCTCTTTCCAAGGAAATACATGCCCAGTCAAAGCTTGTATGCAGAAAGCAAGCAACAAGCCAAGGCTTCAATCGAAGCTTGGAAATTTGAAGCAAGCTTGGAGAAAGTTAGGTGTTCAATCGAAGCCTGCCAAGGTGCAAATTTCGAAAGACCCTTTGACATACCAATCGAAATATTTTGTTTTTTTTCTTTAATCAAGTGCTTGTAATCACCCATATAAGAAAAAGTCTTGGAAAACATGAGAGTGAAAATTTTGGGGTACAACAGTTGCCCCTGTTCAATCTTCTTAAACTTGAAGATGTAGATTGGCTTGTCTGCCTTTCGTGATCTGAAGGTGGAAGATGATTGAACACTAGAGTGCCCAAAAATTTGCACTCGCGTGAAATAGCACTGATGGTTGATGATGTAGGGAATAGGCTTACAGATGCCATTTGGAGGAAATGACAGAGAGTCTTCAGAGATGGGCTTAAAGATGCCATCCAAAGTAGATGTTGATTTCACATATGGTCCCTTTGGGGGTTCCTGTTCCTGCTGTCTGAGGAGGAGTTCTCTGAGGAATATGGGTTTCTGGAGTTCTCCTGCTTGAGGAAACTCTGTTGGGGAATAGAGTCTAGGAACATCAGTTGTCCATTACTCTACTAGGGAAGCTATCTCTTGACTGGGAGATGAAAGTTTGCTGATTTCTGGTCGAAATCTAGGCTTCACAGTAACTTAATGAGGCTAATGGAATTAACCGTTATCCGAAGATAGTTTTCTTGTCTGGATGTAGATAGTTTTCCTGTCTAGTTTCAGGTATTAACCTATAAATCAACTGTTCACAGATAGTTCTCCTGGCTTATTTCAAGTATTAATCTGGAACTGTCATTCGTTGAGATAGTTGTCCTGGCTGGTTTCAAGTATTAATCTTTGACCTAAGAAATAAAGATGGTTTTCCCATCTGGTTTCGGGTGTTAATCTTCAACCTCCTTATGTAGATAGTTATCCTGACTTGTTTCAGGTATTAATCTACAGTCAATCATCTACAGATAGTTCTCTTGGCTTGATACATGTGTTAATCTGGAACTTGAAAATTGTCGGTCGTTGAGATAATTGTCATGTCTAGTTTCAGGTATTAATCTCTGACCTTAGAGAAAGAAAGATAGTTTTCCCGTCTGGTTTCGGGTATTAATCTTTAATCTGCTCGTGTAGATATTTTTCTTGTCTAGTTTCAGGTATTAATCTAAAGTCGGTCGTCCACAGTTAGTTGTCCTGTCTTGTTTCAGGTATTAATCTGGAACTTGAAAGTTGTCGGTCACTGAGATAGTTGTCTTGGCTTGTTACAGGTATTAATCTCTGACCTTATAGAAAGAAAGATAGTTTTCCCGTCTGGTTTTGGGTGTTAATCTTCAATCTGTTCATGTAGATAGTTGTCATGTCTGGTTTCAGGTATTAATCCATAATCGATCATCCACAGATGGTTGTCCTGGCTTGTTACAGGTATTAATCTGGAACTTGTCTTGCTGGTCACATAGATAGTTTCCCCGTCAGGTTTTGGGCATTAATCTGTCGCTTGCTGCATTTGTTGGTAAATTCGTCTTGCTTCAGGAGTTCATACCAATTGGTTGTGTAGATAGTTTTCCTGTATAGTTTCGGCCATTAATCTTTGACCTGCTGTATAAATTGATAGTGTTTGTCTGTCTGCTAATTTAACCTGAAAAGGTAAAATCAGTTTCATGCGGTGTCATGATGTATGAATTTCATGATGCTCCCCAAAATAAATGAGATTATGATATATGTATTTGTATGCACATTCCATGATGTATGAACATGTAATGTTGTTGCGCAATATATTTGTCTGGGAAAATAAATCCCTGACTGCTGCTGAAGAGCACCGAGAAGCTGAACCTGGACTACTGTTGGCGAGTGAAGAAAGTGATTCTTCAATTTCCACTGGGATAATGAATGGTGATAGTTTTGTTGGCGATTCCTTTTCTCTGCCGAGGATATTCAACTTCTGTTTGAGTGATTTTTCAGGGAGGAAGAGTTTGGTTGAAAGATTTCACCAATTTGGAGAAATAAACTCCGCTGGGGGATAAGGCTTTATAAACTACTTGAGATTTATAAAACTCTATTGCGGAAGGTGAACTCCATAAACTTCTTGGGGATTTTGTTGAAATCCTGTTGGGGAATCTTGAGAATCTTAGCGACTTCACTGGGGATTTTTGTTGGAGCAGTAATTGGAGATTCTTGCTCTGCCAGGGATATGAGAATCCGCTACCATTAGGCTGCATGCTGAGAACATGGTTGTGACCTTGTAGTCTACCTCTGGACCTGATGGAGAAATTATCTTCCGGGATTTTGTGCATGGTTTGAGGATCATCCCAACTCTTGGAGTCCTTGGTGAATGCAGATCAGGGCGATAAACCTTTTACTGAGAGACATGTGACGAGATGACGGGACATAGTCGTACACTTTAATCCCTAACTTTTTCCTGAACCACCCTTTTAGGTTTTCAGTCCACCGGGATACCCTTTTTTTGCCCAAGCTGCCTTTTTAGTTTTTCGACTTTCCAGGTGTACAACTTTTATATATATTCCTAATTTTTGCCCGAACCTTTTGGTCCGTCGGGATGCCCTTATTTTTTCTTAGGCCAGTCAACCTAGCGGGTCTTTGTTCATGCGTAGTATCTTCCGACTATATCCATGTTCACCAGGTATGGAGAATTGTCATTTTCCGTAGTAGTAAGTGTTGTCACACTGCCAGAAGGTGTTTGTTTGATCGCATATGATTCGCTGCTGGAATTCATGTCCAATGCCCCAAGTGATTCAAACGGAGGTCTGCCCCTGGATATTTGTCATTTTTGAGAGATTCCTCGAATCTTGACTTGACTGCCCCAAATCAGTTGGATACCGTGCCATGCCCCCTTGATTATGAAGGGCCTGTTATTAGAAATGTCTTTTCTGTCTAAGGTGATTCTGTCCATTGAGAGGACCTTCGTTCATTAAATATTCGTGGTGAAAATATCTCAGTTGTTTGAAAAATTATTCATATGCAAGCAATGGTATTTTAAAAATGCAAAGCTTATGTCTGTCTTGAAATTTCAAAATTCATTTTTTAGTAAAACAAACAAATTTTGTAAGAGTGTGATATCAACTCAGGATTTATAGCAAACCTTACAAGAGTCAGGATACCTTTTGTGATAGTATTCTTTCGAAGTAACCCATGCTTCAGCTAGGACTTTTAAGGGTTATAGCGTGACCTGGTTCATAGTTTATGAAACAAAGGATAAAGGCTCAAAATTTATTTGTAACCAACCCGCTCTTCTTGATTTCCTTCAGTCCTAAACTCAGTTAATTGTGCATTTAGATCCCAATTGAGTCTGGAATCTTTGCTCTGATATTTGGTAATGGTTCAAAAATTAAACATTTGTTTGAGAAGGCAATCAATTTTGTAACCTTTTTGTCAAGGATTTGTAGTAACCTCTTTGTTTTGTTTTTTTTTGTTTATTATCCCTGTCTTTTTCCTGAACTATTTCTTTTGCGATTACAACTAGCAGGATGCCCCCGTTTTCCTTAAGTCTCTTTCATAGGTTTTGACTTAGCGAGTTTTTCTTTTGAAAAATAAATACTGCCTATCTTGACGATTATGTTGAACCATTACCATATTTTTGGAGAGCATCTTCTATACTCTTTGTTGTATACGAAGGTAGAGCTTGCGATTGAATGCACCTTTTAACTGAGAAACTACCCTGCCCCAGGTTATGATTGAGGGTTTTAATTCGTGTGAAAAGAAAAACTCCTACTTCTTTGGCTCAAAGGGGTTGACTAGGGATTATCTTCCTTATAACTCCAATGTTTAGGGTTTGAAAGAAACGTATGTACATCATTAGCAAGGTCTGTGCAAAAGAATATTGTATGAGATTATGGTATTGTTTTCGTCATCCTCCCTCTAAAGGCTTACATCATCTAATCGAGAGTTGAATATCACAAAAAGAAGTAAGAAAGCAGTTTAAATATAGTGAATACGAATGAATTGATTCAAAACAGACATATGCAATGCATTGATAAATTAACAAAGTTTGACATGAAATAAATGTTCGAACAATCAAAAGAAAATTACAACTTGAAAATTCTAATGAATAAAAGCCTTTTTTGTCTGAACTTGTCACTTCAGATGATGTGCCTTTGAGGGATGGCAGAAGAATTCAGTCTGGCCATCTTATGTGAACTCCAACACTCCTTCGTTGATCAAGTCTTGAATCTTATTTTTCAATGCCCAATAGTCATTCGTATCATGTTTGAGACTACTGGAATGGTATCCGCACATTGCATTAGGATGATAGCTAATAGCAGAGACATTAGGGTTTCAAGGAGGATCCCTTAACGTAATCAACTCCATCTTCAACATGTGTTGCAATACCTGAGCCAAGGACATGTTGATTTTGGTGAATTGCCTTTTGGGCTTGTCTTGTCTTTGCTGATTACCCTGTTATGGTTGGTGAGGTCGTTGTTGGACCCTTGGCGTAGGAGCCATTTTGAAAGGTGTTCTTTCAACCAAATGTTGTTGTTTCAACTGAGACTGATTAAAGACTCAATCCCTAATTCTAGTTGTTTGCTCCATATGATTGCATCCATCTTGATGAAGCTTGCTGATGAGAAACCACAACTCTTCTTGTTCCTGAGCTAAACTTTGGATAAGAGCCATTTGCCCCAGCATTTGGATTCTCATTGCTTCCATCTCAGCTTGCAGTTGTTCCAACTGGTCATCCTTATTGTTGTTAGGATGTTTCTTAGTCAAGTTCCCGTTGAGGGGTGTTTTCAATTCTTCCTTCCCCTTGGCTAGACTCAGGAACATTTCCTTGAATTGAGCATCTAGAGTTTGGAGATCTCTATTGTCTTGTTTGAAAGCCATTTCCCTTGCAATAATAAACAGCGAAAACATGAGAGACTTGTACTGAAAGACCTGTTATGTAATTACATGCATGATGTGTAAATGTTTTCAAGGATCTCGCGGGGTAAACAAGAGAATGTCAGAAGTTGAATTTGCAGCTTTGATTAAAGAACTTCGTGTCGTTGAAGGTCCTACGAGAGTCAAGCTCACCATGTCGAGTGGGTCATCGCCCCTAACTCAAGTTGTCGCATTTTAATCTTTTGACGGCATTGGCTAGAGGAAAATAAATCCCCTTGCCCCTTGCTAGACATATGGTTCATCATAACCTGCACCACAGGCCCTTGAGATCCTTGAAATGGTTAAGGAGATGCTATGGGATGATGTTATGATGTGTATGCTATGCATTAAGCAAAAAATGTAAGGTGATGACGACAAGTGAGTCTAAGAAGTCGAGGTTACTGGATAATTACTGTGAACAAATCCTGCAAGGGGATAATGTTGTTAGATAATAAAACCCTGCAAGTAGTTCAAGTTGAAAGCAAACAAGTCACACAGACAACCTTAGGTTTAGGCTTGCATGGGGTTTGTAGGTAAGTACCCTCTTGAAGTTTTAGTTGGCTCAACCTGTCCTATTAATAGTAACCGGGTCTAAGGAGTCTCATATAACTGACCTTTCCTTTAGCCATTATTCTAGCTCAAGCACCGAAGTATTGCGGCCAGAATATCCCAAAAGTCTAGTCTCAATGAGTGCAGTATCGAGTATCAACCAATCTTTGGTCAGAATCAAAGCCGACAATCTCACTACTTTCTAATGGCTTAGGATGAGTCAATTAAAGGTTCTAAAGGTCAGTTAGCGCTTAATGACACTAAGGAAGCCTAATGTTATCCTTGACTGACTCAAGGAACATTAGTACAAACCAAAGTATCACACTAACGTAGCTATCACTTTGTCCATATCGGTCTACGCTGTATAACTTCCATGATTTATTGCTACTTACCTAATAAAGTGTCCCAGATCCGGGTGTAGGATATATAGTAACAACCCAAACAAACCCTCCAAAGTAAAGCATAAAAACACACAAATGAAAGCAATTTTAAAGATGAACTAAGCTCTAAGGTAACCCCACTTTAACCTTATCCCCAGCAGAGTCTCTAGTTCTGTGATACGCTGGCAGAATCGACTGTTATATACTGGTTTTGCATTTTTTATTCACAAATGTTTTCATAAGCAAGAGTCGCCACCGACTTCTCTTTTACCCAAATTAAGGAAATGGTGAAAAGAACAGAAAAATATCTTTTCGAGATTTTCTGAGTAAGGGGGGTAGATTATGGAAAGGGAAGGTGTTAGTACCCTTTCCATCGGTAGTTATCTACGGGCTCCTAGAGTTTTTCTCATTTTTTAAAATACATTTGTGCTTTGTGTGTTTTGAAATTGTTTGGAAAATGCCTTAGTGCGGCGATTTGCTTTGCGTTTAACTCTTGTATCAGTTCTCAAGAGTGTTAACAAAGCAAATGTTTTAAAAATTGCTTTTGAAAAGTAGTATTTGTATAAGTGCAAAATGTTTTTGAGCAAACTTCTAACAGCTATCTACTTTTATACTCGAAAAGGGTTGTTCTTTTCCTCATATCCTTTAGACAGCACTATCCTACTATTAGTGAGTAGGTAGCCCTATCGTTGTATGTATTAGGGACATTTAAAAGGGACGTTACAGTCATAAAGGCAACATATGGAGACGCTTTAGCAATTTCTGTTTAGAGACTAGATTATTTACCGAAACGCAACACTGTAGGGTCATCGAGGGACTATGATCTTTTGATTTATGGGTCTTTGCTAAAGCATTTCTGCCTCATGACTATTTTACTTCTGAAGGCAACCAAAGTGGGGTACTCTAGAGGTGTATATGTGCGAGTGTATTATGTTCAGTTATTTTTTTGTCTTTTTGTTAAGTTTTCTAGCGCTTGATTATTAGTCTTTTCATACACGCCTAGTTACTAGCAGTTAATATTTTGTAGAAATTTAAAGTGCAGGAATTCAAATCTATGCTATTATAATTCTTTGGGGAGGGGGATATTTACATGTCTAAAAATGAGGGGGATAAAGCAAAAAATATCCTAGTTTTAATCTATTACAACCAGTGAGCAGGTACATTAATAATAAAAATGCGAAAATAAATAAACGAGCGCGAAATTGAAAATAACGTCTAAAAATATCCTAAGAAATAAAAATATTTTTGTTTTGTTTTTTTATGAATAAAAGAAAATAAAGCCTAAATCTTTTTTATTTTAATTTTTAGAAAAGATGTTAAAATAATTAATTAATTAATTTACAAAATTAATTTAATTAGAAAAGACACTAGCCTAATGTTTTTGTGATTTTGATTTAAAGTTAATTTAAATAAAAAGGATCAATAAAGAAATAACAAAAAGAAAAAAAATATAAAACGGGCATCCTTAGATCCAAGGAGAAAAGGGAAGCTTCGATCCAGAGAGAGTCATGGCCTTTCGATTCATGAAAGATGTTGCCTTTTGATTCTGTGAAGAGGATGGGATTTTTTGATCCAGGAGGGATGTTTCCCTTTTCGATCCAAGGAAGGAGTTGTTCTTCGAATTGAACCTGCAAAGCAAATGTTGGCAAAAAATAAAGATATAGGACCTGAGTATCAAACCCAGGTCCTTCTCTCTAATTTGAATCTTTTATCCTCGGGCCTAAGCTTATTTTGACTTGAAACGAGCTATGCCATGAGTTTTGAAAGGCAGGTCAGGTCATGCCTTTCGATGGCGTAATTTTATTCCTGCATGTTATCTTGCGTATGATATGCTCATATAAACACAAATGGTATTACCAGCACATATGTACCCACAATTTGTATTTAAAAGGCTTAGAAATGCAATTTCGACTTAGGTAAATCCTTACCAACTAGAGATGCTTCAATTTATGAATTTGGGCGTGACTTGGCTTGGAGCAGATTCTTGGGAGTCTCAGGAACACAAATATAGCCTTCGTCTGGATTGAGGGTACCTGTAAAAAACTAGTCATAATTTTGATATCTTTTTTATGGTGGTGTGAGTGTTTTCTTCTTTATAGGAAATCTCTCCATCTGTGATGCAACACTTGTGGTCTCTTTTTATATAGGGGATGGAGGGGACAAAAAACAAAGGTTTAAAACAACCATAAACAAATGTTTTCAAAGCCATGAATGATGTTTTATAACGTTGCAAAAGATGTGAAAACTTGTCCCTTTTTGAAATTTGAATGAACCTGGACAATTTGGTTCCTTCGAATGCCTCTAATTCTTGCCCTTCAATTGGACTTCTTTGATAGCCTTCGAATGGGCCTTTTTAATGTTTCTTTGAATGAACCCTTTTGTGTACCCTTCAAATGGGCCTTTGGTTGCCTCCTTCGACTGGGTCTTTTAAATGGATCTTCTGTGTACTCTTCGAATGAGCCACCAAGGTGTGTCCTTCGAATGGCTCAATTCTCACCCTTGGGGTTTCTTCGATTGAGCCCCTCTATTTTCCTTAGCTGCTTGATTCGTATAACCCACACAAAAACTTCATTCTTGCCCATCGAAGCCTCCTTTGTCATGAGGCTTGGGCTGGGCAGCATATAATCTCTTGCCCAACAAGCATCTTGAACCAAGCCTCCTCAAAAGGCAAAAAAGGTTTGTTTCCAACAAATTCATCCTTCGAATGGATCAATGGCACGTCCTTCGAAGGCATCATTGGTGTGTCAATCTTGTACCTGTGAAACGAAAGCAGACATGATGAGGGAACCTTTTGCCTTGTCATATGAAGGAAAGTCTGGAGAATCCCTTTGCCTTGTGAACTGAAGGTAAGTCGAAAGGGGCCTTTTCCTTGAACGAAGCTGGCATGCAGGAATTCATTTGATGGTGAATCGAAACACACTTGTAGGGGTTTCTTGCTTTGTGCGATGAAGGAACGCACATAAGGAGTATTTTCTTTGTCGAAGCATGAATCAAGCCTACTCCAAAGAAAACAAATGCTCAAACGAAACATGAATTAAGCTTACATGCAGGTAGCCATTGCATTATAAATCAAGCCAGCATGTAAAGCCAAAAGGTTCAATTGAAGGAGCACCGACATGAAGCCCTTCCTTTCTGAATCAAAGGAAGCTGTTTCCAAGGAAATACATACCCAGTCGAAGCTTGTATGCAGCAAGCAAGCAATTGGCCAAGGCTTCAATCGAAGCTTGGAAATTTGAAGCAAGCTTGGAGAAAGTTAGGTGTTCAATTGAAGCCTGTCAGGATGCCAATCGAAAGACCCTTTGACATGCCAATCTAAAGATTTTGTTTTTTTTCTTTAATCAAGTGCTTGTAATCACCCATATAATAAAAAATCTTGGAAAACATGAGAGGGAAAATTTTGGGGTACAACATCCATTTTCACGGCTGTTGTTTTGTTGGCCTTTCAATTTCCAACCGTTTTAGAGGTTTCTTTTCATAATCAAGGTCTCATTACATGAATTTATATCATTCTTTACGGATTAAGACCTATATAAAGGCATGTAACATTGGCAATAATACCAAGTTATTTTTACATATTAGTATACTTTTGAGCTTTGTTTTTTTTACATTTTCATTTTCTGCAAGTGTTGTTGTTGTGCTATTGTTAAACTCTCCTTGGAGAAACTTTTATATCAATTTACATTGCATATTCAACTTTTAATTTCAGCTTTATTTTTCGAATATGTTTGTGTTCATGCATAGTGTTTTATTTAGTTTAATCGTAAGCATGTCAGAGTAGAACTTTTTAGGATTTGGAACATGAGGATTATCTAATTGACAGACCTCATGCAAGTTATATGATAAATGATTAATAATGAGAATGTTCTCACTACTACGGAAAATTCATATAATGACGCTTGTGAAACACATATAATGATGGTTGCACGTCCATTTTTAGGTAGCGTGTGATTGTATGTATGATGGTTACCACAATGGGCGTGTGACTGTGGTTATAAATTAGATAGTGCACTACTTATAACTATGGATGATGGAAACAACTGTTGTGAAATAATTGATACATCTTGGGTTTGAATCCTGGCAACACCATTCTTGGGTTTTATTAAGGAAAAATACCCATTTTGGTCCCTTAACTATACCCATAGGTTCAGTTTGGTCCCTTAATTTTTTTCCTTTCTAAATTAGTCCTTTAACTTTCCGATAGATGCATATGAGTCCCTTTCGTCTACCCCGTTAGTTAAAATCTGTTAAAAATCTATGTAGCAGTGACAAGTGAATTTGACCAACTCTTGTGACGAAGTTAGCGTTGGAAAAACCGACGCTAAAAACTATTTATGGTTTCTAATTATTGTTCATCTTCTTCCCCAAAATTTTAAATGCATACCCATTGAAACCCATAACAAATTCATAAACAAAAACCAATGAAACCCAAACCATTGAATCATCCACAAACTTTCTTTCACACTGAAACCCAAACCATTTAATTCTATAGGAATTTCCTTAACTGAACTTGCTCTTCTGATTGACTTCGAAATTTTGGAAACTGTTTGCGGTGGTTATGTTTCATTGGCTTATGTTTATCAATCGAAGAACCTCTAACTCTCAGCTCCCAGTTTTATTTGTGATGACTACTTTTCTCTATAATTTCAGAACTGTTGCTACTTCCTCCAGCCTAATAGTGTGCAACTTTGCTTACCTTTTCATGGTACACAGTAGATGGGGCAAGCCTCAATGGAGGCAAGTTTTCAAATTGCATAAATCTTTGATTTTTCTGCAAGCTGCTCAAGATCTCAAACTACACAAACAAACAATGTTGATAAAGTTTTAGGTTTAAAGGAGAAAGATTCATAAAAAAATCTCTTCCATCTCCTTCATTCCTCTCCGACTAAATGATATGTAAAAGTATGCACAAGGTCATTATATTAATTGAATGAAGTAGAGGTTTGTTCGCATTTTACCCATGATATCTGTTGTTGTGCTCCATAAAATCAATTTGTATTTTACCGTGAAGTTAATTTATCCATAGAAATTCTAGATATTCCGTGCACTACTAAAAAAACCTTGAGAATATTTTTGTAAAGCTTCAATTGATAAATTTTAATAGGAAATGTTTGACGAAAAATAAGATATATGGCAAATCTTGACGAGTGAATCAAATTCAAAATATTAAAGAAACCAAAACGAACAAGTTTATCTTACCAGAGTTCTTCTTTCAAAGCCATATGTTCCCATCATCCCTAATATGGTAAGTTTAAAATATCCAAATTCTTGACTACCATTATCAGACAAGAGTTTAGACATGATAATGGGAAGGTGAACATAACCTATCATTCCCTCAGCAATCCCTTTAATGAATTTGTTATGTGTTTTAATGGGTATGTGTTGTACACAAAAAAATTTCCTCTAATTTTATTCAAGACATATTCATAGAGGTCCCCAAGTGCTCAAGGTTGACTAAGAATTGAGCAGACAAATTCTCCTCCTAAGCAATAGAGCTCCAACTAGGGTTTCATTTTTCACAAAGAAGTTTGGGTTTCAAATGCCTCAAGTGATTTCCATGGTCCCTAATATGTCCCCAAGAACGCTCATGCCAATTTTCATTCCTTGTATTACAAGTTTGCTCAATCAATTGTTCAGATGACTGGAAATCAACTATATTAGGTCAAAAGTCAATTATGGCCAATATACAGTCAAACTTCAAGATTTTTGGTAAACATCAACATTTTTAAGTGATATTCATCATTTTATCAAGATTTTATCATTATTCCTCAAGGAATTCTCTTAAATCATCAAGAATCAAAAATTGCTAAATTAGGGTTTCTATAGGAGAAGTCAATTGAACTTTGACCAGGCATAACTTTCACATGCTTCATCAACTTTTCCAAAAACAAAGTCCATTTTGAATAAAATTCAATTCCCTACAACTTTTATTTTATTTTCAAGTCCAAAATATGCATCATTTGATAGATATGATCTCATACATTACAGGTCATTTTCAGAAAGTCAACAAAAGACACTTTTTGTCAAGGAAACTTACATCAAGATAATGTCTCCACATACAAAAATGATTAAAAGAGAAAGTGTAGAGGACATATTGGGCTTTCCAAAAAGTCCAATATCATCTTCAAAAGATGAAATTTGAGAATGTTATGAAGTGCGCAAGTTGGGAAATTTTCAAGAAAATGCATGAAATCTCAAAAATAAAATTAGGATTTCCACCCTTAATAAAAATAATATTTTTTCTTTTTTTTGATACATTAAATATTTTATTTTTACATACATAAAAATAATACAAAAACATTTTTTGCATATTTATAATATATTTCATATTTATTTAATTGTCCATTTAAATATTTGCTTATTTATTATTTGAACAAAGAATTCAATTTGGTTGTAATAATCTTAGGGTTTTAATTTCTTGCAAATAATCCCCTATTCAAAATTGTATCCCCCTCCCCATATCAATGTTGTAATAGCTTAGATTACTTTTACGCATTTATTTCTTTCAAATATGCCATGATAGAGATTAGGGTTTGTATGCAATATCCAAAATCAAAACGAATAGCTAGACCTAATACAAGACATAAAAGCATGTAAATTGACAACACAATGCACACATGCACCCCTAGGGTTTCATCCACTTGTTGCCTTTAAAATGATCATGGTATGCATGTTGAGTGTCTTGGCAAAACAAAATCAAAACAAAAAGATCATAGTCCCCCGATGACGCTATCTTGGTTGCCTAAACAAAATGATCTAGTCCCTCAAAAATTTGCTAAGATACTTGGCACAATTGCTATCATGGTCATACGATGACCCGCGCCTGTCCCATTTAACATCCAAATACAAGGTTGTTTACCAAATACAATGGTAAAACAACTATGTAAAAGGGTTAAAAATGTGTAGGAAAGATCTTTGAGTAGGGTAGACAACTCCTAGTTACTTGATCAAACTTGCAAAACATCCTTGCTATTTTCAAAATACACAATTTCAAAACATTTTCCCAAAACAACTTTCAAACATTGAAACATCTTTTCAAAAGACAAACACCTTTGTAAAACATTCAAACAAGAATTGTTACAAAGGTTTCCTAGACAAGACCTCTTTTCAAAACATTTTCAAAACCACACACAAAGCACCATTTCAAACAATTGAAAAGCAAAAGCAAGCGATCTAAATAAGTAACTAAGAGCCCATGGAAAACCATGGATGAAAAAGGTGTTTGCACCTTCCCTTTTCATAATCTACCCCCCGAACCCAAGAAAACATCTCAAAGGTCTTTCATGTGCTTTTTGACCTTTCCTTTGGATAAAATAAAAAGTCGGTGGCGACTCTTGCTAAACTGAAACATTTGCGAACGCAAACGCAAAACCTCAAGTCAGTTCTCCCACCATATCACACAATCTATGAAAGAAAATACGGAAGCTTGAGCTATATTATCCACCAAAACATCTATGTGAGGTAGCGGGAAATCATCTTTAGGACTTTCTTTGTTCATATCCTGATAATCTACACACATGCGTACTTTGCCGTCTTTCTTGGATACTGGAATAATGTTAGCTATCCAAGGTGGATATGCTACCATAGCTAGGAACCCTGCATCAAATTGTTTGAGGACTTCTTCTCGAATTTTGTCAGATATGTCTGGACGAGTTCTTCTGAGTTTTTGTCTGACATGAGAACACTCTTCTTTGAGAGGTAGTTTATGCATGCCGATATCTGTATCCAACCCCGACATATCTCTGTAAGACCATGAAAATATATATAAGTATTCATGAAAGAACTTGATCAACCTTTCTTTAACGCTTTCCTCCAAGGTTGCACCTAGCTTAATCTCTTTCGGATCCTTTTCTGTCTCAAGGTTAATGATCTCGATAGATTCTTGGTACGGTTGTATGTTATCTGATTTTTGCTTTAGTAACCTCATAAATTCTTCATAGAGTTAAAGATCTTTCTCATATTCCTCTTCAGCTTGGTTAATTGGTGCATCAAAGTCATATCGGCTAGTAACGGTATCGTTATCGGTGAGTTTAGATGTGGGTCTGCATATTTTATCATGTTTTAGTGATTTTTAGAATGCGAAATTGGAAAGTGCATATGAAGAAAAAAGTATTGCCATTTCGAAAGTGAAAAAGAAATTCAAGAGAAAGATAAGGATCTTAATTGAATATGAAACATAACTTTTATTAATTTAAAACATTGTTTAAAAATAAATGGGGGACTTTACAAGCTACCCCTGTGCCTCGGGCGGGACATAGGTTATTTTTAAAACAGAAAAAAAACACTTTGGAAAGAAAAGGATCTCTGGAATCTCCACAACTGTTTAATTTTTGAGCTCTTCTCCTGAAGAAAATTCATGGATGAAGTCAGATGCTCCTTTGTTGTTTCCCTTATTGGATATCATTGACACTTATCCACCATGCTCTACTTCTTTGCTGACGAAGGTCTCCTGGATGGGAGGAAATTTCCCTATGCCTTTCTGAATAGCCTTTGACGATTTATAGCCCAAACCAAAACGATATTTCTTCTCAGGTATCTTCATAAGCTTTCCCTAACCTTTTGATGTTTGATCATCCCCAACTGTCTGTAAGTCTCTCCACGGAATCATGGTAGTTCTCGGTTTCTTGATTTTCTCCACCTGTGAGGTTACCATTGTAGCGACTTCTAGGACTTGAAATGGCATTGTCACACAATCTTCTTCCATACTGATATATTTGTAGGAATCTAAGTGACTTATGAAGATATCTACCACACAATCTTCTTCTCTTTCAATTTTTGATGAAAGGTTGAGGTGACAACCCCTGCTACATGGATCCAAGGTCGCCTGAGCAGGAAAGTATATGCAAGTTCTATATCCATCACCTGAAAGGTAATGTAGAACATATGCGGGACAATCTTAACTAGAAGATCCACTTCTCCAAATACTATGATTTTTGAACCATCGAAAGCTTTGACCACCATAGAACTTGGTCTTATGATGATGTATTCTATTGTTAGCTTCATCAAACTGGCCTTTGGTAGTACATTTAGGGATGAACCAGTATCGGTGTGCACCCTAGGTAGGCTAGTTGTTTCTATCTGGATTGAAATGTGCAATGCCTTATTGTTATCTCTACCTTGGGGAGGCACCTCACTGTCATTGAAGCCTAGGCGTGACCCTGGTGTTAGATTAGCCATGACTCCATCAAATTGATTTACTTTAATCTCCATTGTAACATGAGAAGAACTAAGAATCTTCATCAGAGAATCTCAGTGTGCCTATGAATTGATGAATAAAGAGAGTATTGAAATCTTGATCGGGGTTTGGTGTAGTTGATCCACCACCCTATAGTCACTTTTCTTGATTATTTGTAAAAACTCTTCAGCCTCTTGGTCTATAAAAATTTTACTCAGGAGTTCTTGCTCATGTCTAGTTTTAGCCACAAGTTTTCCTTTATCCTTAGTCACAATGTTATCCTTCTTTTTTTGTTTTGGACCATATATCTGATCATTGTGGGTCATGCCCCTTATTCCTACTATATTTGTGATTGCAGACCCATTAATTGTTCATGGCTCGCATTCTTGTTTTAAACTATTGATGTAGACAGTAGTATCGTAACTCCACGACACAACTTTTTCACTTACATAAGGAGTGGGGGATGGCCCTCTAATTACCGTCACACTCTTTAGAGGTCTTGGTATCTTCAGAGTTCGACCTCAGCATGGTATTGTTGCTGGTATTCTCGTCGTGCTTGGATCTCCATAGGGAATTACAAGAGTTTTCTTGACAAAACTCAGCCCTTGGCAAGGAATCACCAATGGCTTCCTCGTATTCCCATTAATCGCAGATAAATATTCTTCTTCAGGATATTGCTCGAATTGGACTATCCCCTGATCCACCTATTTTTGTAAAGTATTCTCGAAAGCATCATTATGTTTCAACAAAAAACCATGTTCCAATAGATGTTCTTTCAGGATATCTATCATGGCTTTTACTTGTTTAACCATTCCATTAGTAGTGACTATTTCAATTGCGTTCACAATCGGACCATCACACTGAGGCATATTGTTGTACCCCAAAATTTTCCCTCTCATTTCACCAACATTTTTTCATCACAAGACTCTTGGAGTTCAAGATCAAACTAGGGTTTGCTCTGCTCAAGACCCCTCCTTACACTGTTGACCCAAATTAGGGTTTGAGTTTGCACAAGGATGTTTTGACATACAATGCCCAAATTGACTTTCATACTTCATGTTGGGTTCACAAGTTTTCCCATACCAAGTTTCAAGCCTTGATTCAAATTTTTGCCCAGTCAATTGGACAGTTGACCTAGAAATCAGCTGTATTGGGGAAAAAGTCAATTGTGGCCAATTGACAGTCAAACCTCATTAAATTTGACCCACATCAACATTATGAACTCATATGAACCATTTTATCAATTTTGGATCACAATTCCACAAGAAATTTGATCAGATCACCAAAAGGGCAAAATGGTCATTTTTAGGGTTTTGACTGCACAAAGGCAATTTTTGACTGTTTGACCTAGTCAATGGCAAACCAAGCCCACATATGGACTCAAGGACTCAATTACATTGACTTGACCCATTCAAAAAGTTCAAAAGATCTCAAATGCATAGGATTGACAGATGAATTTTTTCGGTCAACTGATCAAAATTTGACTGTATACTGAAAAGTCAAACTTTGACTTTTTGGTCAAAATCAAGTGCCAAGAGTTATTTTTCATCAATACATGTCAAATGATGAAACTTGTTCATCAAGAAACCCAAAAATGCAAATTAGGGTTTGAAATGGGAAAATTTCATAACTTTGAATTTTTCTAAGTTATAAAATTTTCTTATTTTTTCCTAACTTTGTCCCATTTTTTCACCAAGATGAAAATGGATTCAAACAAAACTTTAAACATGAAAGTTGTAGTCCATCACAAAGTCTACAACTTTTATTCACAAAGTTTTCTCAAAAGAAGCTTGTATCTCAAGTTATGATTTTTGGAACAAGGGTGCCTAAAACTTTTAACTTAGAGAAAATTTGCCCTAATCTAGGCAGGATTTTGACCCATCTTCTTGGCCATTTTTCACATGGTTCCACTTGTAGTTTCAATTTGCATTACAAAGATGGATTGTAGTACATGTTCCAAGCTTTCCAAATTGTCCAAGAACTCCTCAAACACCCTTGTGGTTAGAGAGAACCGAATTCACAAAGTTGGCAAAAACTCACTTTTGTTCATGGCCAAGGCATGTTCATAGCAACTTGCATTTTCAAATCAGCTTGTGTAATGCTAGCTTGCAGGCCTCAAAACTAGTTTACACACCTTAATTTAATGCATAACCATTGAGTTGAGGGATTATTTTGTTCATTTTGGCATTACATGCAAGTTTAAGCCTTAAGTAGTAAAAGGTGAATTGCCATTTTTGCCTAAAGTTGCTTTATGTCAATTACTAAATCCTTGAGGCATGGGGCCAGATCTTTGAGGCAAGATCAAGTCCACAAATTTCAGTTATCAAGAACAAAAGATGCAGCATGATAGGGAGGCTGGTACAGGTCTATAACATCATTGCCACTTTCTTGCTTCAAGTAGAAGAAACATTGCAAAACAAGACCAACTCTCATTTTCTGTTAACACAAGCCAAAACAAACTTTGCATACAAGTTCCATACATCAAAACAGACCTAAGGCACGACCCTTCCATCCCTCATACCTCCTAATACACAAAATCCCTGTTTTGCTGCAAAACAGGGCACTCCCTGCAAATTGAGTTCCACAACATAATTTGCTCGTGCATTTTTACCCAAACCAGTTCAAACACCTTCCATACCATCCACCTGAGCTATCCTGATCATCCCTTGCAAGCTGTAACACCTCTAACACCCTTTGCCATTTTCATTTCCAAGCTTTGCAGGTGGAGTTCTACAGCACGATACAAGGTGTTTCAAAGCAAGCCAAGCATTGGAGAAGCTTCCTTGGACCTCAGGCAAGCTCAATAGAAGCTCAAACACCATTGAAGATTGCTGCATTTCCCTACTCGATTCAAGCTGAAACAGGTATTTCATGGACTTCTATCTCTCTATTTAGGAATGGTTAGGCTTAGGTTTGTGAATGAAATATGTTGTACTCATAGCCCTGAAGCCATACATATGATTAGTTTTCATTTACATTAAGTGTGCTAGGAGAATTTCAGCCATGAACATATGAAAAAAGCTAGGTCAGATTTTAGGTCCAGAGAAATTCTCTCTGGTCTTTGAGAGTTATATTTAATGCTTTATATGGTTAGATTCGTGTTTAAATTCTCTACAAGTTTCATGTTTTAAGTTTTGTCAAAAGATCAAAGAATCAGGAGTTAGCATTTGAACCAAGAAGCGCGCTCATATGTTGTTCAGAGGTTGAAGAAGAAGCTGGCTTGGGCTGGGCCTGTACAGGCTTGCTTTTGATACCCCCCATATTCAGTTTGCACCCCCTGGCCCATTTATTTGATATTTATCATTTTTGTGACATTTTTATTTTTTTCCTGACTTTATTATTTTCCATATGAAATATAAAAATGACAAAAATAATTTTCCATATTTTTTCATATTTATTTGATATTTATTTCATTTTATCAAACATATATATGTAAATAATCTAGTTTCTTTTTATTCAAACCCTAAAAAATAATATAAAAAAATATAATATTTTTTAATTATTATTTTTATTTACATTTTGAAAACATTTTCTTGAATATACATTTTTTAAATAATTAATTCTTTTAATCTTTGTATATTTAAGAGGATATATATATATATATATATATATATATATATATATATATATATATATATATATATATATATATATATATATATATATATATATATATATATATATATATATATATATATATATATACTTGTATATTTTATTTTATTAGATAAATATAGAAGTAATACATTTTTATTTTTATTAATATTTGACACTAAAAATACTTTTTTTACAATATACTTTTATTTTTTGTATAAATTAATATATATTGCATATAATTGATAAATATTACTATTTATTTAAAAAATTAGGGTTTTGCCCTAAATGACCAAAATAATAAAATTTGACCTTTTTATTTTGTTTATATTTCACATTAAAAAACACCCTTTTCACATACATAAAAAATCTTTTTTTTGCATAATACATTTTTTATTTGATATTTATTTAGTTGTGTTTATTTAAATATTAAATATTGACTTGTACATTCGATATGGTTGTAATAGCTTAGAATTTATTTCCTTGTCAAATATCCCCAATTCAAACTTGTATCCCCCTCCCTATATCATGTTGTAATAGCGTAGCATTTAAATTCTCGCACATTTAAAAGCTTACAATTATACCATGCCTAGACCTAGGGTTTTGTATGCAAAATAAAACCAACAACTAGCTTGACCTAATCCAAGATAAACATGCATGAAAAACAAACACAATGCACACTTGCACCCCTAGGGTTTCATCCACTTGTTGCCTTCAAAAATGGGCCATGGTTGCATGTCAAGTACTTTGGCAAAACAAAAACAGAACAAAAGATCATAGTCCCTCGATGACGCTATCTGAGTTGCCTAAAACAAAAATGATCAAGTCCCTCAAGAAAATTGCCAAAGATACTTGACACTATTGTTATCATGGTCTATACGATGACCCGCGCCTGTCCCGTTTAACATCCTAACACAAGGTTGTTCACCAAATACAATGGTGAAACAACACTGTTAAAAGGGTTAAAAAAACATAAGAAAGATCTTTGAGTGCAATAGGGTAGATAGCTCCTAGTTACTTGATCAAAAGCTTGCAAAAACGTCCTTGCTACTTTCAAAACACACTTCACAACACAATTTCAAAACCCTACTTTCAAACATTGAAAACTTTTCAAAAGACAAAAATACCTTTGTACATTCAAACAAGAATCATTACAAAGGTTGCCACAATGATGGCCTCTTTTCAAAACATCTTCAAAATCACACACAAAGCACCATTTCAAACATTTGAAAAGCACCATTTCAAACAATTGAAAATCAAAGCAAGTGATCTAAGCAAGTAACTAAGAGCCCATGGACAACCATGGATAGAAAGGGTGCTAATACCTTCCCTTTCTATAATCTACTCCCCGAACCCAAGAAAACATCTCAAAGGTCTTTCCTATGCTTTTTTGACCTTTCCTTAGGATAAAATAAAAAGTCGGTGGCGACTCTTGCTAAACCAAAACATTTGCGAACACAAACGCAAAAACCCAAGTCAGTTCTCCCACCGTATCACACATATGGTTTGACTTGATATTAGGTTTATCAAAAGTGATTTCTTGAGATTCTAGCAGATCTCGTACCTTGTGTCTGAAAGCCCAACATTTCTCTATAGTATGCCCGAGAGAATCAGCATGATACTCGCATCTTGCATTTGCATCTGCATCATATTTTGACGGGAGTGCCCCAATTGGAGGAGCTAATGGCTTTATCTCTACCAGGGATGCCTTGAGCAAGTGTTGTAATAGTTGATTGTGTGGCATAGGGAGAGGATCAAATATTCTCGAGGGTCTTTTGAACCTATTTTGTTGTTGTTCTCGTGGGATCACCAAAATGTTTGTTGTGCTTTCTGGTGTGATGCGACAACATTAGTTTCTACTTCCTTCTTTTTAGAGAAGTTAGGAACGTGATTTTTTAAGTTGTAAGGAGTACTAGATAATGCCCCTTGTATTTTTCCTCTTTTCAAACTAGCTTCAATTTTTTCGCCAATTATCTCCAAGTCTAAGAAACCCGAGGAGACGTTGTCTACCGCCTTCTCATAGTATAGGCCTTATAGAGTACTCAAGAACATGTCTACCAATTCTCTTTCGAGGATTGGTGGTTGTACACGGGCTGCCATTTCTCTCCACGGTTTAGAATACTATTTGAAGGACTCGTCTTTATTTTGAGACAAGTTTTGAAGTTTCATGTGGTTAGGAGCTGTTATTTCTCTAAAATTATGATTGACATGCATTTTGGTAAAACCAACTTGGCAGCAACATGTTGAAAAAAATGTTCTAACTTGAAATCTTCAACATGTCAAATAAGATGTCCCACCAGGAAATAAGACATCGCGTCTGTAGTAGCTGACACTTATGTTTCAGCTGATATATGTTAGCTATTGAATATTCAGAAAATATTTAGTTAGCTTATGTGGCATCCAAGATTGACAAATCAGAATATTTTATGTTAGTTTTCGAAGATATGCATAGTTTCTAAATATGGAGACATTTTAGGAAAATAATGATTGAATACCTATTTTATTGAGAAGAATTTACAGACTTTGTGCAGCCTCACTACTGCGTTTTTGAAGCCCAACCCAGTCAAAAATAATATTATAAATAGACTGGTGTATACCTAGTATTAGGTAGAACTTACATGTGTGTTTTTGGTAGGGTTTTTAGAATCCTTATTGTTGGGTTGTAAGTTCTGTGTCAGATGTTCATAAGCTTTTAAGCATTGATCATTTGTGTGTCACATGCTCATAAATTGTTAAGCATTGAGTATTTGTTTGTCAATTCTCACAAGCTTTTAAGCATTGAGTTTTGTGGGTTTTGGAAGAGTGACTTCTGGTTTTGTTCTCTACTTGTGTTTAGATTTTGCTTCAATTGCTGAGTGTAATTGGAGAGGGATTTGGATAGGGCCTCATACCTAGGTGTGTCTTTGATAGAAGTTAGCAAACGGTAGTGATTAAGTGCGTAGGCTATAAACTAGGATGTATACTGCAAGGTCTCCAAATTGATACTATCTAGTTAATTTCGTCCCTGGCTTGGTAGCCCCAAGAGTAGGAAGGTTGTTCGAAACTGGGTAAACATATTTGTGTGTTCTTTACATTCAATATTGGTTATTCTATTCATATATCTTGTTGTTGTATGTTTAAGTCAGATCCAGTGTCTCAACATCTTTTAGGACATCCAAGATCTATCAGCCAAAATTTTAATTGGTATCAGAGCAGGCATCCTGCTCTGACTCTGGGTGAGATTCAGAGAAGTTACTTTCTAATGAAATGGACAAGGATAGTGGAACAATGGTTAAAGTACCTATTTTGGATGGTACCAACTATGAAAGTTGGAAACCTCGTTGGAGATGTGCATAAAATCCCTTGGCAACAAGGCCTGGAAAAATGTTATCAAAGATGGGATCCACCGAAGGTTGTGGGCACAGATGGAAAGGTCACTAATGTTCTGAAACCTGAAGAAGATTTGGATGATAATGATGAGGCGTCATCTCAAGGGAACTGTAAAGCATTGAATGCCATATTTAATGGAGTTGATAAAAATATTTTTAAGCTGATAAAGAATTGTAAACATGCAAAAGTTGCATAGGAGACCTTAAGGAAGGTTCATGAAGGAAATCCTACGGTTAAATTGGAAAAAGTATAACTTCTCTCCACCAAGTTTGAGAACTTGAAGATAAAGGAGGATCAAAGTATTCAAGACTTTCGCATGATTGTTCTAGATATTGCTAATGACTCAAAAGTTTTGGGAGAAAAGATATCAGAAGATAAGCTGATCAGAAAGATACTCATATCTATTCCAAAGAGATTTGACATGAAGGTAATTGCTATTGAAGAATCCCAAGATTCAACCACTATGACAGTGGATGAATTTGTAAGTTCTCTAAAGACTTTTGAGTTAACTATCAACGAAAGGTCTAAAAAGAAAAAAGTATAGATTTTGCTTCTAGTGCCGAAGACTCAGAGGATAGAGGAAATATGAACTCGGGAGGAGTATCTGAGGATCTCGTACTGTTTGGAAGACAATTTAACAAGGTGTTAAGGAGGTCCAGATTAAGTGCTAAGAACATGTCATCCGACATCATTAAAAACCAGGACTTGGGAAGGAAGTCCAGATTTGAAGAGAAGCCAAACTTAGGAAAAGGAGTTCAGTGCCATGAATATGAGGGATATGGACACATAAGAAATGAATGTGCCACCTATCTCAAAAGGCAAGGTAAGTACTTATCTGTATCATGGTCAGATGGAGAATTTGAAAGTGATCATGAAGAAGAATCAACCAAGCAAGTGACTTCTTTGACTGTAATTTGTGGGTCTGATAAAGATTCTTGTGAGTCTGATAAAGAATCATATGTTGGAGAACTCATTGTGAGTGAAGTGGCAACTGAATTCACAGAGATGTGCCTCAAGGATAAGAAAATGTGTCAGAAAATATTAGAGCAAAAGTTATTTATTGCTCAACTGGAGGATGAGAAAGAAGAGCATCTATTTATTATTGCTAATCTTAAAGAGGAGGTGATATTGCAAAAATTAAAGTTTGACAATATGACAAAATTTGTAAGAATGCTAAACAAGGGCACTATTGTGCTGAATGAGATTCTTCAAGATGGGAAGGTGAAGGGTCTTGGCTATAATAACAAAGGTGTGAAGAACAACAAGAAAGTTATGGAGTTTGTTTCTCAAAAGATGAAACAAGAACATAATATGTCAAGGGACATGTCTCGGAATCAGCTGAGACATCACATAAGGTTTTATAGTCCCATGTATCAGCCATAGAGATGTCACCATTATGGGTTATTTGGTCATCTAAAGTCCTCTTGTTTCAAACTGTGTGGCTATCCCAACCATATGATCCCCTAAAAAAGAAATTATTTTAATACTGAGGCAAAGTCAAGAGAAGCTCCTCGTGTGGACTCATAGCTTACACTTCTCTCAAATCCTCAACTAGAGAGGATTAGTATTTTGATAGTGGTTGTTCCAAACACATGACTGGTGTTAAGAAATTCCTAGTAGACATCAAACCACGGGCTACTAGCTATGTAACTTTTGGAGATGGGTCAAGGAGTGAAATCAAAGGTGTTGGAAAGGTGGACTATGCTGGACAACTAAGTCTTGACAATGTGTTATTTGTAAAAGGGCTAACGACAAATATGATAAGTATCAGTCAATTATGTAGTCAAGGTCTCAAAGTTAACTTTACTCAATCTGAATGCTTGATTACAAATGATAAGAATGAATTTGTTATGAAGGGAACCAGATCTAAGGACAACTTCTACCTATGGAGTTCTCCAAAATGTCTCTCTACGTGCTTAATGTCAAAATATGATGAAGTAAACTTGTGGCGTCAAAAGCCTGGTCATCTACATCTGAAAGGTATGAAAAATATCCTGTCAAAAGAAGCTATTAGAGATACTCCCAAGCTAAAGATCCTGTCAAAATTGTGTTTCTCTATCTACTGTTGAAGTTGAGTACATCCCAGTATGAAGCATCTACTCTCAACAGGTCTGGATGAAGCACATGTTGTCTGAATACAATGTCACACAAGATGTTATGATATTATTTTGTGACAATTTGAGTGCTATAAATATTTCCAAAAATACTATTTAGTATAGTAGGACAAAGCACATTGACATCACACATCATTTCATCAGAGAAATTATGGAGGATAAAGTCATAAAGCTCAAGCATGTCAGTACTGAGAATCAACTTGCTGATATATTTACAAAAGCTCTTGATGCTACTCAGTTTGAGAACCTAAGAAGGAGACTTGGGATCTGTGTTTTTATGAATAATTATAGCAATTATAGTTGTTGCTGCATCTTTTGTTGAGGATGCTAAGTATGGTGTTGCACCTGATGAACATTCTGCCAGTGCTATTGAGGAAAAAGAAGATGCTAATGCATGACATTTAGTCATGGGAGTTTGTTTGGATTTGTCTTATGATTCTGTTTATTTTAGTTTATGACTTTGTAAGAGTTAAATGCCCAATATATTTTTAGTTTTTTTCACTCTGCTACTTAAACTGTAGGTGCTTAAATTTGCAAATATTGTCTGCTTACCTTTGGCATTTTATGGATAAAAAGGGGGAGTAGTATGATAATGAGGGTGGTGGAGTTGGTACTACTACTGAGGGGGAGAATTTATGAGTCTCTAATTGAGATAGCAGGTGTTGAAGGGGAGTCCCTACTGTTATGGATTGGGGAGCTCTGAAAAGATGTCAGATATGATGTCTTGACATCATGGTGTTGATAACTCAGGTTCTCTTTTGTTGCAGTTGTGTTAGTAGATCACAAATTACTAATTGTATTTTTTTTCTAACCTTGCTAATGTGTTTTCCGCTTATGTGCCTATGATGGGTGTGTTTGATTTATTTTCAAACATTTTTTTGTGCTTTCTTGTGCAAAGGTTATTTGGGTGTTTTAGCCAAAATGTGCCAAAGGGGGAGATTGTTATTTCTTTGAAATTATGGTTGACATACATTTTGGTAAAACCAACTTGGCAGCAACATGTTGAACAAAATGTTCTAACTTGAAGTCTTCAACATGTCGAATAAGATGTCCCAACCAGGAAATAGGACACCGCATCTGCAACAGCTACCGATTATGTTTCAGCTGATATATGTTAGCTACTGAATATTCAGGGAATATTTAGTTAGCTTATGTGGCATCCATGATTGATAAATCAAAATATTTTATGTTGGTTTTCGAAGATATTCATATTTTCTAAATATGGAGACATTTTAGGAAACTAATGATTGAAGACCTATTTTCTTGGAAAATAATTTGCAGACTTTGTGCAACCTCATTGCTGCGTTTTTGAAGCCCATCCCAATCCAGAATAATGTTATAAATAGACTGGTGTATACCTAGTATTAGGGGGAACTTACGTGTGTGTTTTTGGTAGGATTTTTAGAATCCTTATTGTTGGATTGTAATTTGTGTCAAATGTTCATAAGCTTTTAAGCATTGAACATTTGTGTGTCAGATGCTCATAAGCTGTTAAGTATTGAGTATTTGTTTGTCAATTCTCATAAGCTTTTAAGCATTGAGTTTTGTGTGTTTTGGCAGAGTGGCTTCCAGTTTTGTTCTCTACTTGTGTTTAGAGTTTGCTCCAATTGCTAAGTGTAATTGAAGATGGATTTGAGGAGTGTAACACCCTATTTTCACCATCGTATATTTAATAAAATCAGAGTAAATTAAATTTTTACATCAACAACAAATAGGATGATGTCACATTATTCAATATCACACAAATTGCTCAAACATTTAACAAATGGATACATAACACACTTATTTCGGATGAACCGACAACATCTTCAGAACATGGTTTTCAACTTCTCTTTATTAATGCAAAGGAAGACAATTAAAAATATATTCAGTCATCCACTCCAATAATTCATAAGTAATGTCTTATCAAGTAAAAGAGAGTTTACAATGCTCTTACAATCTTTTTAAAATAAATAACAACTAAATAAGCAGACAAGCGTTCATCCATGGTGTTACGTATCTGAGCATGACCCGACTCAATCTACGCAATACGAGGCACAAATCTATACCTCAAGCAACTTTAATCCTTGTCACTTGCGCGTTACCCATATGGAGGGAACATTCAAACAGAAGGATTGAGATATCACAACAATATAACGAAAGTATGATAATGAATAGATAAAGGATGTCATACATAATCATAATATTCATAATTCATGCATCAACACCAATACACGTCACAGTTTCAACAATCACACTCAACAAGCAAACATATTACTTCTTATTCACCAATAATGTCATAAATGCAATGAGACCAACTTTTGACATAATATAGTCAATATCAGAACCAGAGCTCTGATGCCAATTGAAGTTTCAAGGAAACACGAGAAAGGTGGGTTTGAATTGGATTTCTAATATGATAAAATTTTGGAAATAAAAAAACTAACACAAGAATGATAAAAATAACACAATTATTTTTATTCTGGTTCACTATTAACTAAGCTAATCCATTCTACTCGTCAGAGTGATTTCACATTCTCAATAAGGACTTAATCCACTAATAAATCTGATTAATACTTAAAGGCCAACTGTCAATGACTTCTTGAGGCTATAGACTAAACTTAGTCCCTCAAGGAATATAATCTCAAATACAATATGTCAATGACTTCTTGAGGCTACAAATAAATCCTAGTTCCTCGAGGAATTCAATTAGAGTTAAAATACAAAGATTTTGTGTTTATAATTATGCTTCTAAACAAGAAGATAAACAATTTGAATTTCAGAATTTACACATACAAAAATATACAATGAAAATCTATAAGTGTAGTGAGTGTTGTTTCTCTTATTTCTCTTTGCTTCTTTTTGTTTCACACAGAGTTTCTCTTAGCAATTCTTTTTGCAATGCATAATTCTCTGTATCTTCGATTTCCTCATCCTCTTTAAATAAATGATGAATAGTACTGTTGGAGGATGAAATTGGAAGATGATGAATAGTATCGTTGGAGGGTGAAAAAGGAAACTTCATCAATTTCACAACAGTAGTAGTTGAGTGAGGTTGAGTCACAAAATATAGAGATCTGTTAGTAGTATTGTCCTTGAGAATTCCAGCATAGTTGTCCTCTTTAAAGAATATTTGATTTTGGCATTTGAATGTACACTACAACAAATAACGTTTTTCATGACAAAGTTTTCCCTCTCTCAAAGAAAAAACAATGTATAATGCGAAGATGCACTATCTTTTTTTTATTTATAAAAATAAAAAAACAAATATTCCCTTGGTTTTTAAAATAATCTAAGGGAAAAACAAATCAGGACACGCTTCGAATCCCAACCATTGCAGTTTATTTTCTTATTTTTTTATAAGTGAAAACTAAATGATCTAACCCCTTCGATTTTCAATAAAACCGAGAGATAAAATAATTATATCTTACTATAAAAGCACTTGTTAAACATGTTTTACCCTAATCCTTACTAATATGAAGCCGCCCCAAACTCGCATGCATTATTATTTAGGATAGATTGCAAGACAGAAAAATCTTCAATGTTTTTCTATCTAGAATTAAAAAAAATTTCTTCCCTTGCAATCTATCTCACATAATGATGTTGATGTTGTTGTTGTTGTTGTTGTTGTTATATTTTTTTATCATTTAATAGATTACAAGTGTAGAAAATTATTCTTGTTTCAAGTTACACAAAGAAGGAAGCTCAATCTTTGAAAAGTTAAAAAAAATAAGGGAGCTTAACTTTTAAGAAGATGGATATCAGCGAAAAATAAAGATTCTCATGGGAAAACAGGTCTCTAGCATATTGCATGAGACTTGAACAATCTTGGGGAGAACTAAATCTTAATATCAGTAAAGATTTGTTCCATACAACTTATTTTTAATAATCTGGCTAACATATATATTTTTTAAATAAATTAATGTATTAATATGCTGGGTAAGTAATGTAATGATTTTCGTTAAAAATTATTTAATCTTAACCCTCAGTTTTCTTTCAAAATCGAGAGGTAAGAGAAGCTAATATTTTAATTAAAAAAATTTATTCACCTCGAATTTTGACGTAATCGAAGGGATAGTTAAGCGGTTTTTTATACTATATTCACCGATCTTAAACAAATCTTAGTCGTCCATTTAATGATTATCAACATTCAAGACTCTGTCTTTAGCGATCCGCGTGAAACCTAATGGAAATCTATTATAAAAGCATGTCGAATATTGAAAATCTAACCTAAATGAAACATGATGTGCTTGAAACCTAAAGACCCTTATTTTTTTGTGAGCAGAAAATTCTCTATGATAGATTGCAAAAGCAGAAAATTATTTGGTTTAAGGTTTAATTTATGTAAATATTTTTTTAGCAGAAAGTCATTTATTTATCTAAGCCTTATTTATCTAACCTTTTGTTTTGTTAATATTAGAGACAAGTGCAAGGAAAAATCATAGAAAATATTCTGCAGCCGACATTTTCTCTTCCCTGCATCAAATATTTATTCGAAGATCTAAAATTCAAATCTTGATGGAAATTAATTTCTAATATAATAATCCATGTAAACAATATAATATTAATGATAAGTAATGTACTTTGTAAACAAATTAATGTATTAATATTCTGTGTAAACAATGTAACGACTAAAAAAAAAACTAATCTTACCACTGAGATATAAGATACGTTAATTTCGAAAATAATAAAAATGTAGTGGCTAAGATTCGAATCCATGTACGCATAACTTTACCTCTCAGTTATAATTCCACCGAGGTGATAAGTGGAGACTTATCATGACGCCCTTCGCTATTACGGTTTTTTAGCCGAGGTAAAATACATTTCGCGTCCGAGGTTAAAAGCACTTTTTGTAGTAGTGATACTATCTTTAGAAATATTTTTTCAATCATTATCCTTTTCATTGGCTTTGTATTCTTAGATGATTTGAAGCTTGATCAGAGTTCAGAGCCTTGTAGATGTAGACTTCAGAGTCTGTTTGATACCAAGTGTTGTCTTGGTTATTCAAATGATTATCCTCTACTAAAAATAAGGTTTGATTTATCATAGTGATTCTGGATTGTTTGATACAAAGTATTGTCTTGGTTATCTAGATAATTGACTGTCAGAGAAACACTTTTTCAGACTTCAACTTTGTTTCAGAATCCGATGAAGTTAAGAGTTCAGAGTTCCTTTATCTAGAGTTCACATTGTTCAGAGTTTACATTATCCAGATTTCAGAGTCCATTTTCTTCAAAGTCAATTTTTTCTTTGTTGAAACTTTGATTTATTCAGATTCTATTTTGATTTAAGAATCTAATTTATTCAGATTCAGAATATACTTTATTTAGAGTCAATTTTCATTAACTTCAAATTCAGTAAATTTGATCCAACTAATTCCATTCAAAATCTTTTTGAAATATTAACGCGGGTTTGAGATAATACACAAAATAATTGAGCATTTTTATTGTTGTCACTAATTTAGTTTTAAATCAATGGAAAAATATTTACATGATACATGTAATGTTATTTATAGTTTATTTTTTAATGATTTTTTTCTCAAATTGGTACAAAATTTGAGAAATATTTGAGACGTTGCATATAATATAGTGCATGTTTTAATATTTAAAAATATATTAAATTTGTATAGTTCTTTTTTATAAGCAATTTGTATATGGTAGAATTCGAATATGAGATCTTGAGAGAAACAAACTCTTAAAGACTCAATCTTTCACTACTAATCTACACACTTAGAGTTTTTTTTAATTGAATCTTAATGATTAATAATTCAAATTTGTTTTTAAAATGAAGCATGGATAAGCTAAGGAATATATGATAAAATTTTGTTTTTAGAAACATAGATAATTATAAATATAAAAAATAGTTAGTAATATATATATATATATATATATATATATATATATATATATATATATATATATATATATATATATATATATACTTCAAAAGAAAAAAACCAGAACTACTAAATTAGATTTTCATGAATTATTAATTTAAGTTTTTTATAATACTTAATTTTGTTCATTAAAAAAATTAGAGATTAATGATTAAGATTGAGGCCCAAGTATATACAAACCCTAAATTTTCCTTATATTTTCCTTATATTTTGTATATCTTTTAATATATATTTTTATATTTGTTTTATTATCATCACACCTTGTCTCTAATTCACCTCCTTTTCAATAACTCGTAGTTTATTTGATATATATTC
Organism: Vicia faba; assembly: GCA_948472305.1. Lineage (NCBI taxonomy): Eukaryota > Viridiplantae > Streptophyta > Magnoliopsida > Fabales > Fabaceae > Vicia > Vicia faba. The sequence continues at coordinate 316,767,371 of OX451737.1, forward strand.
TCTTCTTTTTTTTCTCTTTTTTTTATAAATTATGTTTGGAAGTTTAGTGAGAAAATGATAGGAGAATTTTGAAAAATATGAAGGATTTGGTGAAAAGAATATAAAGATTTTATTTAGGAGGGTTTATTTTTTTTCATAATATCAAAATCTCTCGAATTTAGGGGAGTTTAAAATTTATAATAGAGGAGGTTTTGAGAGTTTTGGGGGACTTAATCAATTTATTTAAATATAATTTTTGTTTTTATAGTATTTCAAAAACTAAAAATACATTAATGATAAATATTATTTTATTATTTTAAATAAAATCTTTTTTTTCAAAAAATATTTTTAAAAAAAACTATTTTTGAAAACCTTCTCTTTTTCTCCCCTCCAAACTTCCAAATATAGTCTAAGCTTCCATCAAGCTTTAATCCAGACTATTCCTTTGCTTTATTTATTTGTCTCTTATAAAACCATTGTTTTTGTGTGGGGATGTATCAAGCATTAGATTACAAAAGGAGGAATAGTTGAACCATAAAAGCACGAGAGAATGAAATTTTTTAGCAGGGTATCAGGTTCACCTAATTCTTTTTCATTCCTCATTTGAAATAAAAATTTGAACTGACTTGCAAAAAAAGAAAGAAAATGATTTGTTGTTAAATTCAAAGGTGAATTATAAATAACAAAATGACAAATTAATTTCATTTGCATCTCTCTCAAATGTTTAAGTCGACTACTCTAACATTAAAACAAATCACCATTACAATATAATAAAAATTACCTATACTTAGAAAGATAACAAAAATGAAAAGAAAAAAAAGAGAGAAAAACCAAGTTTCTAACACTGGTGCAGTCTTTTTATGATCACTTGCTAACAGCTAGAACTTCTGCGAATTCACTGCTCCTAACCCAAATTTCATATGTTATAAGCACTATAAACATAAATAGATCACAATGAGTTTAAACATTCATCAATGCTTATCAAATTCATGATTAATTAACATTCATCAATGCTTAGCAAATTCATGATTAATTCTGCATGCAAAAAGCTTCATATATTTACCATGAATATTATGATCTACGTATATTGCAAATATGTCCATGGATCCAATCCTTCCCACACCCGTAGCAGAAGTTACATCCACACCTAGAAACAATATAATCATTATAATTAAATTTCCATCAATATAATGTAATAATAATGAACTATACAGATTTAATTAAAATTAGAAGGTAATAAGATATACACAACCTGCATGAAATGTGTTCACATCCACCCTTTCTCTGAACATGCATTGAACATTTGGGACATTGCTGCCACTTTTTTCTTTTAGCCAACTCCAAAAATTTCTTATCCAATTGTTTTTCATCCCTTGTCGACTTCTGAAATTTCCGGCAATTCATATCAACGTGCCATGGAACTTTACATTGTGCACAGAATAGTCTATGACAAGAGGGACATTCACAACTTGTAACAACTTTTACCCCGTCATTCACCATCAAAATTGAACAATTCTCATAAGGGCAATAAAATTTGTGCTTCAGAGAAACCGAAGACTCGTAAATCGCAGATTCCCATTCAACAAGGAGGTCTTTAGGTAAAATAGATTGAAATTGTTGTGGTTTGAGTTTGGAGGAACATTCTGGTTCCGGACAGGTGAGTTTCACCACTTTTTCTTTTCTTTTAAGTTTGACATACTTGGATACGCATTTGGTACAAAAGCGGTGATTGCATGAAGGGTTTGTGAACATTTTAGAGTCTTTTACAGAATCAAAGCATATACCGCAGCTGAATCTTTTTGAGGATTTACCTTGATAAGCAGTTGTTGCTTTCTGCTTTTCATTATCGTTGTCTGCCTCAACAGATTGAAATCCATTTGCTTCATTATTTGTTGAATGGAAGTTGTTAGCTTTACATATCACGATGAAGGATGGAAGAATGTAATTTATTAATAATGATATTGGAGAGGCCGCCATCATGATTAATTGCCGTCTAGGTTTTGTGTGCTGCATTAATACTCAAATAGGGTTACGCTTAAATAACCAACTGTTCAGGCTCCTTTCATTTCATTTCATATAAGACACAAAAGCCCAATCAAATAATTAACTAATAATTGATAATTAACAACAATTAACTATAATGTAATTTAATAATAATTAATGAAAAAATAAATTAATTTTATATTATCAACCAATAAAGATTATGTATCCCGTCATATCACACTTTTATTTAAATTTTTTTTTAATAAGACTGTTGATTTTTTATTAGATGAACGTCTATTTTATACTATCAATGTATATTCATTAAATTTATAATTTATTAATAATTAATCATTAATAGAAAAAAAAGTAATTTATAATCAATTATTAATAGATTATATTCCATTAAAACAGACACAATCTATTATGAATAAATAATTTTTAAATTATAGATTGAAATAATAAATTGTCAATTAATTATAAATTTATATAACCATTTATAAATTAACATATTTAATTATTAATAACCTATTATAAATATATAAAAGTTAATAGCCGACATATTTACATTCTAAATCTAACTAAATTAGTTCTTAAGCCTCATTTCATGGATTTAATTGTCATTTTCATTTCTTAAAAATCTCATTAAATCGTTAATGTAATAATTTCATTATTAAGACCAGTTTACTTAATACTGTCAATAAAATCTGATTCTTTACATGGTACCGATACATTTACACAGTTTCTTTGACAAATGGTGTTAAGTGCTATTAGTCTTTACATAATTATCATTGCAGTGGAAAATATAAAGGTTTAACCTTTTATCAATGCAAGCAAAAACCCTACCCACTATAAAAATTAATGCAATGCAAAACTTTTCCTCCAATCGATATCTCTTCTATTCCGGTTTTTATTTTCTCTGTAAAGTTGGATATTGTTTTTCCTTGCAAATTTTGCGATTCATATCAATTATTTTTTATCTTATCCGATCAGAATTGAACCGTCACAGCTGCCTCGAACTGAATTTAAAGAAATGGGGTAGGGGGGAGGGGTACCTACAAGGCACTCCGATGATAAAGTAAGCGACAAAATAAGCAGTCAAATTGTATTTAGGTGTCTTAGAGAATGAATACCTGACCTCTTGGAACAGAGGATATTTATAGCCTCCAGCGCTGGGCCAAGGTCTCTTTATTTGGCTGACCAAAACTGGCCCAACAAATGGACTGTCAGGTTCTACGTGCGTAGTGGGGAACTGCACGTGGTCCCCTTCCTGGATGATGCTCTACGAAGAACAAGGAAGAACGGAGACGCGATCTTTCCGGAGCTCTAAAGATTCTGAAGCATCCGGAAGGACTGAGTCTGCCCTACAAGGAGGATGCTCGAGCGGGGCTCGAATTGGGGTGTCCGCGTCGGGGACGCTTCTCATTGCGGGCAGCAGCGGGCATACTCGTAATGGCCCGTGACCGGGTACGCTCGGGGAGTCTGGTTCCCAGCATAGCTTGAGGCACGACTTGGATCTGGGCCTTACTTATGATTTGGGCCAAGGGCAAGCCCAGTCCAGAACAGGAGCCCTCCAAGTCGTTGTTCCTGGCATAGGAATAATGACTTGATCCTAGTTCTCCTTTTCGCGGGGACCTCGTGTCCGACGCTGAGTTTTCCATGTCGAGGTGTGCTCGAGGATTGCTCGAGGAGATGCGCTAGTTGCGTCTGTTGGACACGTGGTGTGTGTGATGCGGTGGGAGAACTGACTTGAGGTTTTGCGTTTGTGTTCGCAAATATCACGGTTTAGCAAGAGTCGCCACCGACTTTTATTTTATCCAAAAGGAAAGGTAAAAAAGCACAGGAAAGACCTTTGAGATGTTTTCTTGAGTTCGGGGGGTAGATTATGAAAAGGGAAGGTGCTAGCACCCTTTTCATCCATGGTTTTCCATGGGCTCTTAGTTACTTGTTTAGATCACTTGCTTTTGCTTTGAAATTGTTTGAAATGGTGCTTTGTGTGGTTTTGAAAGTATTTTGAAAAGAGGCCATTGTTTAGGCAATCTTTGTAATGATTCTCGTTCGTAAGAATGTATACAAAGATGTTTGTCTTTTGAAAAATGTTTCAATGTCTTGAAAGTTGTTTTGAAATGTTTTGAAATGTGTGTGTGTTTGTTTTTGAAAATAGCAAGGATTGTTTTGAATTTGATCAAGTAACTAGAAGCTATCTACCTACTCAAAAGTCTTTCTTGTGCATTTTTATTCCTTTGACATTGTTGATTTACCAATGATTTGGTAAACAATCCTATCTTTGGATGTAAACGGGATGGACGTGGGTCATCGTATGACCATAATAGCAATGTTGCCAAGTATCTTAGCATGTTTGAGGGACCAAGATCAATCTTTGTTTAGGCAACCTTTTAATAGCGTCATCGAGGGACTATGATCTTATTTTTGTTTTGTTTTGCCAAGATACTTCGCATGTGTAACATGGCCATTTAAATTTAGGCAACCAAGTGGATGAAACCCTAAGGGTGTTTGTGTGCAATGTGTGTCATTTTTCATGCATTTGATTTGTCTTGTATTAAGTCTTTCTATTTGTTTTGTTTTTGGTCTTGTCATGCAAACCCTAGTTTACTAAACATGGTATAAATGCGATAAATTGCGTAAATGTAAACTAAACTATTACAACAATTATTATGGGAGGGAGGATATAAGTTTTTGAATGGGGATATTGCACAAAATAAACCCTAAAAATACTATTACAACCCAATTGAATATTGCGTGAAATAAATAAACATACAAATATTTAAATATGCAATGCAATGTATTTATGGAAAAAATGTTTTGTATTTGTTTAAGGTATGAGAAAATAAAATTAATTAACCCTAGAAAATAAGGAAAAGCAATAGTATTATTTTTTAAAGAGTGAAACCCTAATTTTTTATTAAAAGAAAAAATATGTTTTCTATTATTTATTTTGTTCATTTTTTGTACAAGAAAATAATAAATAATATTATGTACAAATATTAAAATTAAGTATGTGTAAAAAATAAATATTTTATGTGTATAACTAATATAATAAAAATGTATAGTATTTTTAAATATATTTACAATTTATTTAAGAAAATAAAGTATATTATCCTAATAAACTATTTTTTATGTCAAAAAATAATATAAAAAAAATAAAACAAAAATGTAAAAAGTAAAGAAATTATTTTTCATGATTTTTATGATTCAGAAAAAAATAAATAAAAGTAATAAATACAAAAATATAAAAAGAAATATGAAAAATAAAACAAATATGCCAGGGGGTGCAAATAGTGGTCAGGGGGTGTGAATAACAAAAGCAAACAGGCCCAAGGCGCCAAGGCCCAGAACATCATCTTCATCCCCGTCCTTCAACTTTGCGCGCGTATCATGTACAAACCTGCAACTTGCTATTGCTTGCATAAAAACAAAAACTTATAACACAAAACATGTAGCATTTTATCCCACGATTCCAATGATATAAAATTTGTAATCTAACTCTCAAAGATCAGGGAGAATTTTAATGGCCCTAAATCGTGACCTAAATATTTCAGCAACTTTAAGCTTCAAATTCTCTTAGCTCAGTTAATATAAATGACAAGTATGCATAAGTACAGCTTCACCATGTTAAGGACTACATTTTTGCTTCACAAATCGTGGCTTGAGGATGCCTAAATAGAGAGATAGAGTTTTGAAAAATACCTCCTTCAGCTGGATTTGGATATGACAATGTGGGGACTTTGAGTGAGGCCTGAGGATAGTGTGAGCTTCCTTGAACTTCCTTCAAACTATTCCAATACCAAGCTTGCTTTGTGGATGGCCAGAGCTCTCTGTAGAAGTCAACTTGCAAGCTTCCAAAGTGAAAATGTCAATGGCTGAAACTGGGGTTACAGCAACAATGTAAAGGCTTGGATAACTTTAGTATGATGTATGGAAGGTGTTTGAAGTGTTGAAACAAAAAACGCACGAGCCAAAAATGAAATGGCTAGAGTTTTGCAGCAACTGGCAGTTTTGGCAGAAAAATGAAGTTTTGGAGTTTTGGAGAGTTTCAGATGTTTAGCATTCGTGTTCTGAGTTGTGACCAGTTTGTGAATATGTATAGAATGATACAAAGTCCACTCTTCCCTTGCTGTACAAGTTCTGACTTCTTTTGCAACTTTTCTTGCATTTGAAGAAAAGTGACAAGACAAATGCACCATGCTTGTACTAGATACCTCAAGGGCTGATAAGAGTCGGTATGCTTTGCTTGATATCTGTGGAAGTTATTTGTACCAAAGGAACAGGTCCATGGCTCAAGGTTGATAAAGTTACAAAAGCTTGCCTTTATGAAAATAACAATGTGCCCTTTATGCCATTAATGGAATTATCTCTTGTACAATGTTCCAAAAGCCAAAATAAAACTTTTATCTTCTGAGTTAGCATTAAATTATGGAGTGTAGAATGAGTTTAGGACCTGTAATGCAAGGTACAAGCATCCAAGATCATATTTGCAACTTGATACTTTGTGAAAATGGCATGAACAAAAGTGATAAAATGCCAATTTATCTTCTTCGATTCTCCCTAACCACAAATGATCTTGGAGAGTTCTTGGATATTTTAGAAAGCTTACAATGTGATCTACAATCCATGTTTTAAATGCATTTTGAGATACCTCTTGGAACTAGGTGAAAAATGTCCATGAAGGTGGGTCAAAAAATTGCCTAAATTAGGGCAAATTTTCACTAAGTTATTTAGTTCATAGACCTCTATTCACAATTTCATAACTTGAGATCCAAACAACTTTTGGGAAAACTTTGTGAATAAAAGTTGTAGATTTCATGGAGGACTACAACTTTAATGTTGGAAGTTTTCTTTGAATCCAATTTCATTATGATGAAAAAATGGTGAAAAGTTGGGAAAAATAAGAAAATTTCCATACTTAGAAAAATTCTAAGTTATGAAATTTTTCAAATTCAAAACCCTAATTTTCATAATTAGTTTTCTTGGTGAACAAGCTTCATGTTTTGACATATCTTGATGAATTATGACCCTTGGCACTTGATTTTGACCAAAAAGTCAAAGTTTGACTTTTCAGTGTACAGTTGACTTTTGATCAGTTGACTGCAAAATTCATCTGTCAATCCAATGAACTTGAGATCTTTTGAACCATGTAATTAGGTCAAGATGATTCCATTGAATCCTTGAAACCATGCTTGAACTCAATTGGCCATTGGCTAGGTTAAAAATCAGAAATTGCCCTTTCTCAGTCAAAACCCTAATTTTGACCATTTTGCCCTTTTGATGATTTGATCAAATTTCTTGAGGAGTTGTGATCCAAACTTGATGAAATGGTACATATGAGTCTAAAATGTTGTTATGGATCAAAAGTTAAGAAGTTTGACTGTAAATTGGCCATGGTTGACTTTTTCCCCAATACAGTTGATTTTTAGGTCAACTGTCCAATTGACTGAGCAAAAATGTGATTCAAGGCTTGAAACTTAACATGAGAAATCTTAGGGGTCCAAGATGGTATATTAAAGTCACATGAAGCATTGATGGTCCAAAAATCCTTGTGCAAACTCAAACCCTAATTTCAGGTTATCAGTGCAAGATGATGTCTTGAGCTAACCAAACCCTTACTTGTCTTGAGTCCAAGAAGTCTTGTTAGGAAAAGTCTTGATAAAGGAGAGGGAAAATTTTGGGGTACAAAAGTGTGGTCCTTGGAAATCACAACGCCTCCCTAGTGAATAGGGCCATCATTATCTAGGTGAGTAAGTGTCGAGCACGGGGGCGGTCTGTGGCTCCCCGGTGCGACGTTTTGTATTCCATGTCATCTCTATAAATAGGATCCCTGAGCCCATAGTCTGTTTCACCTCCTCATGCCTCTCCTACTTTCTCTGTTTTTACTGTCGTGAATTCCCATAACACCGTCGAGACCGTCGTGCCGTTCATCGTCTGTTTACTTCCACCACCGTTGTTTCTTCGCATCTCCTTCCAAGTAAGTGTTCTCTCCCTTTAATTTTCCGCATTGTGGATAGTTTAGATGACGATTTTCTAGTAGAAACTTGTATCTGGAGATCATGCACGGTAGATTTAAGCGCGCTAGGCGCCTGATTCATGGTCGTGCCCAAGACATTCATAAGTTTAGGTATATGATTCATGCTCTTGCTCGCGACACTCATGTGTTTTGGTCAGTGGAGTCATGAACTTGACAGGGGTATTCATCCCTTCGTTAGTATGTAGGCTAGCTTCCCCGTAGTGTTTTTGTACCGGGTAAGCGAAATTATGAACCTGGTCGTGCGATTTAAGATTCTCCCGGGGCGTTCATGTTACGCTCGCGTCGTTCATGATTGATACGTGGTTGGCTCCGGGGTGTCGGTGTTTGGTTGAGATCCACTTGTTTCTCATTTCTATCATGAATGGTTGTAGATTCGATCTGAGCGTTGCTTACTTCTCCCCGTCTCTGTGGCGGGCACTTGGATTTGTTGTCGAATTCACCGGTTTCCTGTACTTTGTAGGTAAATGGCCGACATTCTCGAATCCTCGGGGCGCAATGATGTTGAGGATGAAAGTACAACAGAAGAGTCTATTCCCCTGGTCGACACTGTCAACGATCCTACGTTGGACTGGGTGGGTGTCGAGCCCCGGGGAATAGCTTTGGTGTAAAGCCATCGCATCAGACGAGCTTATACCGTCGTCGAGTATGGCGGTACTCAAGAAGGATTTCAACGGAATTTTAAAATAATGAGGCCGACGAGTGATGATCGCATCTGCTCGGAGTTCAATGAAGATGCGTTCCCCATGTATGAGATTGTATTCAGGGATCTTGGTCTTCGGCTGTGTTTTAACGACTTCCAGGTCGGAGTGTTCAATCATCTGAACCTGGCTGTAACACCCCAGTTGTAATTATTTGATTTATTTTAAATTGGAAAATTATTTTATTAGAATTAATAAAATAAAAAGGAATTATTTATTTTGGAATATTTGAAGAAAATAAAAGAAATGAGAAATATTGGGTTTTTAAGTTATTGGGCTTGGATGTTGTTAGTAAAGAGTGGGGGTGCAAAAGGAATAAGGATACATTTGGGACTCAAGTTATTTTTCTCATTATTCATGTTAACACAGAATTTGGGAATTGGGAAGCTGAGCTCTGAAGGTACGAAGAACGAAGAACATCGCTCAAAGAACTCAAGCTGCAATTTGATAAGGTAAGGGGGGCTACTACTCGATTTACTTTTGCTTATGGGTTTAGGTACGGTTGATTTGGATGATCGTAGGGAGGAACCCCAATTGTTAGATGTTATTAGGAATCAATACCCTTAGGATTGAACCTTGTTAGAAAAGGGTTAGGTTCCCAATTTTATGAATCGATTAGGAATTTTAGGTTCCAAATGGTGGGTTGGGAGTATGTTTATATGATCGTGAGTTTACCTTAGATGTTCTAGGGATAACCTCAATGTTATCAGATTTCCCCAACAGGATGAATAACCACTTTTAAGGTTACTATGATGATTGTTGGTAATTAGGAAATTGATGTGTTGTTTTGGAGTTATACAAAATCGATGTCGTTAGGTACCGAAATGCGCGTTTTGGCTGGTAATTGTCGCGTTTGGCTGCTGTTCTGAGCTGCTGCAGGTACAGGAAAAACCTGACCCGCGCTCATCAACACGGGCCGTGTTGTTTAACACGGGCACCCGTGTTGATTCACTGTGTTGCCAAAAAAATGTGTTTTCCAGACACATTTCAACACGGGCCGTGTTGATTTACACGGGCACCCGTGTTGATCCCCTGTAATGAGAAAAAATGTGTTTTATGGGCACATTTCAACACGGGCAGTGTTGATTTACACGGGTACCCGTGTTGATGCTGCTGTGTTGAATTTCTGAATTTTGTTTTCTGTGCTTTATTGTGGATTTTATTGTCATGCTTTTAGATAATGTTATCAAGCATGAATTATGATATAACTTGATATGATCGATGTTTAAATAGTATGCTGAGTGATTACATGCTATCCATATCCTGTTATGATTGATGTTGTTGATGTTGCATGATATGTCGATTGATGTTAATAGTATGCTGAGTGTTACATACTTTACATATCATGTTGCATTTGTTAATTCCCATTGTGTGGAATTAACATGGTGGCCAATATACGTGTCCGCGATTTAATGGAACGTTGAGGTGGTAGCCGTGTCCGCGATATAATGGAACGGTGAGTTATCCGTGACCCGAGATTTAATGGGGCGGTAAAGTGGTACCACATGCATGGGTGTGTTGCATTACATTGAATATGACATGAATGGATGATTTTTCCAATGTTGTATTTGATTGATTGTATGCACGTATTGATACTAAATTGTTAACGATGTTCGATGTTAATTATAAGCATGAAAAGTAAGATATTATGAATATATGAATTGTAAAGGTTTTTGTAATTTATAAAACATGCTAATTGTTGGGTGATGCTTATGGTTTCCTGAATTGATTGTTATGAACGTATAATCAAATGTATAGTTGAGATGCTCACCCTTACTGTTGAATATTTCAGATTGAGGAGCTTCGTTCAGGTGCTTGGCGAAGGCTTGTCGTTTCTAGTTTATTTCCGTTTTAGTATTGTCCGGGTCATGCTCTGGTAGTTGTAACTCCGGGAACGTTTGTTTGTCGAGCTGTTTTAGTCAGACTCGTTTATTTCCTTATGTTTGTTATAATATGATGTTGACATTTTCCAGGTGTTAATCCCTGATGATTTTGAAAATATTATAACATTGGTTTTATTAATTAAATTATTCCGCTGTGTAAACATGTATGAGTTGCTTCTATGTTATGCATGACAGGAACTTGTTTTTATTAAAAGAGAATTGTGACATCCTCGTTAATACATGTACTCTGAAATTATAATTTTAATCAATTGCGAAATGATGTTCGGGGTTTTAGAGGGTGTTACACTGGCCCCCTCGCAGCTCCACCCCAACGCGATTGCCTTTCTCCGGGCGTTTGAGCTAACTTGCCGTTTCCTGAGAATTGGGGCGACGATTCCCCTGTTCTTCAGGGTTTTCCACCTGCAACGCCAGTATCGAGGAGGAAAACATAGTTGGGTATCCCTTAAGCAGTCGAAGAGAATGTTTAGGATGTATATGGACTCAGTGAGGGATTTTAAGGACAAATAGTACATACTGCAGTCGGCCACCCATATGGCCCTAGAGTCTTTGTTCGAGCCAGCCATTGTGGTTGACGAGGGCGGGGAGCCCATTTTGGATGCTAAGGGTAGTCCTGCGGTCGGGCAGATTTCTAGGTTCCCTATCCATTGGTGCTCGGCTCATTACGATCATGGTTCCGGGCACTACCATACTTCTGTTGGGGGTATGAGTGCCGAGGACGAGGAGGCTTACGGCGTCCTGAACAAGTTCGTTGATGGCTTCTTCCCTGCCCGGTGGGTCACCAGGGAAGGGGACGATATTCCCGACGAAGACGACTATCCGACGTTCGAGGCGCACCATATTAATGCCAATCCTACAGGCAGGCCGTAGATCTCCTAGGTTTCTTGCTTTTCTCTTATTGTTATTCCCCCTTTTTTCTTCTTTATTGTCTTTAATCGTGTAGCTAACCCTGGTTCGCTTCATTTGTAGGTCACATGGCGGAGCGACGTGAAAGGTTGCTAAAGTTGACTCAAGACAAGAAGGTAAATAAGAGGCTGGTGAGATCGCAGCAGGCTACGCGGATGGGCCCGCCTGTTAACTCGGGGAGAGAAGGATCCAGTGGGTCCTCGGGTTCCCCAAACGCCAAGCGCCACGCTGCGCTAGTCAGCAAGAACAGGAGTCGGCCAGAGGGTGGAGTGGATGCGACTGATGAGCCAGTTTCTGCTCGGGCTTTTGGCTTACCACCCTGCTTTGTGGAGAAGGACTTCTTTGAGGGGTTTCCCCTGACCGTGTCCGACAACGAAGTTGACATCATTAAGCGGCTCGACAATGAAGGTCGAAGGAAACACCTCGCTGCTAGCATGGTCGGAGTGGTGAAAATGGCAGAGATGGTTGTGGTCCTTGCAGGGGAAGGATCAGATTCTACGGACCGGGTCAGGGAGCTGGAATCAGAGAAGGCGGCTCTCGTGGCGAAGTCTCGCAAGTTGAAGGCAGCCCTCGAACGGTCCAAGGAGATGTTTCGTGAGCAGGCTGATTTGCTGTCGGGGGAGAAGGAGAAGGTCGTCAAGGCCCTCGAGGAGTGGGATTTCCTCCAACTCGACAGGGAACGACTGGAGAGCGACAACCAACGGTTGTCGAGGGAGATTGAAGAGCTAAAACCCATTACGCTTCCTTCCGAGGAAGAGCCAGAGGAGATAGTCGCTTTGCGTACGCGCTCGGATTTTGTTGCCCGTATCCACCTCCTCGAGTCAGATTGTGTTGGCGCTCTGGCCGACGGGTTCGAGACTGCGGTGAGTTAGCTGTCCGTGCTGAATCTGGGCTTGAACACCGAAGGGGTTGGAGTTCTCTCCCAGATTATCGATGGCCAGGTAATGCCTCCACCCGATTCGCCTGATGTGGTCGCCAGCTCTCCGGGGAATGATTGATTCTTTGTTATTATTTGGGTCTGCGTGCCCGTATATTGCTTTGTTTTTTGGGGGCTTGTATTCCCGTGTTAGTTTTTGGGGCCTGTGTGCCCGTATCTTTCTTAATTTCTTTGGGCCTTCGTGCCCTGGATTGTAATCTCGAACATCACCGGCCTTCGTGGTCGGTACATCATTGATCCGTTTTGTGATTGTTTCTTCAAAAGATGTTTTGTTTGCAATTATCTGTTAGTATCTAGGTATATGATCAACTGTTATTTTTGTAGCAAATATTTGATAAGATTTGTGTTCAAGCGAAGATACCCTTTCGACCCTTGTGATGGTTCGACCCACTTTGAAATGTGTCGGTTGTGCGGAACGGAGTTCGCATGTCGGGCATATAACCTAGATCGAGGTCCTACGCTCGTGGCGTGAACTGCCCATCGCGTGCTGGGTGTTCTGCCATGTGGGTACTTTGACAGTGGAGCTCGATTGAGGTGTCCCTGTCGGGCATTAGCGTTCGACTCATTGGGTGAGCGACGGTGTGCCCTCGGTGGTCGGTAGGTCAGGCTCGTACCTTGACCCGCCTACGTGGTCGATACTTTCTCCTTATTGGCTAAGGGTGAATGTTTGACGGCCAAAGTCCACAGTGGTTAAGGGCTTTAGCTATAATATTGTTTCAGCTTTGCAGCATTCTAGGGTCGCGGTAGTGGTTCTCCGTTTAACTGCTCGAGGTAATATGCTCTGGTGCCCGTAGCGCCTTGGACGTGGTAAGGTCCCTCCCAGTTTGCGGCCAATTTTCCTTCGCGGGAATCCTTCTGGTTTCTCCGCAAGACTAGGCTGCCGACCTGGAACTCGCGTCTGATGACCTTGTCGTCGTGACGTAGGGCTACTCGTTGTTTCAAAGTGGCCTCGCGCAGGGATGCCCCCGATCGGATTTCCTCGACTAGGTCGAGCTCATCCCCCAGGGCCTCGTCGTTCATTTCTTCGTCAAGAGGCATCTCTGTCCTCCTAGAGGGTTCCCTGATTTCCACGGGGATGGCGGCCTCGATGCCATATGTTAGTCGAAACGGGGTCTCACCCGTCGTCGAATAGGGTTTGGTGCGGTAAGCCCATAGGACGCTATGTAGTTCCTCGACCCATCCCCTTTTTGCTTCGCCTAGTCTGCGCTTAAGTCCCCGTAGGATAACCCTGTTGGCGGCCTCGGCTTGCCCGTTGGTTTGGGGATGCTCGACTGAGGTGAAATGTTGTTTGGTACCGAGTTTGGCGACGAAGCTTCGGAAGCCTTGGTCGGTGAATTGGGTACCGTTATTTGTGACCAACGCCTGCGGGATTCCAAATTGGGCGAGGACGTTTCGTTTGTAGAAGTGGAGGATGTTATAGGAGGTGATTTTTGCAAGGGCCTCGGCCTCTATCCACTTCGTAAAGTAATCCACGACCACAATGAGGAACTTGTTCTGGTACGTTCCTTGTACGAATGGTCCGAGGATATCCATCCCCCACCAGGAAAATGGCCACGGGGATGATAGTATACTCAGCTCGTAAGGGGGAGCGAGATGCATGTCGGTGTGCTTCTTGAACTTGTCGCATCTCTTGACGTGGTTTTTGGCGTCCTGTTGCATTGTCGGCCAGTAGTACCCCGCTCGTAGAGCCTTCCTCGCTAGGGACCCCTCGCCCATGTGTTGGGCGTTAATGCCTTTGTGTATTTCCCGTAATACCTCGGGGACTGTGGATTCGTCGATGCACTTCAAGAGGGGGATGGAGAATCCCCGGCGATATAGTTCGTGCTCGACCACTACATAGAAGCACACTTGTCGTTTGGTCGCGGCTGCCTCTGTTTGGTCTGGAGGGAGTTCGCCTTTTGTCAGGAAGTTGAACATCGGGGTCATCCAGCACGAACTGTCTCCAATGGCGTTCACTTCGAGCGGAATCGAGGTTTTCTCGATGCTCGGGCGGGACAGAGATTCTTGTATGACGGATTTGTTTCCGCCCTTCTTCCTCGTGCTTGCGAGCTTCGACAGTATATCAGCCCTCGTGTTTTACTCGCGCGAAATGTGCGATATCTCTGCTCGATCGAACTTCTTCATGTACCCTTTGACTAAGTCCATGTATTCGATGAGGCTGTTATTTTTAGCCTGATAGCTTCCTTGGACTTAAGAAGCGACGAGTTGAGAGTCTGTGAAAATTTTCACTTCACGGGCACCTAGGTCCTCGGCCAATCTTAGTCCTGCGAGCAGGGCCTCGTACTCCGCTTGGTTGTTTGAAGTCGGGAAGGAGAGGGTGAGTGAATGCTCGATCACCACTCCTTCCTCGTTCTCTAAGAGGATCCCTGCGCCGCTTCCGGATGGGTTGGACGCTCCGTCAAAAAAGATGATCCACTTGTGCTCTTTCCCTGCGGGGGGGTTGTGAGCGGTCATTTCAGCGACAAAACCGGCCAAAGCTTGTGCTTTTAGGGCTTTCCTGCTTTCGTACTGAATGTCGAACTCAGAAAGTTCCAAGGACCACTTCAACATTCAACCTGCCATGTTCGGTCGACCTAAGAGCTGTTTCACTGGCTGGTCAGTTTGCACTATGATTGTGTGCGCGAGGAAATAGTGTCTGAGTCTCCTCGCCGCGTTGATGAGGGCTAAGGCTACTTTCTCTATCTGTTGGTATCTGACCTCGGGACCTTGCAGTGCTTTTCTCGTGAAATATACGGGTTTTTGTCTGTCGTGCGTCTCGCGAATGAGGGCCGCGCTGACGGCTTCGATCGAGACAGCCAGGTATAGGAAAAATGGTTCCCCGGAGATGGGTCATGATAATACGGGCAGTTGGGATATGCTTTGTTTGAGATGAAGCAACGCCTTCTCACATTCCTCGGTCCATTCGAAGTTTGCCTCCTTGCGAAGGAGCTTGAAGAAGGGGAGGGCGTGCTGAGCAGATCTCGCGATGAAGCGGGATAACGAGGTGAGCATGTCGTTCATGACTTGTATGGATTTTTTCGATGTGGGTGTTGGGAGGTCGGAGAAAGCTCGACATTTGTCTGGGTTGGCTTCGATTCCTCGTTCCGTCAGGTAGAAGCCGAGAAACTTTCCCGCCTTGACCCCGAATGTGCACTTCTCGGGGTTAAATCTCATCTTACATTGTCTTGCTTGAGCAAAGACTTCTTTAAGGTGAGCGGAATGGTCGGTGTCTGCTCGGGACTTGACGATCATGTCGTCTATATATACCTCGAGCATGTCCCCGATTTGGTTGTGGAATACTTTGTTCATCATACGTTGGTATGTTGCTCCTGCGTTTTTCAGACCAAAGGGCATTACGTTGTAGTAATAGTTGCCCGAGCTGGTCATGAAAGCAGTGTAATGCTTGTCGCTTACAGCCATTGGGATTTGGTTATAGCCTGAATAGGCATCTATAAATGATAGTATTTTATAACTAGCCAAGTTATCGACTAGCATATCTATGTTGGGTAAAGGAAATGCATCTTTTGGGCATGCCCGATTGAGATCAGTATAATCAACACACATTCGCCACTTTCCATTATTCTTTTTGACTAGTACAACATTTGACAACCAGGTTGAATACCAGGCTTCGGAAATAAAATTTTCCTCTAGGAGGCCTTTTACAGCTTTTTCAGCAGCCTCAGTTTCCTCCGGAGACTGCCTACTTCTACGTTGTACTATTGCCCTAGCGGTTGGGTCTATGGCGAGGCGGTGACAGGCGACCTCGGGGTCAAGTCCGGGCATTTCTGTGGTGCTCCATGTGAATAGATCCGCATTCTCGCACAAGCAGGCTTTGATTTTCTTCTTTGCCAAGTCGGGGAGACTGGTGTCGATCTTCACTCCTTTGCTTGTGTCCTCACCGAGGGGGACGAGTTCGAAGTCCCCGTCCAAGATTGGTCGGAGGGGGACTTGCTCGCCACTAGGAGGCTCATCCTGGTCGAAGCGGGTGTCCAGGGATATTGAGTCGACCTCTGGAGGAGTTTTCTGCTCTTCTATCTTGGCGAGCTCTGTCCTATGAGACTCTGGTTGTGTCGTCGCAACTCTCTTGGCAGGCCTGGTCCCGGTGTCGACCGTATCGTATCCCTTGGATGTTGCATTGAAACACCTTCGGGCAGCTGCCAGGTCCCCTTGGATGGTGGCGACCTGTGCCCTCTTGGTGTAAAACTTCATCTTCAGGTGGACGGTAGAGGGTACCGCGGTCAGTTCCACCAGTGTCGGCCTTCCCATAATGCAGTTGTAGAGGGAAGGGCAATCAATGACGAGAAAACGCACCTTGACCTGCCTCGTCGCCGTATCCTCGCCGAACGTGACCATGAGCTCGACGTATCCCCAAGGTTTAGAAGAAGAGCCGTTAAAGCCTTGCAGGTCTGACCCCACGTAAGGTGAGAGGTGTGAGTCGTCGAGCTGCAGGGTGCGGAATAGTTGGCTGTACATTACGTCGACGAAACTCCCTTCATCGACGAGGACGCGGTGCACGTCAAAGTTGTCCATCCTCGCTCTTATCGGCAGGGGAATGACCGCGTTGGGGGCCCCTCTGGGGAGCTCTTCGAGATAAAAGGTGATAGGTTATGACCTACCCTTTACCCTTTCAAAGGTCACCGTCTGAGGAGGTGTCGTATCGACCAATTCGTCCAGCTTCCTCTTGGCTGAATTTATGGTCAGGTCGTTGAACCCTCCACCATTGATGACCATGGCGGAGGGAAAGTGCTCCCACCTGCTGTGTGTCGACAGCGGTTCTTGCATGTGTTTGGGGACGTAGAAGTCCTCGGGTCTGGTGACAAAGAAGGCGGTTTGGATGGGTACCGACTCGTCAGATGGTCGGGCATCCTCCTTTGTTTCTCTTGTCTCATGGGAGTTGCGACGAGGAGCGTCGTTTCGCCGGTACTGGGCGAGACTCCCCCCTTTTATGAGGGTCTCGATGGCGTCCTTGAGGTGGACGCAGTCTTCGGTCAGATGGCCATGGCTCCTATGGTACTGACAGTATTTGATCATGTCCACCCCGGGCTTGGCAGGAGCTGGTCGGGGGCCCTTGACGCCGCCATCTTTGAAATTTGTACTAGCACACTCCGCCAAGATGCGCTCGCGGGAAGCTGTGAGCGGAGTGTATTCTGTGAAACGCCCCGAAGGTCCCCTCTATTCTCGGACGTCCCGGGGTTTGTCATCTTTTCTTTTCTCCCCGGTTCGTCGAGGAGGAATGGCTTATTGGCGCGGGTTGCTGCTGGATCCGTGAGTCCTGGGGTCACGGGCTCTTTTGGCCGCTTCCATTTTCTCGTAGTCCATGTAGGCCCTGGCCTTCTCGAGGAGAGCATCGAACATTCGGGGTGGTTTGATGCCCACTGCTTTCCTGAATTCTGTGTCGGGGAGGAGGCCCCTCTCCAGCAGGTATCTCTTCATGTGGTCCGCGCAGGGGACCTGGATGGCTTCACGGTTGAAGCGGTTGATGAATTCTCTTAAGGTCTCATCTTGCCTCTGGATGATGGCCTCGAGCGCTGCTTCGGTCTTTGGATGTCTCAGTGACGCAGTGAACGAGCTTATGAATTGGTTTTTCAAGTTTCGCCACGAGGTGATTGACCCCGGGGAGAGACCCTTGTACCAATCCATTTCCGCTTTCATGAGGGTCGTGGGGAACAACCGGCATTTGATTGGTCCCCCGACGTTATGGTAGTGCAGCATAGCTTCGAACCCGTTTATGTGATCGACCGGGTCGACGACTCCATCATATTCTTTCAGATGTGGAGGCTTCTCCATGCCCAGGGGAATGGGCGCCTCCATGATAACTTGTGATAAGGGACCGTAGGGGTCGTCCTTATCATATCGTTCCGGGGAGAGGGTCGGGGACCTGATATATTATCGGTCACGATGGCCCTGGTCGTGCTGGACATTCCTCGGGCGATGTGTCCGTTGGTATGTTCCTCCGTGTCTGTCTCCGGGATGCCTTTGTTCCTGCCATGAAGGGTCGTGGTCGCGCCTTCCGGCTTCGATGATTGGTTCTCTCTCTAAGGCGGGTCACCACCCTGGTGGTCGGGGCGACGGGCTTCGAGAGATGTCGCGGTCCTGTCTCCGCGGGGGAGATCGGGGACTTTCCTCCATTCTTTGAGGAGGTGGAGATTGTGGCCTCTTGTGTCTCCTCGGGGGCCTTTTGTCGTCCTCTAGCACCCTCAATCTTTCCCCTTGGGCAAAGATGAGGCAGTTGGTCTGGTTGATTGCCGCGAATAGTGCTCTGGTCGTGGCATCTGCCCCGACGGGGACAGGGACCTCATGGAATTGGGCGGCTAGATAGTTAGGGGGAGCTGGATTGTCTTCTTCGAGCGAAGGAGGGACTGAGGAAGATGAAGCCGTGACTCTGTCCCAGTGGTTTGAAGGCTCGGGGATGACGCCCCCGGGAAGTATGTTATGATCGGGGTTATCGGTGTTGTCGGGGCCACCGTTCTTGTCAGCGAGGTTGTTGTTAGCATCGACGACGCGGATGTTCTGGTCGTTCCGAGTTTGGTCAGCCATGACGGTGGCAGATGGTTTTAGCTTTGGTATTCGAAAGTTTGTAAGACGTGGAAGCTTTGGTTCCCACAGACGGCGCCACTGATCTTACCCGATCAGAATTGGACCGTCACAACTGGCTCAAACTGAATTTGAAGAGGTGGGGGGGTACCTGCAAGGCACTCCGATGATAAAATAAGCGACGGAATGAGCAGGAAAATTGTATATAGGTGTCTTAGAGAATGAATACCTGACCCTCTTGGAACAGAGGGTATTTATAGCCCCTAGCACTGGGCCAAGGTCCCTTTATTGGGCTGACCAAAACTGGCCCAACAAAGGGACTGTCAGGTTCTACGTGCATAGTGGGGACCTGCACGTGGTCCCCTTCCTGGATGATGCCCTGCGAAGAACAAGGAAGAACGGAGACGCGATCTTCCCGGAGCTCTAAAGATTCCGAAGCATCCGGAAGGACTGAGTCTGCCCTACGGGGAGGATGCTCAAGCAGGGCTCGAATTGGGGTGTCCTTATCGGGGATGCTTCTCGTTGCGAGCAGCAGCGAGCATACTCGTAATGGCCCGTGATCTGATACGCTCGGGGAGTCTGGTTCCCAGTATAGCTTGAGGCACGACTTGGATCTGGGCCTTACTTATGATTTGGGCCAAGGGTAGGCCCAGTCCAGAACAATTTTCATACTCCATAGCCTTTCATTCATGCCATTCTTCACGCACAACTTATAACTTTATTTTTTTCTAGTTTTTTGGTTCAATTTTTCTTTTCAATAAATAAGAGCATACATCGATTTTTCTATTTCATGTTTAACGAAGAATAAAATACATGCTTTTTCTTTTTCCTTAAGACATTTTTCTCTTTACTCCTTTGAAGTGTACCATGTTCATTCCCATTATTTATATACTCATGCAATTCGTTTTCACGGAATTTATTTTCATTCGATTCTGATTATCACTCTGCAGCATGTCAATAATATGATATCTTTTTAGTAGCAAATGTTGAGTTTAGCAGAAGTTTAAAAGGTAAATTTTATTTTTCTGTATTGATTCTGTTGTTTTTGTTAAATTGCAATTCAATTGTGTTGAAACTATGTGTGTTGAAGGGTTTAGAGGTGGATCGAAGTAGAACACTCGAAGGAAGCCATTACCCAGTCGAAGAGCGTATGGATTGAAGCAAGCTATACACACAGATTTGATTTGTTTTAGATTTAGATAGATTTGATTTAGATCTAAAATAGATATTTTAGGCTTTTATAGTTTTGGGATTTGACTTAGTAGAAAGCTAACCTAAATCTATAAATAGAGGGAGTAACCCCTATTTTTGAAATTAAGACAATTGAGTCAATTCATTGTAATCACAGAATTTGCAGTTGCAAGTGATTAGTAAAGTTTTACACAGTTTGTGGAAGAGAGAAACTCTGCAGAAAATAATTGTATTCTTTCCTTTCTTTTCTTTTCTTTTCTCATAATTCATTGTCATTATATGGTGATATCAATCTTGTTCATCAAGATTGGTAGAAATTCATCATAGATATTTGGTGGATTTCCAACATCTGATATCAAGAGCTTGGTTTCGATTCAAGGGAAGTATCGATCAAGAACAATTGAGGAAGGAAAAGAATTCATGATGGCGAATTATGGGAATGCAAATTGTCCCAATAACTCTACCAATTCTGAAAGTAGACAACTATGAGAATTGGTACAAACAGATGAAAGTTTTGTTCAGGTGTCAAGATCTTTGGGATCTTATAAAAGATGGATTCGAAGCGCTTGGAGAAAACACTTCAGAAGAAGAAAAGAAGAAACACACAAAAATTGAGAAGCTGAGCTATAAAGCACTCTTTATAATTCATCAATGTGTGAGTCCAGAAAATTTTGAAAAAGTTGGTGATTCAAAATATGTAAAAGAAGCTTGGGATGTACTTGAGAAGTCTTTTGGTGATGGAGAAAAAGTGAAAGAAGTGAGGTTACAAACTCACAAGAGAACGTATGAATTGCTTCAGATGGCAGATAATGAGAGCATATCTGATTTCTTCACTAGGGTTACAAAACTAGTGAATCAAATCAAGGTATATGGAGAAATATTAACAACAAGAGCTATTGTTTCAAAGATCTTGAGATCTTTGGCTCCTAAGTTCGACCGCGTGGTGGTGGCTATAGAAGAAGGGAAAGACTTTTCGAAATTGACAAAGGAAAAGCTTCAAGAGACGCTTGAATCTCATGAACAAAGAATGAATGAAAGAGTTGCAGGAAAGTCAAAGAGTGATGTGGCTTTGCAGGCACATTAAGAAAAAGAAACCAAAAGCAAGGGAAAATAGTTCGATAGAGGTAGAGGCAGCTACAACAAATTGAATGGTAGAGGAAACCAGAACGAAGTAAATGTGTCGAATCAAATAAGACCATACCAAGGCAACCAAAGAAGTGGTGTTGCAAATAGAGGAAGAGGTGGTGGTCGAAAACCTGACAAGAGTCACATTCAATGTTACAATTGTCAGAAGTATGGTCACTATTCGAGTGATTGTCCAGAAAAACAAAAGAATCAAGAAAGTGATGTAAAGTTCGTAAAACATGAGGAAGACGAGATGATGCTGATGGTCACAACAAGAGATGAAGATAGATTCAAGGACCAATGGTACTTGGATTCAAGATGCTCATCACATATGTCTGGAAGGAAAGACTGGTTTGTCAACATAAAGCCATCAATGAAAAATATGGTAAAATTTGCAAATGACAATACCCTAGAAGTTGAATGTATTGGTGATGTTATGATTATGAGGAAAGATGACAAGAGGTCAGTAATTTCCAATCTGTTGTACATACCAGGCATGAAGAGCAATTTGCTCAGTATAGGGCAGTTGGTCGAAAAGAATTATAAAGCATTGATCGAAGATAAGATAATGAGAGTCGTCGACACAAATGGAAGATTAATCTTGAAGGCTAATATGTATAAAAATAGAACCTTCAAGATCAAACTAAATGTGATGGAGCACAAATGCCTTTCGACTGCAGCTAGCAGAGATGAATGGATATGGCATTATCGACTAGGCCATCTCAATATGGTAAAGAGAAGAAATATGGCATTATCAGAGATTTAAAGAGAAGAAATATGGTTTCAGGATTTCCAGAAATCAACATTCCAAACAAGGTATGTGAGGAATGTGTGCAGGAGAAGCAACACAAGAATAGCTTCAGCAAGGATGCAGGAAGCAGGTCGAAAGCTATTCTTGAAGTCATATACTCTGATGTATGTGGAACAATCCAGGTGGATTCAATGGAAGGTGACAAATATTGTGTTATATTCATAGATGATTTCAGTCGAAAGTTGTGGACTTACCTGATCAAGAATAAAAGTGAAGTGATCGAGGTATTTTCCAAGTTTAAGTCTATGGTCGAAGGACAAAGTAGTCGAAAACTCAAAGTTTCGAGAACTGATGGTGGTGTAGAGTATGAGTCGAAAGACTTCAACAGGTTATGTGAAAAGGAAGGGATTATGCATAAGGTGGTGTCACCCTATACTCCACATCATAATGGAACTGCAGAAAGGAAGAATCAGAGCATCATGAATATGGTGAGAAGTATGTTGAAAGGCAAGAATTTACCTAAAGAGTTTTTGGGTGAAGCTGTGTCGACTGCAACATACATTTTTAACATATGTCCTATGAAGAAGCTAGAAGGAATTACTCCAGAAGAATGTTGGTCTGGTGTGAAGCCTAGCTTGAGTCATATGAAGGTATTTGGATTTATTTCACATAGACATGTGCCAGATCAATAGAGAAGAAAACTTGATGACAAGTCGAGTCAAATGATTCTAGTTGGATATCATTCGACAAGAGGTCACAAGTTGTTCGACCCAGTGAACAAGCAGATTGTGATCAACAGGTGTGATACGGTGGGAAGAACTGACTTGTTTTTTGGAATGCTGGTTTGTGTTTTACGTTTGTTTTCACAAAATGCGGTGGTAAGCAAGAGTCGCCACCGACTTTTATTTTATCCAACAAGGAAAGGAAAAAAGCACAGAAAATTCCTTTTTCGAGATATTTCTCGGGTCCGGGGGGTAGATTATAGAAAGGGAAGGTGTTAGCACCCTTTCTATCCGTGGTTATCCACGGGCTCTTAGATACTTGCTCAAATGTTTTCAAAATATTGCTTTCTTTGTGCTTGTGGGTTTGAAAAAGTCTTTGTTTGAAAAGGAGTGTAAGTGTGAAAATTTTGTTTTGTTTTGAAAGAGAAAGTATCTAAGAACCATCTACCTACTCGAAAAAGGAATCGTTCTATGCTATCTTCCTTTATACAATTCTATCCCACTATGGATGAGTAGGTAGCATCGTCGTTGGATTTTAAGGGTCAATTCGAATTTAGGGACTTACGGTCACCAAAGCAATGTTAGGATGCCTTAGCGGTAACCCTAATGTCTTAGATCATTTGTTTTGAGGAAACAATATCCGAGGCAACCGTTTCGAGGCGACTATGATCTTTTAGACAAGAGGGCGACCTCTAAAGTGGCCTATACTCAATGACCGCATACAAAGGCAACCAAGTGGGGTGTACCCTAGGAGTGCGCATGTGCGAGTGTGTCATTTTCAGTTAATTTTATCTTTGTACATGTTAATGGTGATCTAGGTTGATTTTAGGTTTAAACGTTCAATCTTGTTATGCATCCCTATTATCAAACATCTAACAGTTTATATTTTGCGGAAAATAAATTGCAGAAATTAAATTACAAGGCGTCGGGTATTTACATCGTCAAAAGCAACCCTTTGAAATTTAAATGCGGAATATAAATAAAGCGATAAAAGTAGTCCTAATTATCTATTACATTTTGGGAACAAATACAATATTGAATAAATAGATCGCGTGCAGGAAAATTAAATCGAGTGCGAGTTCTAGGGCTTTGACCCTTTGTTATTAAAGAAAAGATTTTTTTTGGTTATTTTTGGTATTTTAAGAAATAAACTATCCTAAATTAATTATTGAATTAAATTAATTAAATTAATTAAAATAAATATTTTTGGGTTTTTTTGTTATTTAAAGAAAGAAAATAAAATTAATCAATGTTAATAAAAGCCTAATTATGTCTAAGTTAATTTTAATTATTTATAAAAAAACATATTAAAGTTAATTCTAATTAATGACCTAAATTAATCAATTGATTTGTTAATAAAAAAGAAAATACTAAAATTTAATTTAATAAAGAAAATATTTTTTGGTTTTAATTTTATTAAAGGAAAAAAAATTTGATTGGTTAGAAAATAATAAAAATAATAACAATAAATAATTAAAACAAAAATTAGAAAATAGAGAGAGATAGGGGGTATGAGCCTGATTGGAGGTGTTTGAGAAGCAAATTCCATGGCCCAAACGAGTTGGCCCTGTATTGACTTTTTGAGATCCCCTATGCGCATATTGACTGGACTCCATGGTGGACCATCAACCTGGATCACCAGATTTGGCCTTGGGCCATCTGGCGCTTTGATACTTGAGGACGTATGATAGACATTATGCTTGGAGATACACATGATTACCTGGAAAATAAAGATAACAAAGAAGTGAAGGACCTGGGATTCGAACCCAGGTCATGTGGATGCTTGGATCACTCGCTTCGCCACTAGGCCAATGTGCTTTAGTTGTCAATATATTAAACAATAGTAATAATAAGAGTAAACGCATTATATGCTAGAAAAATATAAAAAAAAGTGCGCGAAAATTTGAAAGGACCAATCAGAGGGGGCACGTTGTCGTCCCTGTCCTCAGGCCTGTAAAGAAATTACCTACGAATTTGAATCTACATCTAAATGCCTAGGTCATTCCCAAAATTCATCTCAGGCCATATAAACTCCTCCCAAGACCATAGTTGCGTTCGTCTTTCTCTTCCGGTCATGTCCATGGCCATCATTGGGGCTAATTTTACCTGTAAGAGAAACGCCCAAAAACAAACCACGAAACCCTAGATATGGTGCTTGGCTTTACAGGTCAGATAAATGAAATTGGATAATACAGAAAGCTTGGAAACTTGATGAGGATTATGAATATGCAAATAGTTTGTACAAAAGGTGCAGGAATAAAGATTTACGAATTCAAATGCAGATTGGTTTTCTGTGACACTTACAGTGCGTTTAAGCGTGTATGGGATATTGCTTTGGATTGCAGAAGGTTGAGTAGACACCCAGTAATCGATTGGTATCAAGCTTTGCTTCTGAAAACGCCTCAAAGTAGGATTTTGGTTTCACACTTTTCACCACTTTTTCCAAGTTTTGTTTGGTTGGTTCTTGCAGCCTCTAGCCCTCAATTTCATGTGCCTCTCTTGCTTATGTATGATACAAGGTATTAGGGTAACAAATATGGATGGAATCCCTCTAAATCAATGCCTCATGATTTGATTTGATTCATCCTTTAAAGCTTGCCAATTTTGTCAAATCTCCATCTTTTTGTACATGATATGCTTGATACGAATTTTGATGATGATTATGATGACAATAAAGACCTGAAACAACCAAAAAATATCTTAGGTAATTAAGGTTTGTATTTTATTTGATTTAATTTGATTTAAAATGAAATAATTCAATAAAAATCAATAAAAATAATAAAAACAAGATATGGGCTCATGGCTGAAGCTAGGACACGTGTGCAATGTGGCAAGTTCAAATCAAGTGGAAAAGAATGGGCCCATTTGACAAAATTTGAAGTTTTTGGGATAGTTGACTTTTGGCAATTTTGCAAAAATGCCCAACTTCAACAATGCATAACTTCTTAAATTTTGAACTTTTGGAAGTGTTCTTGGACTTTTTAGAAAGCTTGAGATGTCCTTTAACCAAGCCTTTTGGTCTCATATCATTTTGATATTCCATGCTCAAGTTATAAGCTTTGACAAAAAAGGTGTTTTTGTTGACTTTCAAAAATGACCTATAATGTCCCAATTTGTAAATTCTTGTGAGTGCATTTCTTGATCTTGGGGTATGAATATGGATTGTAGGAAATTTAATCCTCTTCAAAATGAGGTTTGGATGGGTCATTTCTCATAAATTATGAGAAAATTATGCTTGGTCAAAGTTGAGTTGACTTTTCCTACAAAACCCTAATTTAGCAACTTTTGAGTCTTGATGAATTTTGAGCAATCCTTGATGAATCATGATCAACCCTTGATCAAATGATGAAATACCCTTCAAAATGAGAATGTTGACAAATAATCTTGAAGTTTGACTGTTTATAGGTCACAGTTGACTTTTGCCCTAGCATAGTCGATTTTTGGACCCTTTGAGCAATTGACTGAGCAAACTCCCTCTGCAAGGCTTGAAATTTGACATGGATGACCTTGAGAAAATATTAGGATATTGGGGAGCACTTGAGGTTATTTAGACTCAAAGATCTTTATGCAACACAAAACCCTAATTTGGGGTTGACTGTCTTAGGAGATAGCTTGATTGTCCAACTCTTGAGCAATCTTGAGCCACTTGGAGATTTTTCTTGCCTTGTTTTGAGAAAATATGAGAGGGAAAATTTTGGGATACAACAGCTTCCCCTGTTCAATCTTCTTAAACCTGAGGATGTAGATTGGCTTTCGTGCCTTTCGTGATCCGAAGGTAGAAGATGATTGAACACTAGAGTGCCCAGAAATTTGCACTCGCATGAAGTGGTATCAGCCTTGTGATGTCGGGAATGGGCTTACAGATGCCATTAGGATATTGTTGGTAGGAGGATGGGCTTACAGATGCCATTTGCAGGAGCTTCGATCGCATAAGAGATTCCTTAGCGAGAACTCGCATACTTGTTGTGGTAGAAGATTCCGCTGGGGAAGTCTGATCTTTGTTGAGATTTAGGAACTTGCATGTACTTCAACTGAGAGAACATCTCTGCTGAGTTTTAAGAACTTGTCCATAATTCAACTGGGGGGAAACATCTTCATCAAGATCTAAGACTGTTTAGTCTTCAACGTAGTATACCGTTGAGATTGTAGACTCGTCCACACTATGACGGAGGAAAACATCTTCATCAAGATCTAGGAACTGTCTGGTCTTCAACGTAGTATACCATTGAGATTATAGAACTCGTCCACACTATGACGGAGGAAAACATCAAGATCTAGGAACTGTCTGGTCTTCAACATAGTATACCGTTGAGATTGTAGAACTCGTCCACACTTTGACAGAGGGAAACATCTTCATCAAGATCTAGGAACTGTTTGGTCTTCAACGTAGTATACCGTTGAGATTATAGAACTCGTCCACACTATGACGGAGGAAAACATCAAGATCTAGGAACTTTCTGGTCTTCAACGTAGTATACCGTTGAGATTATAGAACTCGTCCACACTATGACGGAGGGAAACATCTTCATCAAGATCTAGGAACTGTCTAGTCTTCAACGTAGTATACCGTTGAGATTATAGAACTCGTCCACACTATGACGGAGGAAAACATCAAGATCTAGGAACTGTCTGGTCTTCAACATAGTATTCCGTTGAGATTGTAGAACTCGTCCACACTATGACGGAGGGAAACATCTTCATCAAGATCTAGGAATTGTCTAGTCTTCAACGTAGTATACCGTTGAGATTATAGAACTCGTCCACACTATGACGGAGGAAAACATCAAGATCTAGGAACTGTCTGGTCTTCAACGTAGTATACCATTGAGATTGTAGAACTCGTCCACACTATGACGGATGGAAACATCTTCATCAAGATCTAGGAACTGTCTAGTCTTCAACGTAGTATACCGTTGAGATTATAGAACTCGTCCACACTATGACGGAGGAAAACATCAAGATCTAGGAACTGTCTGGTCTTCAATGTAGTATACCATTGAGATTATAGAACTCGTCCACACTATGACAGAGGGAAACATCTTCATCAAGATCTAGGAACTGTCCAGTCTTCAACATAGTATACCGTTGAGATTGTAGAACTCATCCACACTATGACAGAGGAAAATTGTCGAGATTGAGAACCTTTTCTGAAATTCAACCGAGGCTAATTCAATTGAGATTTAAGAACCGGTCAGGTCTTCGACATGGCTGAGAACTTTAACTGTATCTTTCCTGAAAGGTAAAGGCCAGTCGTATGCAATACATGATATATATCAAGCAATGATGTTCTCAAAATAAATGAGATTATGTTGTATGATGCGTATATGCATGTGTCATGATGTATGGAAATGTAATGTTTTAGCTTGGGAAAATAAATCCCGGATAGCTGCTGGAGAATAGAGTTGAATTCTTCGTTTCTGCTAGGGATGGCGAACGAAGGTGATTGATGAGAATAAACCTGCAGGAGAGGATAACTCCATTGAAGGATAAACTGATGAGGAGATTACTCTGTGGGGAAGAGAAGCTCTGCTGAGGATTCCATTGATAAATTATGTTGGGATGAATTATCGTTGCTGGTGATACTGAATCTTGTTGGGGGTTGAATTCCTATTTGTGAAAGGAAAGAACTCCGCTGGGGATGATCTTTCAGTTGCGGCTTCACTGGGGATAACCTGTTAGACTCTTATGGGGATAATCCTTTGAGCTTTGCTGGGGACTATCTTCCTTTGAACTTGGCTGGGGATATTTATTTTCATACTCTGCCGGGGATGAACTTCCAGAGTCTACTGGGGATGATTCTTCAACTCCATTGGGGAAGCTTTTTTAGACTGCGCTGGGAAAATTTTAACTCCACTGGGGATATCTTGTATTCTGCCGGGGGAATATTCTTATACTCCGTTGGGGAATATTATGACTGCCGGGGATATTAAGCCTTTTCGGTGTTGATGGTAGATAACTCTGCTTGGGGGAGAATATTACCGACTCATTCATTCACAGTTGCAAGTCTCAGCTGGGGAGAGCCAATCATTATTGTCTTACTTTGCGAGGAGTGAAAGTACCTTAACCATGCTCTTCAGCTGAATTTACCTTTGTACCTGGTGGATAGAGCAACTGTACAGTTCGGACAATTCTTATTGCCCCTGTTTCTACTATTACCAGTAATTCGTCTTTTGTTTCGCATGTAAATATTTATGAGCAGCAGATAATGTCAAGTGCATATACCAAAAATGAACATTGGACGTTCTTCGCAAAACAAAATAGATAAAGGAAAAACAGTTTGAAATTTCTTTGAAAATGAATTGTATTGATTTTTGAAGTTTGGCCTGTAAATAGGCGCTTTTGTACAAGAGGCTGACGTCCTAGTAAGAGAACGCCGCCAAATAATAGAATTTACACAATTTGTGAAAAACAAAACAGCTATGTGAATAATTCCACTGGGTTCCAACTCTGCTATTGTCTTTATGTTCTCGAGCATCTCATCACTTTGCTACTGGTTGAAGATAGATCAGATTGATTAGTGTCGTCTGAGCTTGATAGTTGATACCGAAGTCTGGATGCAAGGTGATCCAATAAGATATAGTGTTACGCTTTGATCCCTAATTTTTGCCTGGACCGCCCTTTCGGGTTTTCAGTCCACCGGGATACCCTTTTTTGCCCAAGTCGCCCTTTTGGGTTTTCAACTTGCCTGGTGTACAGATTTTTTTATTTTCGTCCCTTGTTTTTGCCCGAACCCTTTTGGTTCGCCGGGAAGCCCTTATTTTTGCCTAGGCCAGTCAACCTAGCGGGTCTTTGATTATGCGTAGTATCTTTTCACTATGTCTGCATTAACGGGGTGAGGAAGGTCGTCACCATCCATGGTGGTTAAAATCATAGCTCCTCCTGAGAAAATGTTCTTAACCACAAATGGCCCTTCGTAGGTAGGGGTCAATTTGCCCCTGGGATCACCTTGAGGTAGTATGATGCGATTGATAACCAGGTCCCTAACTTGATACTCTTGTCGTCTAACTTTCTTGTTAAATGCCTTGATCATTTGTTTTTGGTACGTCTGACCATAACAAATAGCAGTAAATCTCTTTTCGTCGATTAGGTTCAGCTGATCAAGCCGGGTCTGAATCCAGTCATCTTCGCTCAAACCCGCATCCTTCATGATCCGAAGAGAGGGTATCTGAACTTCAATGGGCAAGACTACTTCCATGCCATATACCAAGGAATAGGGTGTTGCCCCTGTTGACGTCTGTGTTGAGGTACGGTACCCATGAAGAGCAAATGGTAACATCTCGTGCCAGTCTTTGTATATTATTGTCATCTTCTACACAATCTTCTTAATGTTCTTATTAGCCGCTTCTACAGCCTCATTCATCTTCGGCCGGTAAGGAGAAGAGTTGTGATGTTGTATCTTGAACTGCTTGCAGAGCTCAGTGATCATCTTGTTATTGAGATTTGTACCATTGTCCGTGATGATCCTCTCTGGTACACCGTATCGACAAATCAGATTATGCCGAATGAACCATGCTACGACGTTCTTGGTTACTGTAGCAAAGGAAGCTGCTTCAACCCACTTTGTAAAGTAATTGATAGCTACCAGGATGAAACGATGCTCGTTGGATGCTGTAGGTCTGATCTCGCCGATCATATCGATGCCCCCACATTGCAAAAGGCCAAGGAGCTTTCAAGATGTTCAGAGGAACTGGAGGTATATGCACCTTATCAGCATAGACCTGGCACTTGTGACATGTCCGAGAATGCTGATAACAGTTAGCTTCCATTGTGGACCAAAAATATCTTGCCCGTAGTATTTTCTTTGCCATGGTGTGTCCACTGGAATGAGTTCCGAAAGTACCTTCATGTAACTCCGCCATGATCCTTTCTGCTACATTCTTATCCACACAACACAGTAAGGTCGAATCATGGTTGCGCTTGTAAAGGATGCCATTGCTGATGAAGAACTTTGCCGCGAACCTCCTCAGAAACTTCTTGTCATTAACAGATGCACCCTCGGGGTATTCCTGAGTCTCAAGGTATCTCTTCACCTCATGAAACCAGGGTTTATCTGCTACCTCTTCAGTCTCAATGTCACAGCAATGTGCAGGTTCGTCCAATCTTTTAATGATAATCCGAGGAGCTTCGTTGTCCCAATTGACTTTGAACATAGAAGACATCGTAGCCAGCGCGTCCGCCAACTGATTCTCCTCTCTAGGGAAGTGTTCAAAGGTTATCTCTTCGAAGTGCGGAAGCAACGTCAACACATACTCCTTGTAAGGAATAAGATTCGGGTGTTTCGTATCCCATTCGCCTTTAATCTGAATGATCACGAGAGCGGAATCTCCGAAAACACTTAGAAACTTAATCCTTAGGTCAATTGCTGCTCGAAGACCCATAATGCATGCTTCATACTCCGCCATATTGTTGGTGCAGTTGAAACATAGCCGGGCGGTAAATGGAGTATGAGAGCCTTTAGGAGATATGATCACAATGCCAATGCCATTGCCCAAAGCGTTCGAAGCTCCATTAAAGTACATAGACCATCGGGATCCTTCCTCGGGTCCTTCATCCGGTCCAGGTTCCCCACAGTCAATTACTATCATGATATTCTCATCCGGAAATTCAAAGTTCATAGACTGGTAATCATCCACTGCCTGATCTGCCAAATGGTCTGCTAACACACTTCCCTTGATTGCCTTATGGGTCGTGTACTGGATGTCATACTCAGTCAAGATCATCTGCCATCTTGCTATTCTTCCAGACAATGCAGGCTTCTCGAAGATATACTTGATTGGATCCATCTTTGATATCAATAGAGTAGTGTGAGTCAGCATATACTGTCTCAGCCGGCGAGCAGCCCATGCCAAAGCGCAATAAGTTTTCTCGAGAAATGAGTATCAGGTCTCGCAGTCGGTAAACTTTTTGCTAAGGTAATAAATAGCATGCTCTTTTCGGCCAGATTCGTCATGTTGACCCAGGACACACCCCATTGAGTTGTCGAGTACTGTCAAGTATAAGATCAAAGGTCTCCCTTCAATTGGAGGCATCATAATAGGTGGCTCTTGGAGATACTCTTTGATTCTTTCGAAAGTGGCCTGACATTCATCGTTCCAACGTACTACTTGATCTTTATTCAGTAGCTTGAAGATTGGCTCACAAGTAGCAGTCAGGTGTGAGATGAATCGGGCAATGTAGTTCAGACGTCCCAGAAAGCCTCTGATTTCTTTTTCTGTTCTGGGAGCTGGCATTTCCTGTATAGCTTTCACCTTTGCATGATCCACCTGAATACCCTTATCGCTTACGACGAAACCCAGCAGCTTACCAGATCTCACCCCGAAGGTGCACTTGTTCGGGTTTAACCTTAACTTGTAGAACTTCAACATGTCAAACAGCTTCTGAAGATGGTCAAGGTGTTCTTCCTCAGTCTGGGACCTTACAATCATGTCGTCGGCCTATACCTCAATCTCATGATGGATCATGTCATGGAACAAAGCGACCATGGCACGCTGATACGTTGCCCCAGCATTCTTCAATCCAAAAGGCATGACCTTGTAGCAAAAGGTACCCCACTGAGTAACAAAAGTTGTCTTCTCCATGTCTTCGGGAGCCATTTTAATCTGATTATAACCGGAGAAACCATCCATAAAGGAGAATACCTTATGTTGTACGGTGTTGTCAACCAGAACGTCGATATAAGGCAGAGGGAAATCATCTTTGGGGCTGGCCCTATTCAGATCCCTATAGTCGACACACATTCGAACCTTACCATCCTTTTTCGGAACGGGAACCACGTTGGCCACCCACTGAGGGTAAGAAGTAATTGCTAGAAAACTGGCGTCAAACTGTTTCATAACTTCAGCCTTGATTTTCTCAGACATGTTTGGGCGCATTCGGCGGACTTTCTGTTTCACTGGAGGACAGTCTTCCTTGGTAGGCAATCGGTGAACCACAATATCGGTATCCAACCCAGGCATATCTTCGTAAGACCAGGCAAAGATCTCAACATAGTCACGCAGCATCTGAATCAACTGTTGCTTCACACTAGCTTCCAGATTTGCATCGATCTTAACTTCTTTCTTGTCTACCTCTGTACCCAGATTTACTGATTCCATAGGCTCTTCATGCGGCTGAATAACCCTCTCTTCCCGAAGTAATAGTCTAACAAGTTCAACAGGCACTTCGCAATCATCTTTACCTTCGTCTTCGGCTAAGTTGATCGGACTTTCGAAGTCATAACTGACAGTAGCAGAATCGTTACCAGTGAGATCCAGAGTGGATGTAGACCTGTATATGTGAGTGTGTGTAAAATAGCTGTTTTGCAATATATAATAAAAGAAAAACAAGGAGCACAAAATTTGAAATGCAAAAACGTCCAATGCTTTTATTAATGATATATGAAAATGACACACATAAAGCCCTCACGAATGAAACCACAGTGCCCCGGGTAATACATCGGGCCATAAAGTTTAAAACATCGTCTGTTACAAATTCAAAACAAAAGTCTCATTACTGGGTAACAAAAGAAATTGGCGTGATCGGTGGAAATGAGAACTGATTGTTTTTTAGCTGGTTTCGCGAAATATCGCGGTAAGCAAGAGTCGCCACCGTCTTTTATGTTCTCCAACATGGAAAGGACAAAAGCACAGCAAAATTCATTATTCGAGAATGTTTCTCGGTTCGGGAGGTAGATTTATAGAAAGGGAAGGTGTTAGCACCCTTTCTATTCGTGGTTATCCACGGGCTCTTAGGTACTTGCTCTTATGTTTTCAAAAGTTGTTTGCTTTTCAAGTGTGTGTGGGTTACAAACCGTGTGACTTGTGTGCTTCGATTCTGATGGTGTTAGGGCTTGTTTGTGCTTGCAAATCATCCCTGGCAATGTAAGGAGTGTGTCTGGATTAAGAAGGGAGCTTGAAATGGGCTGCAAGGTGGTTTTCAGTTTTTGATTTTTCTCTTGAAAATTTGGAAATGGCTTGTGATGTATGAGGCTCTCTAGGTCGTGACTGACATATGGAAGGCTTGCACATATGTTATGTAATGTGTATCAATCCAAATAATGGTCATTAAGCCTTTGCATTCATGTTTGAGATTTTGCCATAAACTCCATTGAAACAACTTGTCGTTTTTGTGTCAAATTTGAATTTTTGCTTGGAATAGGCCCTTGCACGAATTTGGAAGGTGAATGATGGTGTATCAAAGCAATTCAACACAAAATATATTCCTCCATTAATTTCTTTGATTTTTATTTGAATTTTAAAGATTTAAAATGAATTAAATCAAATAAAATTAAATAAAAAATGGAAAAATTAATTTTAAATCTTGAAATAAATTGTGGGACACGTGGGTGGCATGACAAGGCTGAACCAAGTGGAAAAAAGTGGGCCCTTTTGTCAAAAATTGAAGTTTCAAGGATAGTTGACTTTGGCCATTTCACAAAAATTTCCCAACTTCTCCAATGCATATCTTGCTCAATTTTGATCATATGAACATGTTCTTGGACATTTTGGAAAGGTCTTGAAGTTGTCTAACCAATGCCTTTGGTCCCATGTCATTTTAATTTACCAATATAAAGTTATGGTCTTTGACTTAAAGTGCCTTTTTGTTGACTTTTGAAAATGACCTATAATGTTGAAATTGGTAACTTTTTGTGAGAGCATTTCTTGGACTTGGAATGTGAAGATGAGTTGTAGGAAATGTCATCCCCTTCAAAATGAGCATTGGATGGGATTTTTCTGATGAACCATGAAAAAGTTATGCCTTGGTCAAGTTACAGTTGACTTTTCAACTGTCCAAAAATAGAAACTTTTGCATCTTGATGATTTTTGAGCCATTCTTGTGGAATCATGATCAAGACTTGATCAAATGATGATTGTGGCTTCAAAATAAGATGTTGACCAAAAATTTTGACTTTTGACTGCCAAATGACCATTTTTCCCCTACAGTTGACTGTGGAGCTAATAGGGCTTTTGACTGTGCAACTTGATGCTATGAGTCTTGAAACTTGGCATGTAGATGCTTGACAATGTTTATGAGCATATGGGACTTGATTGAGCCCTTGAAAACCTCAACTTCCTTGCAGGAACCAAAACCCTAGTTTGACTGGCTTAGGAGGGTGGTTGACTGTGCAACCCTTGAGAGATCTTGAACAAATCTAGATGATGCCTGTCAAAACTTTGAAGAATATGGGAGGGCGAATTTTGGGGTACAACAGTTGCCCCTGTTCAATCTTCTTAGACCTGAGGATGTAGATTGGCTTGCATGCCTTTCGTGATCCGAAGGTGGAAGATGATTGAACACTAGAGTGCCCAGAAATTTGCACTCACATAGTAGAGTATCAGTAGTGTGATGTAGGGAATGGGCTTACAGATGCCATTTGGAGAGATGGTGGATAGGAGGATGGGCTTATAGATACCATCTGGAAGTGTGACAGCACCTTGTTGGGAATGGGCTTATAAATGCCATTTGGAACTGCAATGGATAGTTGAATCTGAATAAGAAATAGAATAGCTTCCATGTCTGGGGCATATCTAGTCTATATCTAATTGATGACGTCTGAACGAGTAGTAGAATGACCGCCGGGTCTGGGGTATATCCATACTGCATCTGAATGAGTGGCAGAATGTCATCCGAATTTGGATCGTATCTGGACTGAACAATAGAATAGCATCCGGGATGGAGCATCTCTAAGTTGTCTTTAGAAGTTTGAATCTGAATAAGCAATAGAATAACATTCGGGTCCAGAGCATCTCTGAGCTATTACTGGAGATAAAATCTGAATAAGCGAAAGAATAGCATCCGGGTCCGGAGCATCTCTTCGCTATCTCTGAATAAGCAAAAGAACAACATCCATCTCTGGAGCATTTCCCAGCTATATCTGAAAGGAAAATCTTGAATAAGCAAAAGAATAGCATCCATATCAGGAGCATTTCTTAGCTATCTCTGAGAGTAATACTGGAATGAGTATCAGAATGTCGCCATGTCTGGGTCGCATCTGAACCATCTCTAGAAGGGAATCTGGAATAAGCAATAGAATAGCATCCGTGTCCGGAGCATTTCTAAGCTATCTCTAGAAGGGAGTCTAGAATAAGTATCAGAATGTAGCCATGTCTGGATCGCATCTGAACCATCTCTGGACGGAATCTGGAATAAGTATCAGAATGTCGCCATGCATGGGTTGCATCTGAACAATCTCTAGAAGGAAATCTGAATAAGCAATAGAATAGCATCCGGATCTGGAGCATTTCCAAGCTATATCTGAAAAGAAACTCTTGAATAAGAAAAAGAATAACATCCATCTCTGGAGCATTTCTAAGCTATCTCTGAAGAGAAAATCTGAATAAGCAAAAGAACAGCATCCGTCTCTGGAGCATTTCCAAGCTATATCTGAAAAGAAACTCTTGAATAAGCAAAAGAATAGCATCCATATCTGGAGCATTTCCAAGCTATCTCTGAAAGGAAATCTGGAATAAGTATCATAACGTCGCCATGCCTGGGTCACATCTGAATTATCTCTAGAAGGAGTCTTGAATAAGCAAAAGAACAGCATCATATCTGGAGCATTTCCAAGCTATCTCTGAAAGGAAATCTGGAATAAGTATCAGAACGTCGCCATGCCTGGGTCACATCTGAACTATCTCTAGAAGGAGTCTCGAATAAGCAAAAGAACAGCATCCATATCTGGAGCATTTCCAAGCTATCTCTGAAAGTAAATCTGGAATAAGTATTAGAACGTCGCTGTTGTACCCCAAAATTTGCCCTCCCATATTCTCCAAGAAATTGCCAAGTCATGCTTCAAAATTCCCCAAGGGTTGCACAGTTCAAGAGCCTCCTGAACAGTCAAAATTAGGGTTTTGGTTCTGATCAAGAAAATGAAGTTTCCAAGGGTCCAATCAAGTCCCACATGCCTATAAATATGGTCAAGCATCCTCATACCAAGTTTCAAGACTTTCAGCACAAAATTGCACAGTCAAAACCCTAATTGCACTACAGTCAACTGTAGGGGCAAAATGGTCATTTGACAGTCAAAAGTTC
The DNA here is from genome assembly GCA_948472305.1 of Vicia faba. NCBI lineage: Eukaryota > Viridiplantae > Streptophyta > Magnoliopsida > Fabales > Fabaceae > Vicia > Vicia faba. The sequence goes on from OX451737.1 coordinate 316,804,127, forward strand.
AAATTTTTGGTCAACATCTCATTTTGAAGCCACAAACATCACTTGATCAATGCTTGATCATGATTCTCAAAGCTTGGCTCAAAAATCATTAAGATGCAAAAGTTTCCTTATTTGGACAGCTAAAAAAGTCAACTGTAAATTGACTAGGGCATAACTTTCACATGGATTATCAGAAAAATTCCATCCAAAGCTCATTTTGAAGAGAAAGACATTTCCTACAACTCCTCTTCATACTTTAAGTCCAAGAAATTATCTCACAAAAAGTTATCAATTTCAACATTATAGGTCATTTTCAAAAGTCAACAAAAAGGGACTTTAAGTCAAAGGCCATAACTTGAGATTGGTAAATCAAAGTGACATGGGACCAAAGACATTGGTTAGAGGACTCAAAGACCTTTCCAAAATGTCCAAGAACATGAGCAAAGCTTAAAAATTGAGCAATTTATGCCTTGTGGAAGTTGGGAAATTTTTGGATATTTTGAAAAGTCAACATTGATTCAAATGACCTAAAATTGCTAATGGGCCTCTTTTTCTTCCACAATTCATCATCCAAGGCATGTGCACGACCATTTGGCCCAAAGGGAAGTCTTTCTTCATTTTTATTTATTTATTTGGATTTTTATTATTAATAATTCATTTAAATTAAAATAAATACATGAAAAATACTAAACCTAGGTTTTAAATCTTTGTATGCATAATATATACTCAAGATTTCGTGTCTAACCAAATATAGAAAGAATCAATTGAATTGGTCATGATTTGGTAGCAAAAGCATGTGAAAAAGATTTGAAAATCATGGTTTAAAAATCAAATATCATATTCATCAATTCATGGATTTTGGATCAATTTTATTTGACCTAATCATTCATACACATATAAGGATGCAAACCCACATGCCTTTAGACTAGAAGCTGCGCTACAGACCAAGCACTAAACTTGAGTTTTTGGTTGAAAAATTGAAAACTGAAAACAAGGTTAGAGGACGATTCAAGGCAAAAGACTTGTGCCATCACCTTTCTGAAGCTTCAAGGAAGGATTTCCAATCAAAATCATTCATCCTAACATCAAGAATTGGTAAAACAAACGTGCCCTGTACAGAAGATTTCTTGCATTCGTACATCATGAATCATGCGTTTTTGGCACTTTTTAATGTTTGATTCATATTCATTGTTTGATTCTAATGCTAACCATGTAAATTAATTGTGTTTTTGAGCGTTGTACACGATTCCACCATTAACAATATTTAGGATTTTGCAAGCTTCAATTTAGGCGTTTCCAAATGCTGTAAAATTAGAATCTCACAGTGCCATAGATGAATCAAGCATGCTTGGACGAAGACAATGGCACCCTCGCGCCTAATTTATGTGGCCGGACGGCCTGTTCGCTATTTTTTGTAAAGGTACTTTCTGGAACGGTGTAAAAACCGTTGCCAATGTTTTGTGTTTCAGGAAAAAATAAAGCAACGAAGAAGATGACCCCTGTGGCGCTCGATGATTGGCCTATTTGAATTTCACGCTAATTCTCCACTAACGCGTTATTTTGTTTTTATAAATTTTGTTTGTTATTTAATCTACAAAGAAACAAAGTAGCTCCACTGGCAGGCATAAGCGTTGGTAACGTTCAGGACCTGGGTTCGATCCCAGGTCCCCACCCCCTTTCATATTTTTCTTCATTTAATGTTCATATGCAATTTCAGCATCAAGGACCACCATGCGTCCACAATTTCTGGCGTGCCACTTGGCCAATGATGCCAATCCAAGGGATCAGATCTGATGGACACCATAGGCACTAGTCAACGGAGCTACACGCTAATCAGAAAGTCTACCAGGCCTGAAGATCATTGGGCCCAGGTTGCTAAAGTTTCACCTCACAATTGGGGGCAGACCCCCCTAGGTTTGCAAAATTTTTTTACATTCTTTCTTTTTCATTATTTCTACTTTCTTTTAATTATTGTTTTTAATTAATTTAATATTGTCATAATATATAAAAAACACCAAAAAAATCAGAAAAGATAAAAAATAATAAATATTTTTATTTTAGTATTTTTGTAAATAAATTGCATTAATTCACTTAGTTTTAATTTAGGGTTTAATCTTAACATTTTTTAATAAAAATCTAAAATTGGTAGAATTAGGGTTCATAATCATTTTTATCCTTTTTTTTTATTTTCTTTCATAATAATTAAATATTTCCTATTATTTATTTTTATAATTAAATGGCATGTATATAATTAGGTTAAATGTTAGGTTAAAATTTAATCTTTTCTTAATAAACTAAAAACAACTAGAATTAGGGTTAGCATTTTATTTTAATTAATTCTTTTTCATAAAAAAATCATAAAAATACAAAAATACCAAAGACAAATTTCTTTTCCTTTTAATTTTATTAATTTAATAATCGTTTAATTTAATTTAGTTAAAAAGGGTCTAACGCCCTCGTTTCAACTTTAATTCCAATTCGCATATTTATTTATTTATTTATTTTATTCTTTATAATATTTATGTATCTCTCCCAAGGCCATGTAACATTTTAATCTTTCGCATTTTTAATTCTTTATTTCTCTGTCAAATCGGGTTCTGGAAATTTTGGCGATGTGGACCCGCGCCTTTTGTAATAGCTTAGAATTTTATTTCTTTTCGCACTTTTAACTATTAATCAAGGCATGCAAGAATGAATGACAACAAATAAAAACAAACGATAGATCACTTTGACATGACAAGATAAAATATCTGAAACGACACACGAATCACACACCACCCCTAGGGTACGCCTCACTGTTGCCTTGCCTCGAAAGGTGATCGTCGAGTAGAGGATGTCTTAGTAAGTCCTCATGATCCGAGAACCTGGAATGAGGGTAGCTTCTAAGGTGTCTTCCCATTGCTCTGGTGATCACCATGTCCCGAACCTCGAATTGACCCGAACACCTCCAACGGTGGTGCTACCTACCTCTCAATGGTGGGATGGCACCACTTTAAAGGACATTTACACAGACGAATTCCTTAGGGTAGGTAGACGACTCTAGATACTTTCTCTAATTTCAAAACAAATCAAAAATACTTTTCACACCGACACCTTTTCAAAAAGCTTTCGAAAGCAATTTTTTAAACACTCTTGAGGACTGATACAAGAGTCGAACTGGAATTTTCAAAGAAACTTTTTTAAAACCCACAGTTGAAAAGCAAACAAACCATTTTTGAAAACACAATGAGCAAGTATCTAAGAGCCCATGGATAACCATGGATAGAAAGGGTTCTAACACCTTCCCTTTCTATAACCTACCTCCCGAACCGAGAGCAATCTCTTTAAGGAATTTTTCTGTGCTTTTGTCCTTTCCATTTGGAGAAAATAAAAGACGGTGGCGACTCTTGCTTCTGCGACATTTCGCGAACCAACATTAAACAGTCAGTTCCAGATCCACCGATCACAGAACTGGCGACTCTGCTGGGGACTTAACTTAAAGTGAGGTGTACCTTAGGGTTAGTTCATAACTGTGTTTTCAATTGCTTTCCTTGTTTGCTTTAAATTGTGGGACTGTCTTGGGAGTTTTATAGATCCTAACCCGGATCTGGGGATACCTTCTTAGAAAGTAGCAACAAGGCTGTGAGGGAACTGTGCGGGGTATACCGACATGGTTGAAACAATCTGGTACATTGATGTGGCACTTTGGTGCGTACCGGTAACCCTTGAGTTCAGTCAAGGAGAGTACGGGGCCTCCGCGTGGTGTCGTGAAGCATCAATAGACCTTAGGAACCTTAATTGAACTATCTTGGCCTCTTTAGGGTAGTGAGATAACTGACTTTGGTGCAGTCCGAGGTTGGTTGATACTCGATACTACACTCAATTGAGGGTTGCTTTCCTGGAATATTTCGGTCGCCAGTTCAGTGGCTAAATCGAAACAATGAACAATGAAAGCAATCCAGTGATATTGGGACCCTTAGAACCCGGTTACTTCTAATAGGACAGGTTGAGCCCACCAACTTCAAGAGGGTAATACCCAGACCCCATGCTGGCCTAAACTCTAAGGGTTTCTCTTGTGTGACTTGTGTGCCTTCGTACTTGACTATTTGCATGCTTGTTGTTTGACACTTGAGCTTCTTGCAGGTTTTGTTTGTAGTCCTTAATTAGGACTCATAACAAGGTCTACCGAGTTTCTTGCAGGTTTCGTTTATAGTCCTTAATCAGGACTCATGACAGGTTTTACTTGAGTTTGCTTGCAGGTTTTGTTTATAGTCCTTAATTGGGACTCATAACAGGGTTACCTACATTACCCCATGCATCATGACATCATACCATTGCATACATCCTAACCCATTTCAAGGATCTCTAAGGCTTGTGATGCAGGTCATGATAAATCAAACACCTAGCAAGGGGCAGAGAGGATTTATTTTCCTCTAGCCAAAGCTGTCAGGGGCTATGACCCACTTGATATGGTGAGCTCTGACTCTTGAAGAAGGTTCCCTTAACCAAGGTTGTTTGGAAATCAAAACCAGACATGATGACTAAAGTCAGGGGCTATGACCCACTGGATATGGTGAGCCTTTGACCCTTGAAGAAGAATTCTCAACAACACGGGTGTCCTTCAATCAAGCTATAAATTCCAATGCTAGCAATTTTCTTGTTTACCCTGCGAGGTCCTTGAAAACATTACATGCATATCATACACATCATTGCATAGAAGGTATCCTTGTTGCAGGTCACTTACCCTTCTCGCTGTTTATTTCAGCAATGGCTTCCCAACAAGATAACCAGGCCATTCTGGCTCAAGAGACTCAGTTTGGGGAAATCCTCCTGAATCTATCCAAGGGGCAGGAGGAGCTAAGGACACTTCTCATGGGGACTTTTGTCAAGAACAGTGCTGAGGATGAAAGGCTGAAACACCTGCAAGCTGAGGTGGATGCATTGAAAATCCAGATGCTGGGGCAGGTGACTGCTATTCAAGGGTTAGCTCAAAGACAAGATGAGCTCGGGGTTCTCGTCAACCAACTGCTTCAGAATAACCAACTGGGGCAAACATCTAAGGGTAAAAGGCCAGTCATCATCCAATCATCCTTGAGACAAGGGGATAAGAGGAAAGCTCCTCAAATGGCTCCAGTACCACAAACTCAGCAGCAACTTCACCAGCTTCAGCCAGACAAGCCCAGAAGGCAATTCACCCAGCTCAACATGTCGTTGTTTCAAGCCTTCCAACGCCTGCTGAGATTGAATCTGATCACATTAAGGGCTCATCCCCGGAACCAGAACACAGCATCTCCTGTCTATGATCCTAATAAAAGGTGTGCCTACCACTCTGCCTGTCCAGGACATGATACAAATGAGTGTTGGGCTCTGAAGAATAAAATTCAAGACCTGATTGATGAAGGGGCACTGGAGTTCACACAAGATGGTCAGGCTGAATTTTTCTACCATCCCTCCAAGACTCACCAGTTGAAGTAACAGGCCCTGAGAAGAAAAAACTTTTGTTCATTTGAATTCAAGTTGTAATTTTCTTTTGATTGTTCAAACATTTACTCATGTTAAACATCGTTATTTCATTAATGCATCGCATATGTCTGTTTTGAAGCAATATATTCGTATTCACTATACGCAAATTATTTTCATATTTTTTCTGATGATCAACTCTTGGTTAATAATGCTAAGCCTCTTGAGGGAGGATGACAAAAACGATACCATAATGTACAGTATGCTTTTGAACAGACCCCGCTGATGAGGTACAGGCATTGTTTCAATTCCTAAACACTGGAGTTATAAGGATGATAATCCCTCGTCAACCCCTCTGAGCCAAAGAAGTAGGAGTTTTTCTTTTCGAAATTTAAAACCCTTAATCATAACCTGGGGCAGGGTAGTCTCTCAGTTGATCCAAGTGCATGACGAATGGTACCAAAGAGGTCCTTACAAAACGAAGAAAGACAGTGATGGTTCCGAATACTCAATAAAGAAAGGCAGTCATTATCTCAAAAAAAAATAAAAAAACCCATTAAGTCAAAACCCATGAAGGAGACTTACAAAACTGGGGCATCCCGCTGACTGTAATTCCCAAAAAAGAAACAGTTCAGGCAAAAAAGAAAGAGATAACAAAAATCAGACAAGAAAGAGGTCTTACAAACCCTCAACAAAAAGGAATGACTGCCTATTCAAAATAAGTTATCAACATCCGAATCATCACCGGAAAATCAGAGCAAAGACTCAAATAAGGTCTAACGCACGATCAGCTGAGTTTAGGATTGAAGAACATCACGAAGAGCGGGTGGGTACAAATAATTTGAGCCTTTATCCTTTGTTTCTTAAAACCGTGAACCATGCCACGCTATAACCCTTAAAAGTCCTAGCTGAAGCATGGGTTAGTTCGAAAGCATGCTGTTACGAAAGGTATCCTGACTCCTGAAGGCCTACGGTAAATACGGAGTTGACATCACGTTTTACAAACATTCAATTGTTTTATGAAAAAGAATGCATTTTCAAAATCTTCAAGACAGACATAAGCTTTGCATTTTTGATATAACATTGTTTACATATGACTATTTGTTTGAATAGCAGGGAAATTCGCACGATGAAAGCCTAGTGAACATAAGCACTTCCAATCAAGGGGCATGGCATGACTATTGTCCATCATCTGGGGCAGTTAAGTCAAGATTCGGAGAATCTCTCAAAGGCCAAATAGCCTGGGGCATATCTCCTCCTGAGTCACTTGGGGCATTCCAACAACAAATCTTGCCTGATCAAATACCTTCTGGTGGCATGGCAAAACACTTCTAACAGGGGCAATTCCCTACATTCTGAGCACAGACATAGTCGAAAAGATACTATGCAAAATCAAAGACCCGCTAGGTTGACACACCTAGGCAAAAGTAAGGGCTTCCCGGCGAACCAAAAGGGTTCGGGCAAAAATAAGGGATGAAATGAAAAATCTGCACACCCGGCAAGTCGAAAACCTGAAAAGGCGGCTTGGGCAAAAATGGGTATCCCGGTGGACTGAAAACCCGAAAGGGCGGTCCAGGCAAAAGTTAGGGATTAAAACGTACGACTATGTCCTGTCATCCTGTCACCTGCCTACCAGAAGAAGGTTTGTCCATCAACAACTATCAGCACCTCACAGGTTTTCCTCTCCCACCTCAGAAACAGGGGCAATAAAGAGTTGTCTGAGCAGTCCAATTGTTCTGTCCTCCAAGGTATCAAAGAGGGTTCAACCAGTACATCCCAATTCCCCAGAGAGTGAGCTAGCAAGTCAATACACTCTCCTCAAGCAAAGTTATCAAATCTTAAGGAAGTTGGGTATCCTCCGGCAGATATCAACATTCCCTAGCAGCATATATATCCTTAACAAGCATCCCCGGCAGTCTTAATCTAAAGGTTGTTCCCCGGCGGTATTTCAAACATTCAACAGAGACCCTTCCAATACAATTCAAAACTTCCCCAAGAGAGTCCAACCCAGTGTCCCCAGAAAGTTGGAATCCATCTCCCCAAGCAGTAAGCGTATCCCCAGTAGATTCTGGAAGCTTATCCCCGCAGGACACGAACGCGTCTCCCGGCTTTATTCAAAGAGTTATTTCCTTACTAGGATATAACTGGGTTATCCTCAGCCAAAAGCCACGGAAAGGTCGTCATCAACACAGTTCTTCCTTATCCCCAGCGAAGTCTATCAACACTTCCAACACAACAATGGTATCCCCAGCAAGTTATTATCAACAATTCAACAAAGTACGTCTCTCCCCACAGAGTATTGCTTCCCAGCAAGGTCGCTAGAGTACTTTTCTCCCCGCAGAGTAATCCATTCGCCAAGTTTATTCCCCAACGGAGTCATCTTCTCCTACCGGTATTCTTGCAACTATCATCCCCAGCGGAAGCAAAATCCATTCTCCAACATCAGCCCAGGAGTGACTTCCCGGCACCCGTCAAGGATTTACTTTCCTAGACGAAAACATACATTCGTAAACATCACATACATCATTATAGCATGCATATACGCATCATGAACATACAATATCACTTATTCAGAGGGCATCCCGCATGTCATACAACATGACATCGCATACAACTAACGCTTGTCTTTTCAGGACAAAAGTACAAAATTGATTACCATCAATGGTCGCAACTAAAGATCCGATTCCTGAATCTTGCCAGGGTGTATCCGTTGATGACTAATATTACCAGATCCGATTCCTGTATCTTGCCAGGGTGTGTCTGAAGAGTTCGAGGATCCGATACCTGAATCTTGCCAGGGCGTATCCGTTGAAGACTAGCATTACCAGATCCGATTCCTGTATCTTGCCAGGGTGTGTCTGAAGAGTTCGAGGATCCGATACCTGAATCTTGCCAGGGTGTATCTGTTGAAGACTAGCATTACCAGATCCGATTCCTGTATCTTGCCAGGGTGTGTCTGAAGAGTTCGAGGATCCGATACCTGAATCTTGCCAGGGTGTATCCGTTGAAGACTAGCATTACCAGATCCAATTCCTGTATCTTGCCAGGGTGTGTCTGAAGAGTTCGAGGATCCGATACCTGAATCTTGCCAGGGTGTATCCGTTGAAGACTAACATTACCAGATCCGATTCCTGTATCTTGCCAGGGTGTGTCTGAAGAGTTCGAGGATCCGATACCTGAATCTTGCCAGGGTGTATCCGTTGAAGACTAGCATTACCAGATCCGATTCCTGTATCTTGCCAGGGTGTGTCTGAAGAGTTCGAGGATCCGATACCTGAATCTTGCCAGGGTGTATCCGTTGAAGACTAGCATTACCAGATCCGATTCCTGTATCTTGCCAGGGTGTGTCTGAAGAGTTCGAGGATCCGATACCTGAATCTTGCCAGGGTGTATCCGTTGAAGACTAACATTACTAGATCTGATTCCTGTATCTTGCCAGGGTGTGTCTGAAGAGTTCGAGGATCCGATACCTGAATCTTGCCAGGGTGTATCCGTTGAAGACTAGAATTACCAGATCCGATTCCTGTATCTTGCCAGGGTGTGTCTGAAGAGTTTGAGGATCTGATACCTGAATCTTGCCAGGGTGTATCCGTTGAAGACTAGCATTACCAGATCCGATTCCTGTATCTTGCCAGGGTGTGTCTGAAGAGTTCGAGGATCCGATACCTGAATCTTGCCAGGGTGTATCCGTTGAAGACTAGCATTATCAGATCTAATTCCTGTATCTTGCCAGGGTGTGTCTGAAGAGTTCGAGGATCCGATGCCTGAATCTTGCCAGGGTGTATCCATTGAAGACTAACATTACCAAGATCTGATTCCTGTATCTTGCCAGGGTGTGTCTGAAGAGTTCGAGGATCCGGTGCCTGAATCTTGCCAGGGTGTATCCGTTGAAGACTAACATTACCAGACTCGATTCATGTATCTCGCCAGGGCACGTCTGAAGGATTCGAAGATCCGATTCCTGTAACCAGTCAGGACATATCTACACAAAGCATCTGAAGACCAGCTCCTGCAACAGGTCAGGTACTCATTTTTCTTTTGCAGGTACGCAAGTTCTCGCTAAGGAATCTCTCACGCGATCAACATCCAGATGGCATCTATAAGCCCATCATCCTATTCATCAATCTCTAAATGGCATCTATAAGCCCATTCCATCATCACACTGCTACTATGTGAGTGCAAATTTCTGGGCACTCTAGTGTTCAATCATCTTCCACCTTCGGATTACGAAAGGCACGTCAGCCAATCTGCATCCTCAGGTCTAAGAAGATTGAACAGGGGCAACTGTTGTACCCCAAAATTTTCCCTCCCATATTCTCCAAGAAATTGCCAAGTCATGCTTCAAAATTCCCCAAGGGTTGCACAGTTCAAGAGCCTCCTGAACAGTCAAAATTAGGGTTTTGGTTCTGATCAAGAAAATGAAGTTTCCAAGGGTCCAATCAAGTCCCACATGCCTATAAATATGGTCAAGCATCCTCATACCAAGTTTCAAGACTTTCAGCACAAAATTGCACAGTCAAAACCCTAATTGCACTACAGTCAACTGTAGGGGCAAAATGGTCATTTGACAGTCAAAAGTTCAAATTTTTGGTCAACATCTCATTTTGAAGCCACAAACATCACTTGATCAATGCTTGATCATGATTCTCAAAGCTTGGCTCAAAAATCATTAAGATGCAAAAGTTTCCTTATTTGGACAGCTAAAAAAGTCAACTGTAAATTGACCAGGGCATAACTTTCACATGGATTATCAGAAAAATTCCATACAAAGCTCATTTTGAAGAGAAAGACATTTCCTACAACTCCTCTTCATACTTCAAGTCCAATAAATTCTCTCACAAAAAGTTATCAATTTCAACATTATAGGTCATTTTCAAAAGTCAACAAAAAGGGACTTTAAGTCAAAGGCCATAACTTGAGATTGGTAAATCAAAGTGACATGGGACCAAAGACATTGGTTAGAGGACTCAAAGACCTTTCCAAAATGTCCAAGAACATGAGCAAAGCTTAAAAATTGAGCAATTTATGCCTTGTGGAAGTTGGGAAACTTTTGGATATTTTGAAAAGTCAACATTGATTCAAATGACCTAAAATTGCTAATGGGCCTCTTTTTCTTCCACAATTCATCATCCAAGGCATGTGCACGACCATTTGGCCCAAAGGGAAGTCTTTCTTCATTTTTATTTATTTATTTGGATTTTTATTATTAATAATTCATTTAAATTAAAATAAATACATGAAAAATACTAAACCTAGGTTTTAAATCTTTTTATGCATAATATATACTCAAGATTTCGTGTCTAACCAAATATAGAAAGAATCAATTGAATTGGTCATGATTTGGTAGCAAAAGCATGTGAAAAAGATTTGAAAATCATGGTTTAAAAATCAAATATCATATTCATCAATTCATGGATTTTGGATCAATTTTATTTGACCTAATCATTCATACACATATAAGGATGCAAACCCACATGCCTTTAGACTAGAAGCTGCGCTACAGACCAAGCACTAAACTTGAGTTTTTGGTTGAAAAATTGAAAACTGAAAACAAGGTTAGAGGACGATTCAAGGCAAAAGACTTGTGCCATCACCTTTCTGAAGCTTCAAGGAAGGATTTCCAATCAAAATCATTCATCCTAACATCAAGAATTGGTAAAACGAACGTGCCCTGTACAGAAGATTTCTTGCATTCGTACATCATGAATCATGCGTTTTTGGCACTTTTTAATGTTTGATTCATATTCATTGTTTGATTCTAATGCTAACCATGTAAATTAATTGTGTTTTTGAGCGTTGTACACGATTCCACCATTAACAATATTTAGGGTTTTGCAAGCTTCAATTTAGGCGTTTCCAAATGCTGTAAAATTAGAATCTCACAGTGCCATAGATGAATCAAGCATGCTTGGACGAAGACAATGGCACCCTCGCGCCTAATTTATGTGGCCGGACGGCCTGTTCGCTATTTTTTGTAAAGGTACTTTCTGGAACGGTGTAAAAACCGTTGCCAATGTTTTGTGTTTCAGGAAAAAATAAAGCAACGAAGAAGATGACCCATGTGGCGCTCGATGATTGGCCTATTTGAATTTCGCGCTAATTCTCCACTAACGCGTTATTTTATTTTTATAAATTTTGTTTGTTATTTAATCTACAAAGAAACAAAGTAGCTCCACTGGCAGGCATAAGCGTTGGTAACGTTCAGGACCTGGGTTCGATCCCAGGTCCCCACCCCCTTTCATATTTTTCTTCATTTAATGTTCATATGCAATTTCAGCATCAAGGACCACCATGCGTCCATAATTTCTGGCGTGCCACTTGGCCAATGATGCCAATCCAAGGGATCAGATCTGATGGACACCATAGGCACTAGTCAACGGAGTTACACGCTAATCAGAAAGTCTACCAGGCCTGAAGATCATTGGGCCCAGGTTGCTAAAGTTTCACCTCACAATTGGGGGCAGACCCCCCTAGGTTTGCAAAATTTTTTTACATTCTTTCTTTTTCATTATTTCTACTTTCTTTTAATTATTGTTTTTAATTAATTTAATATTGTCATAATATATAAAAAACACCAAAAAAATCAGAAAAGATAAAAAATAATAAATATTTTTATTTTAGTATTTTTGTAAATAAATTGCATTAATTCACTTAGTTTTAATTTAGGGTTTAATCTTAACATTTTTTAATAAAAATCTAAAATTGGTAGAATTAGGGTTCATAATCATTTTTATCCTTTTTTTTTTATTTTCTTTCATAATAATTAAATATTTCCTATTATTTATTTTTATAATTAAATGGCATGTATATAATTAGGTTAAATGTTAGGTTAAAATTTAATCTTTTCTTAATAAACTAAAAACAACTAGAATTAGGGTTAGCATTTTATTTTAATTAATTCTTTTTCATAAAAAATCATAAAAATACAAAAATACCAAAGACAAATTTCTTTTCCTTTTAATTTTATTAATTTAATAATCGTTTAATTTAATTTAGTTAAAAAGGGTCCAACGCCCTCGTTTCAACTTTAATTCCAATTCGCATATTTATTTATTTATTTATTTTTTATTCTTTATAATATTTATGTATCTCTGCCAAGGCCATGTAACATTTTAATCTTTCGCATTTTTAATTCTTTATTTCTCTATCAAATCGGGTTCTGGAAATTTTGGCGATGTGGACCCGCGCCTTTTGTAATAGCTTAGAATTTTATTTCTTTTCGCACTTTTAACTATTAATCAAGGCATGCAAGAATGAATGACAACAAATAAAAACAAACGATAGATCACTTTGACATGACAAGATAAAATATCTGGAACGACACACGAATCACACACCACCCCTAGGGTACGCCTCACTGTTGCCTTGCCTCGAAAGGTGATCGTCGAGTAGAGGATGTCTTAGTAAGTCCTCATGATCCGGGAACCTGGCATGAGGGTAGCTTCTAAGGTGTCTTCCCATTGCTCTGGTGATCACCATGTCCCGAACCTCGAATTGACCCGAACACCTCCAACGGTGGTGCTACCTACCTCTCAATGGTGGGATGGCACCACTTTAAAGGACATTTACACAGACGAATTCCTTAGGGTAGGTAGACGACTCTAGATACTTGCTCTAATTTCAAAACAAATCAAAAATACTTTTCACACCGACACCTTTTCAAAAAGCTTTCGAAAGCAATTTTTCAAACACTCTTGAGGACTGATACAAGAGTCGAACTGGAATTTTCAAAGAAACTTTTTTAAAACCCACAGTTGAAAAGCAAACAAACCATTTTTGAAAACACAATGAGCAAGTATCTAAGAGCCCATGGATAACCATGGATAGAAAGGGTGCTAACACCTTCCCTTTCTATAACCTACCTCCCGAACCGAGAGCAATCTCTTTAAGGAATTTTTCTGTGCTTTTGTCCTTTCCATTTGGAGAAAATAAAAGACAGTGGCGACTCTTGCTTCTGCGACATTTCGCGAACCAGCGTTAAACAGTCAGTTCCAGATCCACCGATCACAGTCGCCATGCCTGGGTCACATCTGAACTATCTCTAGAAGGAGTCTTGAATAAGCAAAATAACAGCATCCATATCTGGAGCATTTCCCCGCTATATCTGAAAGGAAACTCTTGAATAAGCAAAAGGACATCATCCATATTTGGAGCATTCCCAAGCTATCTCTTTAATGTAGATATGCCCTGTCTAGATACAGGTATCGAATCCACAATCAATCGCTCACAGATATGCCCTGGCTAGATACAAGTATCGAATCTGGAACTGCGACAGTTGATGGTAATCATCTTTGGATTGACCTTTTTCCTGAAAAGGTAAAACATCAGTTGTATGCAATGTCATGATGTATGAAATGCATGGTGTCATGATTGTTCTCAGGGAGAAGTGAGATTGTGTTGTATGATGCGTATGCATGCTATAATGTATGAAGATGTGATGTTCATGAATGTATCTTCGTCTGGGAAAGTAAATCCTTGACGCATGCCGGGAAGTTGAATCCTGGGCTGATGTTGAAGAACAGAGTTCTTCGTTTCCGCTGGGGATGATGATTACAAGAATAAACCGGTAGGAGAAGATGACTCTGTTGGGGAATAAACTTGTTGGAGAGATTACTCTGCGGGGAGTCACTCTGTGGAAAGAGACACTTCGCTGAGGTTTTGATGATAACTCCGCTGGGGATACTGTTGGTGAGTTATGTTAGAAGATTTGATGAACTCCGTTGGGGGATAGGAAGAACTTCGCCGAGGACGATCTTTCCGCGGTTTTTAGCTGAGGATAACCCAGTTATAAGCTCCGGTGGAGAATAACCTTTGAATAAAAAAGTCTGGGAGATGTGTTCGTGCTCTGTAGGGGATAAGCTTCCAGAATCTACTGGGGATAAGCTTCCTACTGGGGAGATTGATTGAACTCTCTTGGGGAGATCTTTTGAGACTGTACTGGGGAAGTGGCTCCACTGGGTGTCTAGTATTCCGCCGGGGAACAATCTTAGAATAAGACTGCCGGGGATGCTTGTTTAGGAACAACTGTATACTCCGCTGGGGAATATTGAGATTTTCTGGGGATACCCAACTTCCTTAAGGCTGACAGTAGACTAACTCTGCCTGGGGAGAGTGTTGCTGACTTGCTGGAAATACTGTGCCTTGTTAGGGCTGACGGGAGACCAACTCTGCTCGAGGAGAGTATTGCTGATTCTGTCTTACTCTGCGGGGAGTGAAGGTATCTTGGTCACGTTCTTCAGCTGAAACTACCTTAGTACCTTGGCGCACAGAGCAACTAGATCGCTTAGACAACTCATATTGCCCCTGTTTCTGTGGGAGAAGATACCTGTGGAGGTGCTTGATGACTGTCGATTGACAAATCTTCTTCTGGTAGGCAAGTGACAGGATGACGAGACATAGTCGTACGCTTTTGATCCCTAACTTTTGCCTGGACCGCCCTTTCGGGTTTTCAGTCCACCGGGATACCCATTTTTGCCCAAGCCGCCTTTTCAGGTTTTCGACTTGCCGGGTGTACAGATTTTCCTATTTCATCCCTTATTTTTAGCCGAACCCTTTTGGTTTGCCGGGAAGCCCTTATTTTTTCCTAGGTGTGTCAACCTAGCGGGTCTTTAATTATGCGCAATATTTTTTCGACTATGTCTGTGCTCTCAGGATGTAGGGAGGTGCCCCTGTCAATAGTGTTGCGTTGCCCTACTACCAGAAGATCTTCGTTTGATCGTCCAATGCCCCAAGTGATCCAGATGGAGATTTGCCCCAAGTTGGTTGGCCTTTTGAGAGATTCTCCGAATCTTGACTTAACTGCCCCAGATAATAGACCATGATCATGTCTGCCCCTTGGTTGGAAGTACTTTTGTTCATTAGACATTCGTCGTGCGAACTTCTATGCTGTTCAAACAAATAGTCATATGCAGACAATGTTATTTAAAAATGCAAAGCTTATGTCTGTCTTAAAGTTGTTTTTTTTTTTTGAAAATGTACTTTTTTAGTAAAACAAGCAAGTTTTGTAAAACGTGATGTCCACTCGTTATTTTACCGCAAGCCTTAAGGAGTCAGGATACCTTTCGTAACCGTATGCTTTCGAACTAAACCATGCTTCAGCTAGGGCTTTTAAGGGTTGTGACGTGGCCTGGTTCATGGTTTAAGAAACAAAGGATAGAGGCTCAAATCATATTTGTACCCACCCGCTCTTCATGATGTTCTTCAAACCTAAACTCAGCTGATTGTGCGTTCGACCTTGTTTGAGTCTTTGTCCTGATATTCTGGTGATGGTTCGAATGTTGACAATTTATTTTGATTAGGCAGTCATTCCTTTTTGTTGATGGTTTTTGTGACCTCTTTCTTTTTTTTATATTTTATTATCCCTATTTTTGCCTGAACTGTTCCTTTTATGATCACAGTCAGCGGGATGCCTCAGTTTTGTAAGTCTCCTTCATAGGTTTTGACTTATCGGGTTTTTGTTTTGGGGAGATAATGATTGCACGTCTTTATGACTATTCGGAACCATCATTGTCTTTGATTTTAACAGGACTCCTTTGGTGCCATTCGTTGTGCACTTGGATCAACTGAGAGAACTACCCTGCCCCAGGTTATGATTAAGGGTTTTAATTTTCGAAAAGAAAAACTCCTACTTCTTTGGCTCAAAGGGGTTTGACGAGGGATTATCTTCCTTATAACTCCAGTGTTTAGGGGTTGAAACAATGCCTGTACCTCATCAGCGGGGTCTGTTCAAAAGCATACTGTAGATTGTGGTATCGTTTTTGTCATCCTCCCTTAAGAGGCTTAGAATTATTAACCGAGCGTTGATCATCACAAAAAAATATGAAGGCAATTTGAATATAGTGAAAATAATTGGATTAATTCAAAAACAGACATATGTAGTGCATTAATGAAATAAAAGAGTTTGCTATGACATTAATTGTTCGTATAAGCAAAAAAATTACAACTCGGAAATTCAAATAAACAAAAGCCTTCAATGGTTGGGCAAAGGAGCAGTGATTATGTTTGGAGTCTCTGGTGCTTCAAACTGAATCTCTCCGGCGTCAATCATGTCTTGAATCTTGTTCTTCATAGGCCAGCAGTTCTCCGTAGTATGCCCCGGGCTATCAGAGTGGTATGCGCACCTATCGTTGGGATGATAGTTAGGAGCAGAAGTGTTTGGATTCCGGAGAGGAGCCCTTAAGGTAATCAGCCTTGCCTTCAACATTTGCTGTAGAGCTTGATCCAGTGACATGTTGATCTTAGTGAACTGTCTCTTGGGTGCGACCTCCTTACGTTGCTGCCCCTGTCCTTGTTGAGCAGGCCTAGGATTAAAGATCTGGGTTGCCCTTACATGTTGATCATGGCGACCCTTTTTACTATGCACAGAATTGGACTCCCTCTTCCCATTGTAAGGCTTTTTATGAGCATCTGCAGGTGCAGCTTCTTGAATCTTTCCAGCCTTGATACCAGCTTCAATCCTCTCCCCGGTCAAGATCAAATATGTAAACCCAGCAGAAGAATTCCCAATCAGATGGTTGAAGAAAGGACCAGACAGGGTCCCCAAGAACATGTCGACGAGTTCACGGTCAGTCAGCGGTGGTTGCACCCTTCCAGCCAGGTCTCTCCACCTTTGCGCATACTCCTTAAAGCCTTCACCCGTCCCCAGTGACATACCCTGGAGTTGGGTACGCGTAGGAGCGAGGTCGGCATTATACTGATACTGCTTATAAAAATCAGTTGCCAAGTCCTCCCAGTTACGAATAGTGGTTCCATCCAGCTGATAGAACCATTTGAGTTGAGTCCCTGAAAGACTCTCCTGGAAGAAATGGATCCATAGATTCTTGTCTGCCGTGTAGGGCCGAATCTTCCTTGCGTAGGAACGGAGGTGCAACTTAGGACAGGAAGCCCCGTCGTACTTTACAAAGGCAGGTGCCTTGAACTTGTGAGGGATCACCACCCCAGAAGATAAACCTAGGTCCCCAAAGTCCAGCCCAGGCACACGTTGAATCTCCATAGCATTCAACCGGTCTTCCAGCTGTTTGTACCTATCCTCCGCAGGAGGGTACTGTTCATCATTGAAATCTGTCTCGGTGTCAGAGACTACGGGACTAGGAACCCTTCCCTCTTGGTGACTGCCTTCCCCAACAGATGGAGTAGTCCGTTCAGCTTCATTTTGCATTGTATTCCCAGATCTACGTCTAGGGTTGAACAAAACAGTCCTCTTCTTCTTTTTCTTCAAAAGCAGAGTCTTCAATTCCTGTTGTCCTTGGGCTAAGCTCATGACTAGCTCCTGGAACTGGGCGTTCTGGGCCTGGAGGGCCTTGATAGCTTGTCCATTGGATGATTCAGGATTCATGATGACTGCTGAAATAAACAGCGAAGAAGGTAAGTGACCTGTACCAAGGGTACCTGTTATGCAATGATGTGTATGTATGCATGTAATGTTTTCAAGAATCTCGCGGGGTAAACAAGAAAATTGTTAGAATTTGAATTTTGTAGCTTGATGGAATGAACTTCATTTTGTTGAGAGTCCTTCTTCAAGAGTCAAGGCTCACCATATCGAGTGGGTCATAGCCCCTGACTCAAGTTATCAACCTTGGCTAGAGGAAAATAAATTCCCTTTGCCCCTTTCTAGACATGTTGGTTAATCATGACCTGCATCACAGCCCCTTGATATCCTTGAAATGGATTAGTCCTTATGAAGGATGTATGCAATGGTATGATGTTATGCTATGCATGGAGTGATGTAAGTAGGCCTTGTAATGAGTCCCAATTAAGGACTGTAAACAAAACCTGCAAGGAACTCATGTTGTTAGATAACAAGCATGCAAGTAGTCAAGTTTGAAAGCACACAAGTCACACAAGACAGCCCTTAGAGTTTAGGTTAGCATGAAGTTTGGGGTACTACCCTCTTTCAGTTTCGTTGGTTAAGACCTGTCCTATCAAAAGTAACCGGGTTCTAGAGGATCCCAATATCACTGACTACCCTCAATCGGTCATAACTCCAGCGTCGCAATCTTTTCTTGCAGCCAGAACCATCTCAAGAGTTTAGACTCAATGGGTGTAGCATACTGCTACTGTTCTATGGCCAAGTTGGGTCAATTTAGGGTTCTAAGGTCGGTTGGTGCTTAATGACTCCTCAGAAGACCCATATTCTCCTCGTTGCAACACAAGGGATATCGGTACGGACCAAGGTGCCACACTAACGTAGCCACTGCTTCACCCGTGTCGGTCTACGCCGGACAGGTCCCTCACAGCTTATGCTACCTAAAAGGGTATCCCCAGATCCGGGTTAGGATCTATGAAACTCCGATGCAAAGCCCACAAATATAAAGCAATCAAAGCAAAGCAATTGAAAACATAAGTATGATCTAATCCTAAGGTACACCTCACTTTTATATTCCCCAGCAGAGTCGCCAGTTCTGTGATCGGTGGAAATGAGAACTGACTGTTTTTTAGCTGGTTTCGCGAAATGTCACGGTAAGCAAGAGTCGCCACCGTCTTTTATGTTCTCCAACATGGAAAGGACAAAAGCACAGCAAAATTCCTTATTCGAGAATGTTTCTCGGTTCGGGAGGTAGATTTATAGAAAGGGAAGGTGTTAGCACCCTTTCTATCCGTGGTTATCCACGGGCTCTTAGGTACTTGCTCTTATGTTTTCAAAAGTTGTTTGCTTTTCAAGTGTGTGTGGGTTACAAACCGTGTGACTTGTGTGCTTCAATTCTGATGGTGTTAGGGCTTGTTTGTGCTTGCAAATCGTCCCTGGCAATGTAAGGAGTGTGTCTGGATTAAGAAGGGAGCTTGAAATGGGCTGCAAGGTGGTTTTCAGTTTTTGATTTTTCTCTTGAAAATTTGGAAATGGCTTGTGCTGTATGAGGCTCTCTAGGTCGTGACTGACATATGGAAGGCTTGCACATATGTTATGTAATGTGTATCAATCCAAATAATGGTCATTAAGCCTTTGCATTCATGTTTGAGATTTTGCCATAAACTCCATTGAAACAACTTGCCATTTTTGTGTCAAATTTGAATTTTTGCTTGGAATAGGCCCTTGCCCGAATTTGGAAGGTGAATGATGGTGTATCAAAGCAATTCAACACAAAATATATTCCTCCATTAATTTCTTTGATTTTTATTTGAATTTTAAAGATTTAAAATGAATTAAATCAAATAAAATTAAATAAAAAATGGAAAAATTAATTTTAAATCTTGAAAAAAATTGTGGGACACGTGGGTGGCATGACAAGGCTGAACCAAGTGGAAAAAAGTGGGCCCTTTTGTCAAAAATTGAAGTTTCAAGGATAGTTGACTTTGGCCATTTCACAAAAATTTCCCAACTTCTCCAATGCATATCTTGCTCAATTTTGATCATATGAACATGTTCTTGGACATTTTGGAAAGGTCTTGAAGTTCTATAACCAATGCCTTTGGTCCCATGTCATTTGACTTTACCAATATAAAGTTATGGTCTTTGACTTAAAGTGTCTTTTTGTTGACTTTTGAAAATGACCTATAATGTTGAAATTGGTAACTTTTTGTGAGAGCATTTCTTGGACTTGGAATGTGAAGATGAGTTGTAGGAAATGTCATCCCCTTCAAAATGAGCATTGGATGGGATTTTTCTGATGAACCATGAAAAAGTTATGCCTTGGTCAAGTTACAGTTGACTTTTAAGCTGTCCAAAAATAGAAACTTTTGCATCTTGATGATTTTTGAGCCATTCTTGTGGAATCATGATCAAGACTTGATCAAATGATGATTGTGGCTTCAAAATAAGATGTTGACCAAAAATTTTGACTTTTGACTGCCAAATGACCATTTTGCCCCTACAGTTGACTGTGGAGCTAATAGGGCTTTTGACTGTGCAACTTGATGCTATGAGTCTTAAAACTTGGCATGTAGATACTTGACAATGTTTATGAGCATATGGGACTTGATTGAGCCCTTGAAAACCTCAACTTCCTTGCAGGAACCAAAACCCTAGTTTGACTGGCTTAGGAGGGTGGTTGACTGTGCAACCCTTGAGAGATCTTGAACAAATCTAGATGATGCCTGTCAAAACTTTGAAGAATATGGGAGGGAAAATTTTGGGGTACAACAATTGGGATGAAGTCCTTTGCTGTCCAGTTGCTTAGTCCACCATCAGTAGTAGGATAGATCCAACTATCAAACTCAGACTCTTCAACGTCGTCTTCAATGGCATTCACTCCTGAATTGCTGATAAACAAGGGAGGTCTTCCGATCCTGCACTCCAAACAGCCCTCTGAGCTTCTGCAGTGAAACCCAAACCAAACTTGTTAGTCTTCTGTGCAAAATCAGGGAGTTGACCCCAATTCATACACCCACCTTTCTCGACAACAACCCGGGCATCCTTGAAGGAAGCCATCTTCATTGGAGAATCTTCAACAACAGTCTCAGCTGATGCCAGTGTCTGGGGAACCTCTTCAAAATGTTGAAATGGGGTCTCAATGAACTCCCCATACATCTCTACATATCGAAAAGAGTTGAGGTGGCTCACCATGTACTCTTCTTCTCCTTGTACTGTCACAATTTTACCTTTCACTGGGTACTTCAGCTTTTGGTGGAGCGTAGAAGTTACTGCCCTAGCTTTGTGGATCCATGGACGGCCCAGCAAACAAGAATAAGATGGCCGAATGTCCATCACATAGAATGTAGAGGCGAAAACCTGAGAACCAACCTTAATCGGAATATCCACTTCTCCATGCACCATCCTCTTAGACCCATCAAAGGCCCTGGCGACAATGTTGCTTGGTTTCAGCTCTAACCCTTCAAGGTCCAACCGGTCTAGAGCTTTCTTAGGCAAGACATTCAATGAGGAACCAGTATCCACCAATACATGATCAAGAGTGGTGCCCCTACATTCAATAGAGACATGCAGGGCATCGTTGTGATTCTTCCCCTTAGCAGTCAAGTCGGCATCTGAGAAACCCAACCCATTATCAGCAGTCAGACTAGCCACACAATCTTTAAACTGATCAGCTGATGTTTCTTGAGGTACATGCGCAGTCTTTAAGAAAGCAATCAGAGCCTTGGCATGGGCCTCTGAGCATAACAACAGTGACAACATAGAGATTTTGGGCAGGGTTTGCCCCAGCTACTCGACTACATTGTAGTCGCTCTTTTTGATGATCTTTAAAATTTCCTCCATCTCTTGTCTAGAGGCTTCAACAGTAATTTTCTTTGGTGCCTCCGTTTGGGCAGGCTCATCAGTGGTCCCTTTTCCCCGAGTGTCAGATGACTCGGTAACAGGGGTAAGAATGGGAACTTGAACAGGAATAGTAGCAGGTACACTGGCAGGTGTAATAACAACAAGTTTCCGGGTAGTTGGTGGAGAGATACCAGGGGAGAAAAGTCTTACGCTGCGGGTGACTTTAGCAGGTCCAACAATATTACTGACGTCAGTATCATCATCCAAATCTTGTTTAACTCCGTGATAATAGACATCATCCTCGTAGTGCCAAGGGATATCTTTATCAGATGTATAGGGGATAGGCCCTGGAACAGTGATGATCAACGGTGCAATTCTTGGAACAGATGTAATTCTAACAGGCTTCCTCGAGGGAGCCTTGGAAGAATTGTCGAAAATGGTGATAATGGCAACTTCTTCAGTATGAACTAAAGGAACAACAGTCTTCTCAAACAGAATTTCCTTATTATCCATT
Organism: Vicia faba; assembly: GCA_948472305.1. Taxonomy (NCBI): domain Eukaryota; kingdom Viridiplantae; phylum Streptophyta; class Magnoliopsida; order Fabales; family Fabaceae; genus Vicia; species Vicia faba. Next base: position 316,826,206 of record OX451737.1, read on the forward strand.
AGGCATTGGACACCTGACTTCAAAAGAGGGCAACCGGTAGGTAGGACAGAACACATACGAAAATCTTCGTCACAGCTTGGAAATAAACCGGCTAACAAAAGGTTCTTCTTTACAGTCATTAAAGGGGTAACAATGTCGTTCACAGAAACCACAAACGAGTTTTCATCTACAGCATTTACTCCATGCCTGGGCATAGGAGCAGTCACAACATTAGGTCTTTCAGGTGCTTCGAACTCAATCTCCTTCGCATCAATTAAGTCCTGTATTTTGTTCTTCAAAACCCAACAATCATTTGTATCATGCCTCGGGCTATCAGAGTGAAAAAGCACAGCAGGCATTAGGGTTGTACTTTGGTGATGTAGTGTTGGGATTCTTCGGGGCCTCCCTTGGAATCACTAGATTGGTTTTTAATAATTGTGGCAGAATCTGAGATAAAGTCATGTTGAGCTGAGTGAATTGCCTTCGCGGTCTCTCGGTCTTTGGCTGGTTGTTGTGCTGAGGAGCACCAGCATGTCTTGAAATAACAACCGCATTAACAGCTTGGCGGCGTTCAGGTCTATTCTAGCTTTTCGAACTGTAAACAGCACTGGACTCCTTCTTAAAAGGCTTCTTCTCGGTGCTCGATGAAGCACCCTTCTGTATTTTACCAGACTTAATACCAGCCTCAATCCTTTCCAGGTCATAATCAGCTCCGTAAACCCGGACGAAGAACTTCCAATCAGATGGTTGAAATACGGACCAGACAAGGTCCCCAGAAACATATCAACTAACTCCCTATCATCCAAGGGTGGTTGCACTCTTCCAGCGAGGTCCCTCCACTTCTGAGCATAACCTTTGAAACCTTCTCCTGCACCCATTGACATACCCTGGAGTTGGGTACGCGTGTGAGCGAGGTCGGCATTGTATTGATACTGCTTGTAGAAAGCAGCAGCCAAATCTTCCCAACTACGTATATTGGCTCCTTCTAGCTGGTAAAACCATTCAAGCTGAGTCCCTGAGAGACTGTCTTGAAAGAAGTGGATCCATAGGTTCTTGTCAGCGGTGTACAGCTGAATCTTCCTTACATACGACCGGAGGTGCAGTTTCGGGCAAGAAACTCCGTCGTACTTAGCAAAAGTCAGTGCTTTGAACTTGTGGGGAATCACCACCCCATATGACAGACCTAAATCACCGAAGTCCAGACCAGGCACCTTCTGAACTTCCATCGCACTCAACCGGTCTTCCAGTTGATTGTATCTATCCTCGGTTGGAGGATACTGATCTTCGTCGAAGTCCGTCTCGTTGTCTGAAACCACAGGGCTAGGAGCCCTCCTTTCTTCCTGACTATCTTTCCCTCCAAATGAGGTGGTCAAATCAACTTCGTCCCGTAGCCTGTTTCCAAACCTGTGACCTGTGTTAAACAGGACTATCCTCTTCTTCTTCTTCTTCTTCTCCTTCAGAATAAGGGTCTTCAGATCTTGCTGACCCTTAGCTAAATTCATGAACAACTCTTGGAATTGGGCGTTTTGAGCCTGTAGAGCCTTGATTTCTTGTTCAGTTGATGGTTCAGAAGACATGATGCTGAAATAAATAGCGAAGAAGATGAGAAAACCTGTAGAGGTACTTGTTATAAGGTGCATGGAATGAAATGCGTATGCTATGATTTCAAAGACATCAAGAGATTCAAATTCGTAAACAAGAAATGAAACACACTTTTATTAGATAAACTTTTGAAATTAATTGTTCAACAAATTCCCTTAAGGCGTTACAAGAAAGGAAATACTGAAAAGTAAATAAAAACTGGAAATAATTAAAAGACATCAGCGCTCCCATGGTCGTTTGTCTTTAGTGCTGACATAGTCGTTGATGATCTGCTCCCTCTCCAGCTGCCTAGTCAACTTCTGAATCTTCTGCTCTTGCTCATGATACTTTTCTCGGTAAGTATCCCATTCTTCTCTTAGCTGCATCCAGGACCTCTTCAACGCCCCAATGTCAGTAGGCATGTAAGGGTGTAAGATAGTAGGAGGTACCCCTTCCTCATCAGCAATTTCAACAATAATAGGCAAGACGGCTTCATAGGGCATTCCCAGCTTTTGGGCACGGATGCGAACCCATTGGAGATATGGTTCCATTGGTAGAGAAGTCTTCGCACCCAACTCGTGCGGATCAGACTTGTGTACTCTATCCCACGCTCTTATGAATCTGCGACGTTGCTCATCACTGTCCCCTTGGAAATCAAAGATTATACTATGCATTAGCAACTCATGAGGTCCTTCCCTTCTGGCTCGCCCAAACTGACGCAAGGCTAAGCATGGATTATAAGTGATTCCTCCATTGGTTCCTATCAGTGGAACATTAGGGTATTCCCCATAACGAGCAATAATGGCCACCTCGTCCATACCCTTAATAGTCCAAATGATGTCATTGTGAGAGAGAGAGACATAACCCTATAAGCCCAGCCCATGCCTTCTTTGTTTTTCAGAACTGATTTGGGGAGGTGAGAAATAAACCACCTCGCCAATAACAGAGCACATCACATCAAGGTTCCCCGCCTCCGAGCAGTACGGGCATAAAGCTGATGAAGAATGTCACCCAAGAGAGTGGGTACAAGATTACCAGAGATGAAGATTTTTACCGCATTCACATCAACAAAGGAGTCAGAGTTAGGAAACAATACTAAGCCATATATCAGAGGAGCCAAAATATCTTCGAATGCCTGGAAGTCTAGACTATCCCAGAAGTGATTAGCCTTACCAACTAAGAACTTAGTCAGAAAGCCCTTTGCTCCACTATGAGTTTCCCAATTAGCCATTACCTCATCCTTTGTCATATGAAGGGCTGAAGCAATCTCTTCTGGCCTAAGGATCTTCTCCCAACCTATAAACGGGGTATGCTCCAGAATAGAGATACCGAGCAGATCAGAGAACTCTTCTAAGGTAGGGACCAACTGGTAGTCCTGAAAAGTAAAGAAATGGTACAGTGGATCATAGAACTGGACTAGGACACTCATCATCTGCTCGTCCAATTTGGAGGTGACCAAACTAAGAACATGCCCATGTCTTCTGATGAAGGAGGTAGTATCAGACATCTTTGCAACCAATTCTTTAAGCATAGTGGGAACCTGGACAAAGTTGATCCGGATGGTGTTCCTACGCATATGTGCCATGACCTACAAAACAGAACAAAGATGAATCCCTCCTGTCTTTGAAATAGGTTAGTCCAATGCAAGATGTATGCAATGTTATGATGTCATGATAGAAAGCACACCACAAGTATCCACAAATAGCAAACATGGTAAAGGCACACAAGTCACACAGAGAGCCCTTAGATTTCAGGCTGGCAAGGAGTCTAGGTACTACCCTCTTTCAGTTCAGTTGGTTTAAACCTGTCCTAAAAATAGTAACCGGGTTCTAGAGGATCTCAATATCACTGACTACCCTCGATCGGTCATAATTCCAATTTAGCAACCTTTTCTTGCAGCCGGAATCATCGCGAGAGTTTAGTCTCAATGAGTGTAGCATACTGCTACTGTTCTATGGCCAAGTTGGTCAATTTAAAGGTTCTAAGGTCAGTTAGTGCTTAATGACCCCTTAGAAGACCCATATTCTCCTCGTTCCAACACAAGGGATATCGGTACAAACTAAAGTGCCACACCAACGTAGCTACTGCTTCAACCGTATCGGTCTACGCCGTACAGTTCCCTCACAGTTTATTGCTACTTACCTAAAGGGTATCCCCCAGATCCGGGTTAGAATCTTTAGTAACTCCGATACAAGCCCACAAATATAAAGCATACAAGTCAAGTGTTGCACCCCAAAATTTGCCCTCCCATATTCATCAAGAATTGTCAAAGTCAAGGTCACAAAATTCCCCAAGGGTGGTGCAGCTCAACTGTCTCCTATACAGTCAAAACTAGGGTTTGGGTTCAGATCAAGAAAATGAACTTTTCAAAGGCCCAATCAAGTCTCATATGCCTACAAATGTGGTCAAGCATCCTCATGTCAAGTTTCAAGGCATTCAGCTCAAAATTGCACAGTCAAAACCCTAGATTGCACTACAGTCAACTGTAGGGGCAAAATGGTCATTTGACAGTCAAAAGTTCAAATTTTTGGTCAACATATCATTTTGAAGCCACAAACATCATTTTATCAATGCTGATCATGATTCTCAAAATTTGGCTCAGAAAATCATCAAGATGCAAAAGTTGCTATATTTGGACAGCTGAAAAAGTCAACTGAAATTGACCAGGGCATAACTTTCACATGGATCATCAGAAAAATTCCATCCAAAGCTCATTTTGAAGAGAAAGACATTTCCTACAACTCATCTTCATATTCCAAGTCCAATAAATGCTCTCACAAAAAGTTATCAATTTCAACATTATAGGTCATTTTCAAAAGTCAACAAAAAGGGACTTTAAGTAAAAGGCCATAACTTGAGATTGGTAAATCAAAATGACATGGGACCAAAGGCATTGGTTAAAGGACTCAAAGACCTTTCCAAAATGTCCAAGAACATGTGGAAAGCTTAAAAATTGAGCAAGTTATGCCTTGTGGAAGTTGGGAAATTTTTGGGAATTTTGAAAAGTCAACATTGATGCAAAAGGCCTAAAAATGCAAATGGGCCCATTTTTCTTCCAAGTTTCTTCATGCCAAGCCTATGCACGACCACTAGGCCCAAAGGGGAGTATGTTCATATTTTTTAATTATTTATTTGAATTTATATTAATTTATATTCATTTAAATCATTTTAATACATGAAAAATATAAACCTAACCTAAAAAAATCTTTTTATGCACATTCCAAGGTCAATATTTCGTGCATACCTTAAATAGGCAAGATTTGGTGCTAATTGATCATGATTGAACCAAAATACATGAGAAAAAGATTAGAAAAGATCCTTAACAAATCAAAGATTGAAAACAATTATTGCTTTGGATTTTATTCAATATCTTTAACCTAATAGCTTCCCTATATGATCAGAATCAAAGACCTAATCAAAAGAGACTGCAAGCTGCGCCCAAACAAGCCATTGCATATTGAAATTTTTTCTTAAAAACTCAAATCTGAAAAGTGCCTTAGAGGTCGATTCAAACCCCCAAACCTGTTCCAAAAGCTTCAGTGGCAATTGCTGGACATATTCCAATCATTAGCATCAACTTAAACGCCCTGAATTGGTACCCCTAAGTCAAACTGCACCTCAAAACTTTTGAAATCGTACAGCATGATTCAAGCATAGTTTTGCATTTTTAATTATATATTCATACTCATAATGATATTCCTGAGCTAACCAGTGTGTTTGATTGCTTTTTCATTAACCATACGTGAATCCACCATGCGCGTTTTTTAGGTTTGCAGGTTCTTATATTTAGGGCTTTTGCAATACAGTAAAATTGGCCCTTTAGACCACCACGGTTGGACTCAGCACATCAAGACGAAGAAGTCTTGACCCTCGCGCCCAATTTATATATACCATAGCGCTAGTCGCTATTTTTCCATAGCCTTCCTAAAACCACGCCCAAAAACCGTTGCCAATATGTTTCATGTTTCAGGAAAACGAAGAAGAAGGAGTCGTGTCAGAACGTGATTGATCCATTCAAATTTCGCGCGAATTGCCAAAAGCACTAACGTTTTCTTCTTATATTGTTTATTGTTTATTATTTGTTAAATGAAATGCAAATGGCTCAGTGGGCAGGGACAACGCTTGTAACCTTCAAGACCTGGGTTCAAGTCCCAGGTCTGGCAAATTCCAATGCTATTTTTCAATATGAAATTCTATGCTTTGCTAACGTCCAGGTGCACCATATTCCCTCACCATCAGGCAGCCACGCGTCCCATGAGATCAAGCCAAGGGCAAAGATTGGGAGAGCATCATGTACCATAGTCCAACGCATCATACACGATCCAAAAAGTCAACCAATTTCCAACGTTAATGGGCCAGAATTACCAGGCCTATACCTCCATCTGGGGCCTGAACCCCCCCCCCCCCCCTGGTTTGCTTTTCTTTTCTTTTTATTATTTTAATTATTGTGTTATTTACTTTTATTGCTTTAATTAATTAGTTTTTCTCTTTTTTACAAAATATAAAAACATCATAAAAATCCAGAAAAAAGAAAAATGTAGTAAATATTTTATTTTAATTATTTTCATGAATAAATTGTGTAATTGAATTTGGTATAATTAGGTTTTTTTGATTTTAATTCTTTTCATAATAAAAATCCAAAAATAGAATTTAGGTTTAATAACTTTTTATTTTCTTTTTAATTTTTCCTTTTTTCTCACAATATTATTTATTTATTATTTCATTTTTATAATTAAAAATTGTACATAAATAATTTAGGGTTTAATTTAGGTTTTAATTTAATTCTTTCATAATAAACTTAAAAAATATTAGAATTAGGGTTTGTCAGTTTAATTTAATTTCAATTAACTCCTTTTTCTCATTAAATCTAAAAAACACAAAAATACCATTTTCATTTAATTTTAATTTCCTATTAATTTTAATTGTTTGCAAAAGGGTCCAACGCCCTAGTTTCGTTAATTATTTTATTTCGCGCATTTATTTTATAATCGTTTAAATAATTATGTAAATCTCCCAAAGCCATGTAACTTTACTTTTCGCACTTTATTTTATCGCTTTACTTATTTTCCGCTAAATCGGGTCCGGTTTAATTTTGGCGATGTGGACCCGCGCCATTTGTAATAGTTTAGATTTATTTCTTCGCAAAATATTTAACTGTTAACCAAGCATGAAAGAATGTATGACCTTAAAAATAAAATCAAGCGTAAATCACAATGATATGACAAAAGACAAATATCAAATGAAACATGACACACAATTCGCACACACCACCCCTAGGGTACGCCTCACTGTTGCCTTTCGAAAGGTGGTCGTCGAGTAGAGGACGTCTTAGTAAGTCCTCATGATCCGGGAACCTGGCATGAGGGTAGCTTCTAAGGTGTCTTCCCATTGCTCTGGTGATCACCATGTCCCTAAAATCGAATTGACCCGAACACCTCCAACGGTGGTGCTACCTACCTCTCAATGGTGGGATGGCATTACTTTTAAGGACATTTACACAGACGAATTCCTTAGGGTAGGTAGGTTCTCAAGGATACTTGCTCTAATTTCAAAAACAAACAAAAATCTTTTCACCAACACTTTTCAAAAGCTTTCAAAACAAACTTTTCAAACACTCTGACGCATGAGTCGATCTGAAACTTTCAAAGAAACTTTTTAAAACCCACAGTTGAAAAGCAAACCAATTTTGAAAACACAAATGAGCAAGTATCTAAGAGCCCATGGATAACCATGGATAGAAAGGGTGCTAACACCTTCCCTTTCTATAACCTACCTCCCGAACCGAGAGCAATCTCTATAAGGAATTTTTCTGTGCTTTTGTCCTTTCCATTTGGAGAAAATAAAAGACGGTGGCGACTCTTGCTTCCGCGACATTTCGCGAACCAGCGTTAAACAGTCAGTTCCAGATCCACCGATCACAGAACTGGCGACTCTGCTGGGGAATACTTTAAAGTGAGGTGTACCTTAGGGCTAGGTCATAACTGTGTTTTCACTTGTATTGTTTTGCTTGCTTTACTATTGTGGGTTGCTTGGGAGTTCTATAGATCCTAACCCGGATCTGGGGATACCTTTCTTAGAAAGTAGCAACAAGGATGTGAGGGAACTGTGCGGGGTATACCGACACGGTTGAAACAGTCTGCTACGTTGATGTGGCACTTTGGTGTGTACCGGTAACCCTTGAGTTCAGTCAAGGAGAGTACGGGGCCTCCGCGTGGTGTCGTGAAGCATCAACAGACCTTAGGAACCTTAATTGAACTATCTTGGCCTCTTTAGGGTAGTGAGATAACTAACTTTGGTGCAGTCCGAGGTTGGTTGATACTCGATACTACGCTCAATTGAGGGTTGCTTTCCTGGAATATTTCGGTCGCCAGTTCAGTGGCTAAATCGAAACGATGAACAATGAAAGCAATCCCGTGATATTGGGAACCTTAGAACCCGGTTACTTTGATTAGGACAGGTTGAACCCACCAACTTCAAGAGGGTACTACCCAGACCCCATGCTGGCCTTAAACCTTAAGGGCTTGTTTTGTGTGCCTTGTGTGCCCTACATGTTTGTCTTTGTAAATATCTGTGGTGTGTTTAATCATAGCATCATGACATCATCCAGCATCATATGCATTGACTAACCATTTTAGGGGTTCGAATTTTCATCTTTGTTCTTGTTTTGTAGGACATGGAAACTGTTCGTAGAAAGACAATTCAGGTCAATCTTGTAAGGATCCCTCCTCAGCTTAAGGAGCTTATATCCAGGATTCCCGAGAACTCTTCATTCAGTGAAAGACATGGAAGCCTCATCAGCTTGGTCAACACCAACATTGAGGAAGATATGATTAAGGTCTTGTTCCAATTCTTTGACCCTCTGCATCACTGTTTCACCTTCTTGGACTATCAGTTGGTACCTACATTGGAGGAGTTCTCCCGGCTCCTGAAGATCCCTATCCTTGGTCAGCTACCTTTCAACGGTACAGAAAAGGAACCTAAGCTTGAAGAGATTGCTAAAGCCTTGTGTTGTACCCCAAAATTTGCCCTCCCATATTCATCAAGATTTGTCAAGTCAAGGTCACAAAATTCCCCAAGGGTTGTGCAGCTCAACTGTCTCCTATACAGTCAAAACTAGGGTTTGAGTTCTGGTCAAGCAAATGAACTTTCCAAAGGCCCAATCAAGTCTCATATGCCTACAAATGTGGTCAATCATCCTCATATCAAGTTTCAAGGCATTCAGTTCAAAATTGCACAGTCAAAACCCTAGATTGCACTACAGTCAACTGTAGGGGCAAAATGGTCATTTGACAGTCAAAAGTTCAAATTTTTGGTCAACATATCATTTTGAAGCCACAAACATCATTTGATCAATGCTTGATCATGATTCTCAAAATTTGGCTCAGAAATCATCAAAGATGCAAAAGTTGCTATATTTGGACAGTTGAAAAAGTCAACTGAAATTGACCAGGGCATAACTTTCACATGGATTATCAGAAAAATTCCATCCAAAGTTCATTTTGAAGAGAAGGACATTTCCTACAATTCATCTTCATGTTCCAAGTCCAAGAAATGCTCTCACAAAAAGTTATCAATTTCAACATTATAGGTCATTTTCAAAAGTCAACAAAAAGTGACTTTAAGTCAAAAGCCATAACTTGAGATTGGTAAATCAAAATGACATGGTACCAAAGACATTGGTTAAAGGACTCAAAGACCTTTCCAAAATGTCCAAGAACATGTGAAAAGCTTAAAAATTGACCAAGTTATGCCTTGTGGAAGTTGGGAAATTTTTAGGAATTTTGAAAAGTCAACATTGATGCAAAAGGCCTAAAAATGCAAATGGGCCCATTTTTCTTCCAAATTTCTTCATGCCAAGCCTATGCACGACCACTAGGCCCAAAGGGAAGTATTCTCATATTTTTTAATTATTTATTTGAATTAATATTAATTTATATTCATTTAAATCATTTTAATTCATGAAAAATATAAACCTTAACCTAAAAAATCTTTTTATGCATGCTTTGGACTCTATAACTCGTGCACATGCTAATGGGGAAGGATTTGATACTAATTGATCAGATTTGGCACAAAAACCATGAAAAAAGATTGTAAAAGATCCTTAACAAATCAAAGATTGAAAACAATTATGGAGATGGATTTTATTGAATCTTTTTAACCTAATTGCTTCCATATATGATCAACATCACAACCCTAAGCATCCAAGACGGCAAGCTGCGCTGAAAACTCCATTGCTCATTTGGAAAAATTGCCATAAAACCAAATTCTGAAATCAGTATTGGGGGAGGATAAAAAGCCTAATTCCTTTCACAACAGCTTCCTTGTGGTTCACCAAGCACAGTCCCATACCTAACACTCATCAAAAGGCAGAAAAACGCTGTACAGAACTCAAGGTTTTCTCACAAAATTGCATACACGCATCTTGAGTTTAGGGCATTTTCATAACATTTGATTTACATATTCTTATTCAGTGATGTTTGCTAATGCTTGTCATGTGATTTAATTTGGTTTTTACGCATCATACACGCTTTTGCCATGTCCGTATTCTAGGGTTTACAGGTTTTAAAATTGGGGCTTCTGCAAAGAGGAAAAATTGAAGCTTCAAATCAGGACCATTGAGTTCAGGACATTGAGACGAACAGGGAGCCACCTTCGCGAACAATTTATGAGCTACATAGCGCTATTCGCTATTTCTTCTAAAGGTGCCTAAACCCACGCATGAAAACCGTCGCCTATTCGTTTTATTTTACAGGGACGGAGAGGAAGACGAAATCGTGTCCAGCGCTGGTTGGTTCATTTAAACCAGCGCGCGTTTTTTTTATTTCTAGTGGCCACTAACTAAATTCTCCTTATATTATTCGTTTGTTAATATATATTAAATGAAGATCACATGGCTCAGTGGCAGGGATAGAAGCGTGCAATCTCCAAGACCTGGGCTCGAACCCCAGGTCTGAATAATTCCATATTATTTTTCCAAATCAATTCCCATGCAGATTCCTCATTAGAGCATACCATGCACACTCAAAATCCAGGGAACACGCGTCCAGCTGCTTGCAAATCAAATGCATAGATTCAAGGAACACCATAGGTGTTGGTCAACGTGCCATACGAGATCCAAAGAAGTCAACGAACTCAGAATACAATTGGGCCAGGCCTCTCAAATTCATACCTCCTAAATTGGGGACTACACCCCACTCTGGTTTGATTTCCTTTTTATTTCATTTATTTTAATTGTTATGTTTATTTTAATTATTCGTTTTAATTAATTACTTTTAACAAAATATAAAAACATTAAAAAATACAGAAAAGACAAAAAATACAATTTTTATTTTATTATTGCCATGAATAAATTAGAATATAAATTGTTTAGTTTAATTAGGTTTTAATTCTAATTCTTTTTTTAATAAAAATCCAAAACATGTAGAATTAGGTTAATTAATAGTTTTAATGTCTTTTTAATTTTTATTTCTCACAATACTATTTATTTACTTATTTATTTTTATAATTAAAATTGTACATAATAAATTTTAGGTTTAATTTAGATCATATTTTAATTCTTTTCTTAATAAATAAAAAATATTAGAATTAGGGTTTGCCGTTTAATTTAATTTCAATTAACTCTTTTTTTCTTTTAATAAATAAAAAATATAAAAATCTAAAAAACATTTTCCTTTTGAATTTTAATTCTAATTTCCTATTTAATCCTAATTAATTAATTCTTGTAATTTAATTTTTGCAAAAGGGTCCAACGCCCTAGTTTTATTCAATTCCTTTATTTCGCGCATTTACTTTTTATCGTTTATATAATAATGTAATTGCCCCAAAGCGTTGTAATTTACTTTTCGCACTTTTATTTACTTCGCGTTATTTATTTTTCCGCTAAATCGGGTCCGGTTAAATTTTGGCGATGTGGACCCGCGCCTTTGTAATAGTCGTAGATTTTATTTTCTCGCAAACTTTATAACTGTTAAATATGCATGCAAGAATGAATGGCCTTAATTAAAATCAAGCGTAGATCACCAATAACATGACAAAAGACAAAATACTTGAAACCTGACAAGACAAATATCAATGAAACTGACACACGAATCGCACACACCACCCCTAGGGTACGCCTCACTGTTGCCTTGCCTCGAAAGGTGATCGTCGAGTAGAGGATGTCTTAGTAAGTCCTCATGATCCGGGAACCTGGCATGAGGGTAGCTTCTAAGGTGTCTTCCTATTGCTCCGGTGATCACCATGTCCCGAACCTCGAATTGACCCGAACACCTCCAACGGTGGTGCTACCTACCTCTCAATGGTGGGATGGCACTACTTTTAAGGACATTTACACAGACGAATTCCTTAGGGTAGGTAGGTTCTCAAGGATACTTGCTCTAATCTCAAAACAAACTCAAAAGACTTTTCACATTGATACATTTTCAAAAGCTTTCAAAACAAACTTTTCAAACACTCTGACGTATGAGTCGATCTGAAATTTTTCCAAAGAAACTTTTAAACCCACATTGAAAAGCAAACAAACCTTTTTGAAAACACAATGAGCAAGTATCTAAGAGCCCATGGATAACCATGGATAGAAAGGGTGCTAACACCTTCCCTTTCTATAACCTACCTCCCGAACCGAGAGCAATCTCTATAAGGAATTTTTCTGTGCTTTTGTCCTTTCCATTTGGAGAAAATAAAAGACGGTGGCGACTCTTGCTTCCGCGACATTTCGCGAACCAGCGTTAAACAGTCAGTTCCAGATCCACCGATCACAGAACTGGCGACTCTGCTGGGGACCTAACGTAAAGTGAGGTGTACCTTAGGGCTAGCTTATAACTATGTTTTCAATTGTATTGCTTTGTGTGCTTTAAATTGTGTGTTGCTTGGGAGTTCTATAGATCCTACACCCGGATCTGGGGGATACCTTTCTTAGAAAGTAGCAACAAGGCTGTGAGGGAACTGTGCGGGGTATACCGACACGGTTGAAACAGTCTGCTACGTTGATGTGGCACTTTGGTGTGTACCGGTAACCCTTGAGTTCAGTCAAGGAGAGTACGGGGCCTCCGCGTGGTGTCGTGAAGCATCAACAGACCTTAGGAACCTTAGTTGAACTATCTTGGCCTCTTTAGGGTAGTGAGATAACTGACTTTGGTGCAGTCCGAGGTTGGTTGATACTCGATACTACGCTCAATTGAGGGTTGCTTTCCTGGAATATTTCGGTCGCCAGTTCAGTGGCTAAATCGAAACGATGAACAATGAAAGCAATCCCGTGATATTGGGAACCTTAGAACCCGGTTACTTTGATTAGGACAGGTTGAACCCACCAACTTCAAGAGGGTAATACCTAGACCCCATGCTGGCCTAAACCCTAAGGGCTTCTCTTGTGTGACTTGTGTGCCTTCATACTTGACTACTTGCATGCTTGTTATCTGACCCTTGATGTCTTGCAGGTTTTGTTCATAGTCCTTAATTGGGACTTATAACAGGGTGTACTAACCACTTGCAGGTTCTGTTTATAGTCCTTAATTGGGACTCATGACAGGTTTTACTTACTATTTGCAGGTCCTGTTTATAGTCCTTAATTGGGACTCATAACAAAGTGTACTGAATTTCTTGCAGGGTCCGTTTATAGTCCTTAATTGGGACTCATAACAGGGTTCACCTACATCACCCCATGCATAGCATGACATCATACCATTGCATACCATTGCATACATCCTAACCCATTTCAAGGATCTCAAGGGCTTGCGATGCAGGTCATGATGAACAACTATCCCAGCGAGGGGCAAAGAGGATTTATTTTCCTCCAGCCAAGGTTGTCAGGGGCTATGACCCACTGGATATGGTGAGCCTTTGACCCTTGATGAAGGACTCTCAACAATATGCAGTGCCTTCAGTCAAGCTACCGGATTCAATACTAACAGTTTTCTTGTTTATCCCGCGAGGTCCTTGAAAACAGTGCATGCATATCATACATCATTACATTACAGGTATCCCTTTTGCAGGCCACTTACCATCTTCGCTGTTTATTTCAAGCAATGGCTTTCCAACCAGACAACCAAGATCTCCGTACTCAGAACGCCCAACTGCGAGAAATGTTCTTGAACCTATCCCAGGGGCAAGAAGAAATAAAGACTCTCCTCACCAGGAACTTGACCTTAGGGAATGCAGGGGGCATCAGGAACGATCAGCTGGAAGGGCTACAAATTGAGTTGGCAACCATGAAGATCCAAATGATGGGGCAGTTGGGGGACCAAATGACTCTCATTCAGGACTTAGCTCAAAAACAAGAAGAGCTCCGGGTCCTCGTCACCAAGCTGCTTCAAAATAATCCAGTAGGGCAAACAGCCAAGGTGGAAGCTCCAGCCATCATTCAACCACATGCGGGGCAAGAAGACAAAGGAAAATCTCCTCAGCTTGCTTCAGGGTCACGAGCCCAGCCTCAACGGGGTAGTCAACGTAAACGAAATGCGCCCGGAAGACATTTCTCGGAGACTGATATACCCTCATCCTTTATACTGAAGCGCTTGCTGGAGGTCAATCTGATCACTCTAAAGGACCCTCCCAAAAATCCCAACAGGACAGCTTCAAGGTATAACCCCGACGCCCACTGCGCTTATCATTCAGATAGCCCGGGGCATGCTACAGACGACTGTTGGACCTTGAAGAATAAAATTCAGGATTTGATTGACGAAGGGGTGATAGAGTTCATGCCGGATGGCGAGATGAAAATCTTCCGCTGAGAATTCTCCATCTGAGATGGCTATCTCAAACTAGAAGTTCTTGTTCATTAGGATTTTTCAAGTTGTAATTCCCTTTTGATTATTCAAACATTTGTTCATTGTTAAACATTGTTATTTCATTAATGCATCGCATATGTCTGTTTTGGGGAATTAATACAATTATTTTTGTTATATTCTTTTCATTTTTTTCTGATGTCAACTCTGGATCTAAAATTCTAAGCCTCTTGAGGGAGAATGACGAAAACGATACCACAATTTGCGGTATGCTTTTGAACAGACCCCGCTGATGAGGTACAGGCATTGTTTCAATTCCTAAACACTGGAGTTATAAGGATGATAATCCCTCGTCAACCCATCAGAGCCAAAGAAGTAGGAGTTTTTTATTTTCGAAAATCAAAACCCTTAATCATAACCTGGGGCAGGGTAGTCTCTCAGTTGATCCAAGTGCATGACGAATGGCACCGAAGAGATCTTTACAAAAAAAAACAGTGATGGTTCAGAACAATCATAAGGACAGGCAGTCACTATCAAAAAAAAAATGCATAAATGAAAAGCCCAAAAAGTCTAAACCTACAAAGGGGACTTATGAAACTGGGGCATCCCGCTGACTGTAATTCCAAAAAGGGAAACAGTTCAGGCAAAAAAGAAAGGGATAACAAAAATCAAAAGAGGTCTTACAAACCCTCAACAAAAACAAAAATGACTGCTTAGTCAGAATAAATCATCAACATCCGAACCATCATTGGAACATCAGAACAAAGACTCAAACAAGGTCTAACGCACGATCAACTGAGTCTAGGTTGGGAGAACATCACGAAGAGCGGGTGGGTACAAATAATTCGAGCCTTTATCCTTTGTTTCTTAAACCGTGAACCCGGCCACGATATAACCCTTAAAAGTCCTAGCTGAAGCATGGGTTAGTTCGAAAGCATATTGTTACGAAGGTATCCTGACTCCTGAAGGTTTACTGTAAAATCTTGAGTTGACATCGCACTGTATTACAAAAAATGCATTTTCAAAATTCAAGACAGACATAGACTCTTGCATTCTTAAAATAACCTTGTTTGCATATGACTATTTGTTTGAACAGCAGGGAAATTCGCACGATGAACACCTTGTGAACAGAAGTACCTCTAATCAAGGGGCACAGTAGGAGCATTGCTCATTATCTGGGGCATGGCAAAACACTCCCAGCAGGGGCAACTCCCTACATTCTGAGAGCGTGGATATAGTCGAAAAATACTGCGCATAATCAAAGACCCGCTGGGTTGATACACCTAGGCAAAAATAAGGGCTTCCCGTCGAACCAAAAGGGTTCGGGCAAAATGAAGGGATGAAATGAAAAAAAACATGTACACCCGGCAAGTCGAAAACCTGAAAAGGCGGCTTGGGCAAAAATGGGTATCCCGGTGGACTGAAAACCCGAAAGGGCGGTCCAGGCAAAAGTTAGGGATCAAAGCGTACGACTATGTTCCGGTATCTCATCATTTGTCTACCCGACAATTTGTCGATCACCCACACAGGTATCCTCTTCCCTCACCTCCGAAGCAGGGGCAATAATGAGTTATCCAGGCGATCCAATTGCTCTGTCAACCAAAGTACAAAGGACAGATCAACATAAGAATGATTACCATCTACCTTTACGAATTCCAGATCATGGGCTAACGTCCGAAACCAAACAGGACGATCACCCACTTAATCAAAATCACGCAACCCAACACCGGTTTCTTCTCAACCTTCAGACAAAGTCATACACAGACTCCTCCTCCATAAGATGACCTAACCCCGGTTCATCAAAGTTTTACACAAACTTATCCAAGTAACCTAACCCCGGTTCCTCCTGAAGTCTTACATGGACCTATCTCAAGATGACCTAACCCCGGTTCATCAAAGTTTTACACAAGCTTATCCAAGTAACCTAACCCCGGTTCCTCCAGAAGTCTTACATGGACCTATCCAAATAACCTAACCAAGAGTCTCACATGGACCTATCCCAAGATGACCTAACCCCGGTTCATCCCGAAGTTTTTACACAAACTCGTCAAGTAACCTTACCCCGGTTCCTCTAGAAACCTTACATGGGTTTATCCCAAGCAACCTTACCCCGGTTCCTCCAGAAGTTCTACACAAACTTATCCCGAAGCAACCTTACCCCGGTTCGTCAAGAAATCTCACACGGATCTATCTCAAGGTAACCTAACCCCGGTTCCCCCAGAAGTCTCACATGGACTCGTCTCCAGTAACCTTACCCCGGTTCGTCAAGAAATCTCACATGGATTTACCCCAAGGTAACCTAACCCCGGTTCCTCCAGAAGTCTTACATGGATTTAGCTCAAGATAACCTCACCCTGGTTCATCAAGAAATTTTACATGAACTTACCTCACCAAGCAACCCTACACCGGTTCTCTCTCTTCAAGATGCAGTTTTAAACGAACTCATCATCAAAGTAACCCTACCCAGGTTCCTTCTCCATTTCAGATGCGGTCTTACACGAGCTCATCAGCAGGCAACCCTACATAGGTTCCCTCTTTCAACCTACAGCATTACAGTTCAAAATCTCCCCAGGAGAGTCCAATCCAGTTTCCCCAGGAAAGTTGGAATTCATATCTCCCCAAGCAGTAAGCTTATCTCCAGTAGATTCTGGAAGCTTACCCCTCGCAGAGCACGAACGCGTCGTCCCGGCTTGATTTAAAGAGTTATTTCCGTAACAGGATATAACTGGGTTATCCTCAGCCAAAAGCCACGGAAAGAGCGTCCTCGGCAAAGTATCTTCCTACCCCCAGCGAAGTCTATCAACACTTCCAGCACAACAAGGATATCCCCAGCATAACTCATCAACGGTATCCCCAGCGGAGTTATCTTCATCAACTCAGCAAAGCATCGCTATCCCCACAGAGTAGCACTCCCCAGCATGATCGCTAGAGTATATGTTCTCCCTCAGAATTATTTCATTTGCCAAGTTTATTCCTCAACAGAGTGGACTTCTCCTACCGGTATTCTTGCAACAATCATCCACAGCGGAAGCAAAATCTCTTACTCAACATCAGCCCAGGATATGACTTCCCGGCACCCGTCAAGGATTTATTTTCCTAGACAAAAACATACATGAATCTTTACATACATCATCATAGCATGCATAGCGCACTGCATCATATCATATAAATCGTATCCATGTTTGCTTGATCCATATCATGCATCACATATAACTGACCTTTACCTTTCAGGAAAGATGCAGTTGAAATTCTCAAACATATTTCAAGGATTTCTCTAGTCCAGTTAAATCGACTCCAAACAGATTTTTCTGATAAAGACTCAGTAGAAGTTCTCTTATGGTCCCCTCTCCAACGGCGTGTGAGGTGGTAATTCCTTTTTCAGATGTTTCCCTCTCCGGCATGAGCGTGAGGTGATATTCTCTTATGGTCCCCTCTCCAACGGCGTGTGAGGTGGTAATTCCTTCTTCAGATGTTTCCCTCTCCGGCATGAGCGTGAGGTGATATTCTCTTATGGTCCCCTCTCCAACGGCGTGTGAGGTGGTAATTCCTTCTTCAGATGTTTCCCTCTCCGGCATGAGCGTGAGGTGATATTCTCTTATGGTCCCCTCTCCAACGGCGTGTGAGGTGGTAATTCCTTCTTCAGATGTTTCCCTCTCCGGCATGAGCGTGAGGTGATATTCTCTTATGGTCCCCTCTCCAACGGCGTGTGAGGTGGTAATTCCTTCTTCAGATGTTTCCCTCTCCGGCATGAGCGTGAGGTGATATTCTCTTATGGTCCCCTCTCCAACGGCGTGTGAGGTGGTAATTCCTTCTTCAGATGTTTCCCTCTCCGGCATGAGCGTGAGGTGATATTCTCTTATGGTCCCCTCTCCAACGGCGTGTGAGGTGGTAATTCCTTCTTCAGATGTTTCCCTCTCCGGCATGAGCGTGAGGTGATATTCTCTTATGGTCCCCTCTCCAACGGCGTGTGAGGTGGTAATTCCTTCTTCAGATGTTTCCCTCTCCGGCATGAGCGTGAGGTGATATTCTCTTATGGTCCCCTCTCCAACGGCGTGTGAGGTGGTAATTCCTTCTTCAGATGTTTCCCTCTCCGGCATGAGCGTGAGGTGATATTCTCTTATGGTCCCCTCTCCAACGGCGTGTGAGGTGGTAATTCCTTCCAGATTATAATTTCCTATAGTTCCCTCTCCAACGGTGAGTGAGGTGACTCCCTTTGAGATTATAATGTCCTTTGGTTCTCTTCCTGACACCACGAAGACGGTAACTCTCACCAAGATTTTCTCAACGAGCGTTGTTGAGGTCGAAATCATTCAGGATTCTCTTACCATTCATGCTAAGGCAGTAACCATCCCTGGTCCATTCATCAGCGTTTGAAGCTCCAGACTCAGCTCCTGTAACCCATCAGGACATATCTATATCAAGCATCTAAAATCAGCTCCTGCGACGTGTCAGGTACTCATTTTTCTGTTTTGCAGGTATGCAGGTTCTCGCTAAGGAATCTCTTATGCGATCAACATCCAGATGGCATCTATAAGCCCATCACCCTATCCAGCAATCAACAAATGGCATCTATAAGCCCATTCCACCATCACTGTCACTATGTGAGCGCAAATTTCTGGGCACTTTAGTGTTCAATCATCTTCTACCCTCGGATTACGAAAGGCACGTCAGCCAATCTATATCCTCAGGTCTAAGAAGATTGAACAGGGGCAACTGTTGTACCCCAAAATTTGCCCTCCCATATTCATCAAGATTTGTCAAGTCAAGGTCACAAAATTCCCCAAGGGTTGTGCAGCTCAACTGTCTCCTATACAGTCAAAACTAGGGTTTGAGTTCTGGTCAAGCAAATGAACTTTCCAAAGGCCCAATCAAGTCTCATATGCCTACAAATGTGGTCAATCATCCTCATATCAAGTTTCAAGGCATTCAGTTCAAAATTGCACAGTCAAAACCCTAGATTGCACTACAGTCAACTGTAGGGGCAAAATGGTCATTTGACAGTCAAAAGTTCAAATTTTTGGTCAACATATCATTTTGAAGCCACAAACATCATTTGATCAATGCTTGATCATGATTCTCAAAATTTGGCTCAGAAATCATCAAAGATGCAAAAGTTGCTATATTTGGACAGCTGAAAAAGTCAACTGAAATTGACCAGGGCATAACTTTCACATGGATTATCAGAAAAATTCCATCCAAAGTTCATTTTGAAGAGAAGGACATTTCCTACAATTCATCTTCATGTTCCAAGTCCAAGAAATGCTCTCACAAAAAGTTATCAATTTCAACATTATAGGTCATTTTCAAAAGTCAACAAAAAGTGACTTTAAGTCAAAAGCCATAACTTGAGATTGGTAAATCAAAATGACATGGGACCAAAGGCATTGGTTAAAGGACTCAAAGACCTTTCCAAAATGTCCAAGAACATGTGAAAAGCTTAAAAATTGACCAAGTTATGCCTTGTGGAAGTTGGGAAATTTTTAGGAATTTTGAAAAGTCAACATTGATGCAAAAGGCCTAAAAATGCAAATGGGCCCATTTTTCTTCCAAATTTCTTCATGCCAAGCCTATGCACGACCACTAGGCCCAAAGGTAAGTATTCTCATATTTTTTAATTATTTATTTGAATTAATATTAATTTATATTCATTTAAATCATTTTAATTCATGAAAAATATAAACCTTAACCTAAAAAATCTTTTTATGCATGCTTTGGACTCTATAACTCGTGCACATGCTAATGGGGAAGGATTTGATACTAATTGATCAGATTTGGCACAAAAACCATGAAAAAAGATTGTAAAAGATCCTTAACAAATCAAAGATTGAAAACAATTATGGAGATGGATTTTATTGAATCTTTTTAACCTAATTGCTTCCATATATGATCAACATCACAACCCTAAGCATCCAAGACGGCAAGCTGCGCTGAAAACTCCATTGCTCATTTGGAAAAATTGCCATAAAACCAAATTCTGAAATCAGTATTGGGGGAGGATAAAAAGCCTAATTCCTTTCACAACAGCTTCCTTGTGGTTCACCAAGCACAGTCCCATACCTAACACTCATCAAAAGGCAGAAAAACGCTGTACAGAACTCAAGGTTTTCTCACAAAATTGCATACACGCATCTTGAGTTTAGGGCATTTTCATAACATTTGATTTACATATTCTTATTCAGTGATGTTTGCTAATGCTTGTCATGTGATTTAATTTGGTTTTTACGCATCATACACGCTTTTGCCATGTCCGTATTCTAGGGTTTACAGGTTTTAAAATTGGGGCTTCTGCAAAGAGGAAAAATTGAAGCTTCAAATCAGGACCATTGAGTTCAGGACATTGAGACGAACAGGGAGCCACCTTCGCGAACAATTTATGAGCTACATAGCGCTATTCGCTATTTCTTCTAAAGGTGCCTAAACCCACGCATGAAAACCGTCGCCTATTCGTTTTATTTTACAGGGACGGAGAGGAAGACGAAATCGTGTCCAGCGCTGGTTGGTTCATTTAAACCAGCGCGCGTTTTTTTTATTTCTAGTGGCCACTAACTAAATTCTCCTTATATTATTCGTTTGTTAATATATATTAAATGAAGATCACATGGCTCAGTGGCAGGGATAGAAGCGTGCAATCTCCAAGACCTGGGCTCGAACCCCAGGTCTGAATAATTCCATATTATTTTTCCAAATCAATTCCCATGCAGATTCCTCATTAGAGCATACCATGCACACTCAAAATCCAGGGAACACGCGTCCAGCTGCTTGCAAATCAAATGCATAGATTCAAGGAACACCATAGGTGTTGGTCAACGTGCCATACGAGATCCAAAGAAGTCAACGAACTCAGAATACAATTGGGCCAGGCCTCTCAAATTCATACCTCCTAAATTGGGGACTACACCCCACTCTGGTTTGATTTCCTTTTTATTTCATTTATTTTAATTGTTATGTTTATTTTAATTATTCGTTTTAATTAATTACTTTTAACAAAATATAAAAACATTAAAAAATACAGAAAAGACAAAAAATACAATTTTTATTTTATTATTGCCATGAATAAATTAGAATATAAATTGTTTAGTTTAATTAGGTTTTAATTCTAATTCTTTTTTTAATAAAAATCCAAAACATGTAGAATTAGGTTAATTAATAGTTTTAATGTCTTTTTAATTTTTATTTCTCACAATACTATTTATTTACTTATTTATTTTTATAATTAAAATTGTACATAATAAATTTTAGGTTTAATTTAGATCATATTTTAATTCTTTTCTTAATAAATAAAAAATATTAGAATTAGGGTTTGCCGTTTAATTTAATTTCAATTAACTCTTTTTTTCTTTTAATAAATAAAAAATATAAAAATCTAAAAAACATTTTCCTTTTGAATTTTAATTCTAATTTCCTATTTAATCCTAATTAATTAATTCTTGTAATTTAATTTTTGCAAAAGGGTCCAACGCCCTAGTTTTATTCAATTCCTTTATTTCGCGCATTTACTTTTTATCGTTTATATAATAATGTAATTGCCCCAAAGCGTTGTAATTTACTTTTCGCACTTTTATTTACTTCGCGTTATTTATTTTTCCGCTAAATCGGGTCCGGTTAAATTTTGGCGATGTGGACCCGCGCCTTTGTAATAGTCGTAGATTTTATTTTCTCGCAAACTTTATAACTGTTAAATATGCATGCAAGAATGAATGCCTTAATTAAAATCAAGCGTAGATCACCAATAACATGACAAAAGACAAAATACTTGAAACCTGACAAGACAAATATCAATGAAACTGACACACGAATCGCACACACCACCCCTAGGGTACGCCTCACTGTTGCCTTGCCTCGAAAGGTGATCGTCGAGTAGAGGATGTCTTAGTAAGTCCTCATGATCCGGGAACCTGGCATGAGGGTAGCTTCTAAGGTGTCTTCCTATTGCTCCGGTGATCACCATGTCCCGAACCTCGAATTGACCCGAACACCTCCAACGGTGGTGCTACCTACCTCTCAATGGTGGGATGGCACTACTTTTAAGGACATTTACACAGACGAATTCCTTAGGGTAGGTAGGTTCTCAAGGATACTTGCTCTAATCTCAAAACAAACTCAAAAGACTTTTCACATTGATACATTTTCAAAAGCTTTCAAAACAAACTTTTCAAACACTCTGACGTATGAGTCGATCTGAAATTTTTCCAAAGAAACTTTTAAACCCACATTGAAAAGCAAACAAACCTTTTTGAAAACACAATGAGCAAGTATCTAAGAGCCCATGGATAACCATGGATAGAAAGGGTGCTAACACCTTCCCTTTCTATAACCTACCTCCCGAACCGAGAGCAATCTCTATAAGGAATTTTTCTGTGCTTTTGTCCTTTCCATTTGGAGAAAATAAAAGACGGTGGCGACTCTTGCTTCCGCGACATTTCGCGAACCAGCGTTAAACAGTCAGTTCCAGATCCACCGATCACACCTTGCACCTACAGTCATCCGACCTCAAGGGACATTGGGAAGTCAGAAGTGGTATCAAAGGTTTCTTAGCCAGGTTTCTGTTTGAAAAAGCCCTTGAATGTTGGAACTCCCTTGACTTGCAAGCTTTTGAAGAGGTTGTGGCCCTCCTTGTTTATGGTTTGGTATTGTTCCCTAACCCAGATCAGCTCATTGATATAAGTGCCGTCCAGATCTTTATGTCCAGGAATCCCATACCTACATTGCTGGGGGACATCCTTCACTCATGTTACACTCGAACCATGAGAAAAAGAGGTGTCCTTATGTGTTGCACTCCTCTCCTGGGAAGGTGGTTTATTTCGCACCTTCCACAATCAGTCCTGAAGAATGAGCGGGGTTTGAGATGGTCACAACGGTTGATGACTCTTACACATGCAGATATACATTGGTGTCCTAGGTCCAGAGGAGATGTCACTATCATCGATCGTTGTGGGGAGTACCCTAATGTTCCTTTACTTGGAATCAGAGGAGGTATTACTTATAGCCCATGCCTGGCTTGGAGACAGTTTGGTTATGCTCGGAGGGACGGTCCTCATGACATGCTAATTCCCGACATAGTTTTTGACTTCGACAACGATACTCAAGGACTTCGTCAGAGATTTATCAGAGCTTGGAGGATGCCTAGTAGGATAGACAGCAAGACACTGGGACACAGGAACTCCATCCCTTTGGAGCCTTATCTCAAATGGGTACGCACCCGCTCTCAGAAGTTAGTGATGCCTTATCCTCACATGCTTCCAGTAATCAAAGAGCCTGTCTTGGAAGGGGAAGTGGCTCATGTTATTCAGCACCCTGATATGCCCACATCCTGGGAAGAGATGCAGAAGAGCTGGATCCAGCTAAAGGAAGAACGGATTTCTCTTGAGACTAGTCTGCATGCCAGTGAAAAGAAGGTCTTGGAGCTCACCCGTCTGTTGCACGAAGAGAGGAATCTCAACACCTACATAGCTCCGAAAAGGATGCGCAGTGTATTTTGGGATTGACTTGATTTTTGTACTTTTGCCCATGAGGCTTTGATGTATTAAACAATGATTTCCTTAATGATAACGTGTGTTCTTTTCTTGTCTACAACAAATTTGAACTTTCGAACCCTTGAATGCATTGCATACGCATTTCATACATCATGTGCATAGCAGGTTCTTTCCTCTTTTCAGGTTGCTTACAGTTCTTCGCTGTTTATTTCAGCATCATGAATCCCGGATCTGAATCAACAGAGACATCAATCAAGGCTCTCCAGGCGCAGAATGCGCAATTTCAAGAACTGATCATGGGTCTAGCTAAAGGCCAAGAAGAACTGAAGACTATGCTCCTGAAGAAGGAGAAGAAGAAGAAAAGAAGAACTGTTCTATTCAACTCGGGCCGAAGGTTGGGTAATACTCTGCAGCATGAAGAGGCTGTTTCTTCTGTTGGCAAGAGTCCTTCTCAGGCAGAAGTAAAGCTTCCTACTCCAGAAGTCTCCGACAACGAGACAGATTTTGATGAAGAGCAGTACCCTCCTGAAGACAACAGATACAAACAACTGGAGGACAGGCTGAAAGCTATGGAGGTGCAACAGGCACCTGGGCTGGATTTCGGAGATCTGGGTTTGTCGACTGGTGTAATTATCCCGCATAAATTCAAAGCACCCACCTTCTCCAAGTATGACGGGGCATCCTGTCCCAAGCTGCATTTGAGGTCCTATGTTCGAAAAATTCAGCCGTACTCTGCGGACAAGAATCTATGGATCCACTTCTTCCAGGAGAGTCTTTCAGGGACTCATCTTGAATGGTTCTATCAGCTGGATGGGACCAAAGTTCGTAACTGGGAGGAGCTGGCTACTGCTTTCTACAAGCAGTATCAGTATAATGCCGACCTTGCCCCCACACGTACCCAACTCCAGGGTATGGCGTTAGGTGCAAGTGAAGGTTTTAAGGAGTACGCTCAGAAGTGGAGAGACCTGGCTGGCAGGGTGCAGCCACCATTGACTGATCGGGAGCTGGTTGACATGTTCTTGGGGACCCTATCTGGGCCATTCTTCAACCATCTCATTGGGAATTCTTCTGCTGGTTTCACTGATTTGATCTTGACTGGAGAAAGGATTGAAGCTGGGTTGAAATCTGGGAAGATTGCAAAGGGTGCCTCATCTAGTTCAGAAAATAAACCGTTTAAAAAGGAGTCTAGCGCCGTGTACGGTTCTAGGAGATCAGAAAGAAATGAACACCGCCAATCTGTCAGTGCGGTCATAATTGCTAAGCCTGCTGCCGCTCCCCGGCCAAACAATGCTCAGAAGGTGGAAAGACCCCGGAGAGAATTCTCCCGTTTAAACATGACTTTGTCGCAGATCCTGCCACAGTTGCTCGCAACTAATTTAGTGACTGTCAGGGAGGCGCCGAAGTTTCCAAATACTGCATCCCCCAAGTACAACCCGAATGCTCGGTGTGCTTACCACTCAGAAAGCCCGGGGCACTCTACTGATGACTGTTGGGCGTTAAAGAATAAGGTACAAGACCTTATCGATGCTAAGGAGATACAATTCGAAGCGCCTGCAAAGCCAAATGTAGTCACTGCCCCCATGCCTCAGCACGGGGTAAATGCTGTAGATGAAGACGTCTATGCTGTTTCTGTGGATGATCTAGCCACTCCTCTAAAGATCGTCAAGAAGAACCTACTGCAGGCCGGTTTATTTCCGGGTTGTAGTGAGGGTTGCCTATTCTGTACCGTGTCCCCATCTGGTTGTCCCTTGCTAAAATTAGGCATCCAAAGCTTAATGGATAGCAAGGAGATTCTATTCAAGAAGTCTGCTGTTCGTTTGGTTCCAGTGGAAGAAGTCTCTGTGGTGACTATCTTCAATAATCCGATCCCGGCTCTCCAGAAGAAGCCCGTCCAAATTCTGACCGTTGCACCTGTTACTATCACTGTTCCTGGGCCCCTGCCCTATGTATCTAATAAAGCTGTCCCTTGGCACTATGGGGCAGATGTATATATAAACGGGATTAAACAAGAGCTCAACGCTGGCGCCAGCATCTGTGACATCACTGGCCCGGCCAAAGTTACCCGCAGTGGCAGGCTCTTCTCGCCTGACATTGCGCCACCGGCTGCCCGAAGACCACTCCTGATAATTCCTGCAAGTACACCTACTCCCGTTGCTGATCAAGTTGTCGTTCCTGCTGCTGATCCGATTGTTTCTCCTGCTGCCGAGTCATCCAATGCTCGGGGCAAGGGAATTGAAACTGAGCCTGCCCAGATAGAGGCACCCATACCCATAGCTGCTGAGGCCTCCCCACAAGAGATGGAGGAGATTTTGAAGATTATAAAGAAGAGCGACTTTAACGTTGTGGAACAATTGGGGCATACGCCCTCCAAGATCTCCATGCTCTCTTTACTGCTGTGCTCTGAGGCCCATGCAAAGGCCCTCATCTCATTCCTCAAGACGGCCCATGTGCCACATGAAACCTCTGCAGTCCAGTTCACCGATTGCGTGGCAAGTCTAACAGCAGACAATGGCTTGGGTTTTTCAGACGCTGATTTGACCACGAAGGGGAAAGATCATAATGATGCTCTGCATGTCTCAATCGAATGCAGGGGCACCACCTTGGCACATGTGTTGGTTGATACTGGGTCATCTTTGAATGTGCTACCCAAGAAGGCTCTGGATCGTCTAGATTGCGAAGGCCTAGATTTGAAACCCAGCAACATCATCGTAAGGGCCTTTGACGGTTCAAAGAGAATGGTCCACGGGGAAGTTGACATTCCAATTCGTGTGGGTTCTCAGGTGTTCGATTCCACTTTTTATGTGATGGATATCCGTCCATCTTACTCTTGTCTGCTGGGTCGACCCTGGATACATAAGGCTGGGGCAGTGACCTCTACCTTACATCAAAAGCTGAAGTACCCCGTCAGAGGGAAGATTGTCACCGTGCAAGGAGAGGAAGAATACATGGTGAGCCACCTAAACTCGTTCAGATACATTGAGATGGATGGGGAGTTCATTGAGACCCCCTTTCAGCATTTCGAGGAGGTGTTTCCAATTGCAGCAGAAACAACAGAAGCAGGTGGTCCTTTGAAGATGGCTTCCCTGAGAGATGCCAGGGCTGTGGTACAGAAGGGTGAATGTGCCGACTGGGGCAGACTTCCAGACTTCACTCAGAAGACTGATAAACTTGGGCTGGGTTTCACCTCAGAAGGGCAGAAAGCTATGAGGAAAGAGAAGATCGGAAGGCCTCCGGTATTTATTAAAAGCTCAGAAGTGAATGCTATTGGGGATGCAGAGGAAGTAGACGAAGCAGAATTCAACAGCTGGATTTATCCGACGGCCGAAGACGGATTGAACAATTGGATTGCAAAGGATCATACCCCTGTTACCTTTGTGACACAGTAATGAATTCCCATGTTTTGTTATTTTGTAATAAACAATGATAAACTCTATGGCCCGGTGTCTTACCCGAGGCACCGTGGTTCTATTTGTGAGGGCATACAAACTGTCATTTTATACATCATGAATAAAAATCTTGGACGTTTTTCGCATTGCAAATATTGTGTTCCTTTTCTATCTTTCCTTTCCTTTTACATAATTTTCAAAACAGCTGTATTTACACACACACTCACTCATACAGGTTCCAATCCGCTCTGGATCTCACTGACAACAACTCTGCTAATGCCAATTATAGCTTCGAAAATCCGATCAACTTAGCCGAAGACGAAGGTGAAGATGATGGCGAAGTGCCCGGCGAGCTTGCAAGACTGTTGCTTCAGGAAGAGAGGGCAATTCAACCCCATGAAGAGCCAGTAGAGACCATAAACTTGGGTACTGAGGCAGACAGGAAAGAGGTAAAGATTGGTGCCAACCTAGAGCTCAGCGTGAAGCAACGGTTAACCAAGATGTTACATGACTATATGGAGATCTTTGCCTGGTCCTACGAAGACATGCCAGGGTTGGATACCGATATTGTCGTTCATCACTTACCGACTAAGGAAGACTGTCCTCCAGTTAAACAAAAGGTCCGTCGGATGCGTCCAGAGATGTCAGAAAAGATTAAAGCCGAGGTCATGAAACAGTTTGACGTCGGGTTCCTTGCAGTGACTTCTTACCCTCAGTGGGTTGCTAATGTGGTGCCGGTACCTAAAAAGGACGGTAAGGTCAGAATGTGTGTCGATTACAGGGATCTGAACAGGGCCAGCCCCAAGGATGACTTCCCCTTACCTCACATTGATGTCCTTGTTGATAATACGGCTCAGCACAAAGTATTCTCTTTCATGGATGGCTTTTCAGGCTACAATCAGATCAAGATGGCACCTGAAGACATGGAAAAGACTACATTTGTTACTCAGTGGGGCACCTTCTGTTACAAGGTCATGCCGTTCGGATTAAAGAATGCTGGGGCAACCTACCAACGTGCCATGGTTGCCTTATTTCATGATATGATCCATCACGAGATCGAAGTGTATGTGGACGACATGATCGCTAGGTCCCAGACTGAGGAAGAGCATCTAGATCATCTGCAGAAGTTGTTTGACCGGTTGAAACTGTACAAGCTGAGATTGAACCCGAACAAGTGCACCTTCGGGGTAAGATCTGGGAAATTGCTAGGCTTCGTGGTCAGTGATAAGGGAATTCAAGTGGACCCTGCTAAGGTCAAAGCTATTCAAGAGATGCCAGTTCCTAAGACAGAGAAGGAAGTCAGAGGCTTTTTAGGACGCCTGAATTACATTGCTCGATTCATCTCTCATCTGACTGCTACATGTGAGCCAATCTTCAAGCTGCTGAAGAAAGATCAGGTAGTACGTTGGAACGATGAATGTCAGGCTGCTTTCGACAAAATCAAAGAGTATCTCCAAGAACCACCTATCCTTATGCCACCGGTTGAAGGGAGACCTCTGATCCTATATCTGACAGTGCTGGACAACTCAATGGGGTGTGTGCTGGGGCAGCATGACGAGTCTGGCCGAAAAGAGCATGCCATTTATTACCTTAGCAAAAAGTTTACCGACTGTGAGACCCGATACTCACTGCTTGAGAAAACTTGCTGCGCTTTGGTATGGGCTGCTCACCGGCTGAGACAGTATATGCTGACTCACACTACCTTGTTGATCTCAAAGATGGATCCGATAAAATACATATTCGAAAAGCCTGCTCTGTCTGGGAGAATTGCAAGATGGCAAATGATCTTGACGGAATACGACATTCAGTATACAACCCAGAAAGCCATCAAGGGGAGTGTATTGGCAGACCACTTAGCTCATCAAGCTGTAGATGACTATCAATCAATGAACTTCGAGTTTCCGGATGAAAGCATCATGATTGTAACTGACTGTGAAGTACCTGGACCGGATGAAGGACCTGAGCCAGGATCCCGATGGTCTATGCACTTTGACGGAGCTTCCAATGCTTTGGGAAATGGTATCGGTGCCATAATTATATCTCCACAAGGTACTCATACTCCACTCACTGCCCGGCTATGTTTCAACTGTACCAACAACATGGCGGAGTATGAGGCGTGTATCATGGGTCTTCAAGCTGCGATCGACTTAAGGATCAAGTTCCTCAGTGTCTTCGGAGATTCCGCTCTTGTGATCAATCAGATCAAAGGAGAGTGGGATACGAAACATCCAAACTTGATCCCTTACAGAGAATGTGTGTTGACCATGATTCCCCACTTCACAGAGATAACCTTTGAGCACTTTCCAAGAGAAGAGAATCAGTTAGCGGACACGTTAGCTACAATGTCTTCAATGTTCAAGGTTAAATGGGATAATGAAGCTCCCCGGATCATCATCTGGAAACTGGACGAACCGGCATACTGTTGTGATCTCGAAACTGAATTGGTGACTGAGAAGCCTTGGTACCATGAAGTGAAAAGATATCTGGAAGCCCAGGAGTACCCTGAAGGTGCCTCTATCAACGATAAGAAATTCCTGAGGAGGTTCGCAGCCAAGTTCTTCCTAAGCAACGGCATCTTGTACAAGAGAAACCATGATTCAACCTTACTGCGTTGTGTGGATAAGACTGAAGCAGAACGAATCATGGAAGAGCTACATGAAGGGACCTTTGGTACACATTCCAGTGGACATACTATGGCTAAGAAAATCCTACGGGCAGGATATTACTGGTCCACAATGGAAGCTGACTGCTACCAACACTCCAGGACATGCCACAAGTGCCAGATTTATGCAGATAAAGTGCATGTTCCTCCAGTTCCACTGAATGTTCTGACCGCGCCTTGGCCGTTTGCAATGTGGGGCATAGACATGATCGGCGAGATAAAACCTACGGCATCCAATGGACATCGCTTCATCCTAGTGGCGATTGACTATTTTACGAAGTGGGTTGAGGCAGCATCCTATGCTACGGTAACCAAGACTGTTGTGGCACGATTCATTCGGCACAACCTGATCTGTCGGTACGGCATCCCTGAGCGGATTATTACAGACAACGGTACCAATCTGAACAACAAGATGATTGCTGAGCTCTGCGAACAGTTCAAAATACAGCACCACAATTCTTCTCCTTACAGACCGAAGATGAATGGGGCTGTTGAAGCAGCAAATAAGAACATCAAGAAGATCGTGCAAAAGATGACAGTAACTTACAAAGATTGGCACGAGATGTTACCGTTCGCTCTGCATGGGTACCGTACCTTAGCTAGGACGTCAACCGGGGCAACTCCCTTCTCTCTGGTTTATGGCATGGAGGCAGTCTTGCCAATCGAGGTGCAAATTCCCTCTCTCCGGATAATGAAGGATGCAAATCTGAACGAAAATGATTGGATCCAGACACGACTTGATCAACTCAACCTCATTGACGAAAAGAGACTTGCTGCTATCTGTCATGGTCAGACGTATCAGAAACGGATGATCAGGGCATTTAACAAAAAGGTCAGACCACAGGAATATCAAGTTGGGGATCTGGTTATCAAGAGAATCATCCTTCCTCAGAGTGATCCAAGGGGCAAATGGACTCCTACATATGAGGGGCCATTTGTGGTTAAGCATGTGTTCTCAGGAGGAGCAATGATATTAACCAACATGGATGGTGACGACCTTCCTCACCCCGCCAATGCAGACATAGTTAAAAAATACTACGCATAAAAAAAGACCCGCTAGGCTGACATGCCTAGGCAAAAATTAGGGCTTCCCGTCGAACCAAAAGGGTTCGGGCAAAATGAAGGGATGAAAATGAAAAATCTGTACACCCGGCAAGTCGAAAACCTGAAAAGGCGGCTTGGGCAAAAAGGGGTATCCCGGTGGACTGAAAACCCGAAAGGGCGGTCCAGGCAAAAATTAGGGATAAAGCGTAAAACTATGTCGCATTGATCACTTTGCATCCAGAATCCGGTATCTGCATCAAGCTCAAACGGCATCAATCAGTCAGCTTCACCTTCAACCAAGGTCATCAAGTGATGAGACGCTCGGAGTTATAAAGGCAATAGCAGAGTTGAAACCCAGTGGATCATTCATCTTTCACACAGCTGTTTTATTTTCTTTTGTACAAAACTTGTATAAACTCTTTTGTTCGGCGACGTACCTCTTACTAGGACATCCGCCTCTTGTAAACAAAACGCCTATTTTCAGGCCATTCAAAAATCAATACAAATACATTTTTCAGTTAAACGTGCCAAGTGTTTTTCTTTTTCTGTTTTGTTTTGCGAAGAACGTCCAAGGTTCAATTTGTGATGTATGCATTGACAATAATTTGCTAACTCATAAATATTTGCATACGAAACAAAGGAATTCATTGCAGGTGACACTAGAAACAGGGGCAATAAAGAGTGGTCTAAACAATCCAATTGCTCTATCCTCCAAGGTACCAAGGTAGGTTCAGCTAAAGAACATGACCGAGTATCTTAATTCCCCAGAGAATAGTTCAGCAAAGCAATACACTCTTCTCCAAATAAACATCAAGGAAATTGAGTATCCTCCAGCCGATCTCAAACATTCCCCAGCAGCATATATTCTTAACAAGTATCCCCGGCAGTCTTGGTCTAAAGA
The DNA here is from genome assembly GCA_948472305.1 of Vicia faba. Classification (NCBI taxonomy): domain Eukaryota; kingdom Viridiplantae; phylum Streptophyta; class Magnoliopsida; order Fabales; family Fabaceae; genus Vicia; species Vicia faba. Next base: position 316,857,954 of record OX451737.1, read on the forward strand.
TTGTTCCCCGGCGGTACATCAACATTCAAAGGAATCACTTCCCTGCAATTCAAACTTCCCCAGAAGAGTCCAATCCAGCTTCACCAGCAAAGTTGGAAATCATATCCCCAAGCAGTAAGCTTATCCCCAGTAGATTCTGGAAGCTTATCCCCTCGCAGAGCACGAACGCGTCGTCCGGCTTGATTTAAAGAGTTATTTCCTTAACAGGATATAACTGGGTTATCCTCAGCCAAAAGCCACGGAAAGAGCGTCGTCGACAAAGTCTTCTTACTCCAGCGAAGTCCTTCAACACTTCCTATACAACAAGGGTATCCTCAGCAAACTACTATCAACAATCAGCAAAGCATCTCTATCCCCACAGAGTATTGCTTCCCAGCATGGTCATCAGAGTATCTTTTCTCCCCATAGAAGCTTCATTTGCCAAGTTTATTCCTCAACGGAGTCATCTTCTCCTACCGGTATTCTTGCAGTTATCATCCCCAGCGGAAGCAAAATCTATTCTTCAACATCAGCCCAGGATACGACTTCCCGGCACCCGTCAAGGGTTCACTTTCCTAGACAAAAACATACATAAAACATCACATACATCATTATAGCATGCATAACGTATTGCATCAAACAAGTCTCCTTTAGGTTGAGAACATCATTTGCTTGATCCATATCATGCATTGCATATGACTGACCTTTACCTTTCAGGAAAGATACAGTTGAAATTCTCAATCACGTCTCAAGACCTTCTCTGGTTCAGTCAGATCGACCCTAAGATCTCCCTGATGCTTATCCAGTTGAAGATATTTCAAAACCTAGACCGGTTCAGTTAAATCGACCCTAAGATTTTCCTGATGCTTATCCAGTCAAAGGCCTTCTCTTGGTTCAGTCAGATCGACCCTAAGATCTCCCTGATGCTTATCCAGTTGAAGATAGTTCAAGACCTAGACCGGTTCAGTTAAATCGACCCTAAGATTTTCCTGATGCTTATCCCGTCAAAGGCCTTCTCTGGTTCAGTCAGATCGACCCTAAGATCTCCCTGATACTTATCCAGTTGAAGATATTTCAAGACCTAGACCGGTTCAGTTAAATCGACCCTAAGATTTTCCTGATGCTTATCCCGTCAAAGGCCTTCTCTGGTTCAGTCAGATCGACCCTAAGATCTCCCTGATACTTATCCAGTTGAAGATATTTCAAGACCTAGACCGGTTCAGTTAAATCGACCCTAAGATTTTCCTGATGCTTATCCCGTCAAAGGCCTTCTCTGGTTCAGTCAGATCGACCCTAAGATCTCCCTGATACTTATCCAGTTGAAGATATTTCAAGACCTAGACCGGTTCAGTTAAATCGACCCTAAGATTTTCCTGATGCTTATCCCGTCAAAGGCCTTCTCTGGTTCAGTCAGATCGACCCTAAGATCTCCCTGATACTTATCCAGTTGAAGATATTTCAAGACCTAGACCGGTTCAGTTAAATCGACCCTAAGATTTTCCTGATGCTTACCCAGTCCAAGGCCTTCTCTGGTTCAGTCAGATCGACCCTAAGATCTCCCTGATACTTATCCAGTTGAAGATGTTTCAAGACCTAGACCGGTTCAGTTAAATCGACCCTAAGATTTTCCTGATTCTTACCCAGTCCAAGGCCTTCTCCGGTTCAGTCAGATCGACCCTAAGATCTCCCTGATACTTATCCAGTTGAAGATGTTTCAAGACCTAGACCGGTTCAGTTAAATCGACCCTAAGATTTTCCTGATTCTTACCCAGTCGAAGGCCTCTCTGGTTCAGTCAGATCGACCCTAAGATCTCCCTGATTCTTATCCCAGTAGAAGACACCCAAGATTTTTCTCAACGAGCGTTGTTGAAGTTAAAATCGCCCAAGGTTCCCTTACCATCCATGTTAAGGCAGTAACCATCCCTGGTTCATTCATCAACGTTTGAAGCTCCAGACTCAGCTCCTGTAACCAGTCAGGACACATCTATACCAAGCATCTAAAGTCAGCTCCTGCAACGTGTCAGGTACTCATTTTCTCTTTTGCAGGTATGCAAGTTCTAGCTAAAGAATCTCCTACGCGATCAACATCTAGATGGCATCTATAAGCCCATCATCCTATCCAACAACCTCCAAATGGCATCTATAAGCCCATTCCCCCATCATACTGTTACTATGTGAGCGCAAATTTCTGGGCACTTTAGTGTTCAATCATCTTCCACCTTCGGATTACGAAAGGCACGTCAGCCAATCTGCATCCTCAGGTCTAAGAAGATTGAACAGGGGCAACTGTTGCACCCCAAAATTTGCCCTCCCATATTCATCAAGAATTGTCAAAGTCAAGGTCACAAAATTCCCCAAGGGTGGTGCAGCTCAACTGTCTCCTATACAGTCAAAACTAGGGTTTGGGTTCAGATCAAGAAAATGAACTTTTCAAAGGCCCAATCAAGTCTCATATGCCTACAAATGTGGTCAAGCATCCTCATGTCAAGTTTCAAGGCATTCAGCTCAAAATTGCACAGTCAAAACCCTAGATTGCACTACAGTCAACTGTAGGGGCAAAATGGTCATTTGACAGTCAAAAGTTCAAATTTTTGGTCAACATATCATTTTGAAGCCACAAACATCATTTGATCAATGCTTGATCATGATTCTCAAAATTTGGCTCAGAAAATCATCAAGATGCAAAAGTTGCTATATTTGGACAGCTGAAAAAGTCAACTGAAATTGACCAGGGCATAACTTTCACATGGATCATCAGAAAAATTCCATCCAAAGCTCATTTTGAAGAGAAAGACATTTCCTACAACTCATCTTCATATTCCAAGTCCAACAAATGCTCTCACAAAAAGTTATCAATTTCAACATTATAGGTCATTTTCAAAAGTCAACAAAAAGGGACTTTAAGTCAAAGGCCATAACTTGAGATTGGTAAATCAAAATGACATGGGACCAAAGGCATTGGTTAAAGGACTCAAATACCTTTCCAAAATGTCCAAGAACATGTGGAAAGCTTAAAAATTGAGCAAGTTATGCCTTGTGGAAGTTGGGAAATTTTTGGGAATTTTGAAAAGTCAACATTGATGCAAAAGGCCTAAAAATGCAAATGGGCCCATTTTTCTTCCAAGTTTCTTCATGCCAAGCCTATGCACGACCACTAGGCCCAAAGGGGAGTATGTTCATATTTTTTAATTATTTATTTGAATTTATATTAATTTATATTCATTTAAATCATTTTAATACATGAAAAATATAAACCTAACCTAAAAAAATCTTTTTATGCACATTCCAAGGTCAATATTTCGTGCATACCTTAAATAGGCAAGATTTGGTGCTAATTGATCATGATTGAACCAAAATACATGAGAAAAAGATTAGAAAAGATCCTTAACAAATCAAAGATTGAAAACAATTATTGCTTTGGATTTTATTCAATATCTTTAACCTAATAGCTTCCCTATATGATCAGAATCAAAGACCTAATCAAAAGAGACTGCAAGCTGCGCCCAAACAAGCCATTGCATATTGAAAATTTTTCTTAAAAACTCAAATCTGAAAAGTGCCTTAGAGGTCGATTCAAACCCCCAAACCTGTTCCAAAAGCTTCAGTGGCAATTGCTGGACATATTCCAATCATTAGCATCAACTTAAACGCCCTGAATTGGTACCCCTAAGTCAAACTGCACCTCAAAACTTTTGAAATCGTACAGCATGATTCAAGCATAGTTTTGCATTTTTAATTATATATTCATACTCATAATGATATTCCTGAGCTAACCAGTGTGTTTGATTGCTTTTTCATTAACCATACGTGAATCCACCATGCGCGTTTTTTAGGTTTGCAGGTTCTTATATTTAGGGCTTTTGCAATACAGTAAAATTGGCCCTTTAGACCACCACGGTTGGACTCAGCACATCAAGACGAAGAAGTCTTGACCCTCGCGCCCAATTTATATATACCATAGCGCTAGTCGCTATTTTTCCATAGCCTTCCTAAAACCACGCCCAAAAACCGTTGCCAATATGTTTCATGTTTCAGGAAAACGAAGAAGAAGGAGTCGTGTCAGAACGTGATTGATCCATTCAAATTTCGCGCGAATTGCCAAAAGCACTAACGTTTTCTTCTTATATTGTTTATTGTTTATTATTTGTTAAATGAAATGCAAATGGCTCAGTGGGCAGGGACAACGCTTGTAACCTTCAAGACCTGGGTTCAAGTCCCAGGTCTGGCAAATTCCAATGCTATTTTTCAATATGAAATTCTATGCTTTGCTAACGTCCAGGTGCACCATATTCCCTCACCATCAGGCAGCCACGCGTCCCATGAGATCAAGCCAAGGGCAAAGATTGGGAGAGCATCATGTACCATAGTCCAACGCATCATACACGATCCAAAAAGTCAACCAATTTCCAACGTTAATGGGCCAGAATTACCAGGCCTATACCTCCATCTGGGGCCTGAACCCCCCCCCCCCTGGTTTGCTTTTCTTTTCTTTTTATTATTTTAATTATTGTGTTATTTACTTTTATTGCTTTAATTAATTAGTTTTTCTCTTTTTTACAAAATATAAAAACATCATAAAAATCCAGAAAAAAGAAAAATGTAGTAAATATTTTATTTTAATTATTTTCATGAATAAATTGTGTAATTGAATTTGGTATAATTAGGTTTTTTTGATTTTAATTCTTTTCATAATAAAAATCCAAAAATAGAATTTAGGTTTAATAACTTTTTATTTTCTTTTTAATTTTTCCTTTTTTCTCACAATATTATTTATTTATTATTTCATTTTTATAATTAAAAATTGTACATAAATAATTTAGGGTTTAATTTAGGTTTTAATTTAATTCTTTCATAATAAACTTAAAAAATATTAGAATTAGGGTTTGTCAGTTTAATTTAATTTCAATTAACTCCTTTTTCTCATTAAATCTAAAAAACACAAAAATACCATTTTCATTTAATTTTAATTTCCTATTAATTTTAATTGTTTGCAAAAGGGTCCAACGCCCTAGTTTCGTTAATTATTTTATTTCGCGCATTTATTTTATAATCGTTTAAATAATTATGTAAATCTCCCAAAGCCATGTAACTTTACTTTTCGCACTTTATTTTATCGCTTTACTTATTTTCCGCTAAATCGGGTCCGGTTTAATTTTGGCGATGTGGACCCGTGCCATTTGTAATAGTTTAGATTTATTTCTTCGCAAAATATTTAACTGTTAACCAAGCATGAAAGAATGTATGACCTTAAAAATAAAATCAAGCGTAAATCACAATGATATGACAAAAGACAAATATCAAATGAAACATGACACACAATTCGCACACACCACCCCTAGGGTACGCCTCACTGTTGCCTTTCGAAAGGTGGTCGTCGAGTAGAGGACGTCTTAGTAAGTCCTCATGATCCGGGAACCTGGCATGAGGGTAGCTTCTAAGGTGTCTTCCCATTGCTCTGGTGATCACCATGTCCCTAAAATCGAATTGACCCGAACACCTCCAACGGTGGTGCTACCTACCTCTCAATGGTGGGATGGCATTACTTTTAAGGACATTTACACAGACGAATTCCTTAGGGTAGGTAGGTTCTCAAGGATACTTGCTCTAATTTCAAAAACAAACAAAAATCTTTTCACCAACACTTTTCAAAAGCTTTCAAAACAAACTTTTCAAACACTCTGACGCATGAGTCGATCTGAAACTTTCAAAGAAACTTTTTAAAACCCACAGTTGAAAAGCAAACCAATTTTGAAAACACAAATGAGCAAGTATCTAAGAGCCCATGGATAACCATGGATAGAAAGGGTGCTAACACCTTCCCTTTCTATACCCTACCTCCCGAACCGAGAGCAATCTCTATAAGGAATTTTTCTGTGCTTTTGTCCTTTCCATTTGGAGAAAATAAAAGATGGTGGCGACTCTTGCTTCCGCGACATTTCGCGAACCAGCGTTAAACAGTCAGTTCCAGATCCACCGATCACATCAAGCAATTGAAAACATTATGAACTATTCTTAAGGTACACACCACTTATTATGTCCCCAGCAGAGTCGCCAGTTCTGTGATACGGTGGAAAGAATTGACTTGTTTTTTGGAATGCTGGTTTGTGTTTTGCGTTTGTTTTCGCAAAATGTCGCGCTAAGCAAGAGTCGTCACCGACTTTTATTTTATCCAACAAGGAAAGGAAAAAAGCATAGAAAATTCCTTTTTCAAGATATTTCTCGGGTCCGGGGGGTAGATTATAGAAAGGGAAAGTGTTATCACCCTTTCTATCCGTGGTTATCCACGGGCTCTTAGATACTTGCTCAAATGTTTTCAAAATATTGCTTTCTTTGTGCTTGTGGGTTTGAAAAAGTCTTTGTTTGAAAAGGAGTGTAAGTGTGAAAATTTTGTTTTGTTTTGAAAGAGCAAGTATCTAAGAACCATCTACCTACTCAAAAAAGGAATCGTTATATGCTATCTTCCTTTAGACAATGCTATCCCGCTATGGATGAGTAGGTAGCATCGTCGTTGGAGTTTAAGGGTCAATTCGAATTTAGGGACTTACGGTCACCAAAGCAATGTTAGGATGCCTTAGCGGTAACCCTAATGTCTTAGATCATTTGTTTTGAGGCAACAATATCCGAGGCAACCGTTTCGAGGCGACTATGATCTTTTAGACAAGAGGGCGACCTCTAAAGTGACCTATACTCAATGACCGCATACGAAGGCAACCAAGTGGGGTGTACCCTAGGAGTTCGCATGTGCGAGTGTGTCGTTTTCAGTTAATTTTATCTTTGTACATGTTAATGGTGATCTAGGTTGATTTTAGGTTTAAACGCTCAATCTTGTCATGCATCCCTATTATCAAACATCTAATAGTTTATATTTTGCGGAAAATAAATTGCGGAAATTAAATTACAAGGCGTCGGGTATTTACATCGCCAAAAGTAACCCTTTGAAATTTAAATGTGGAGTATAAATAAAGCGATAAAAATAGTCCTAATTATCTATTACATTCTGGGAACAAATACAATATTGAATAAATAGATCGCGTGCGGGAAAATTAAATCGAGTGCGAGTTCTAGGGCTATGACCCTTTGTTATTAAAGAAAAGATTTTTTTTGGTTATTTTTGGTATTTTAAGAAATAAACTATCCTAAATCAATTATTGAATTAAATTAATTAAATTAATTAAAATGAATATTTTTGGGTTTTTTTGTTATTTAAAGAAAGAAAATAAAATTGATCAATGTTAATAAAAGCCTAATTATGTCTAAGTTAATTTTAATTATTTATAAAAAAACATATTAAAGTTAATTCTAATTAATGACCTAAATTAATCAATTGATTTGTTAATAAAAAAGAAAATACTAAAATTTAATTTAATAAAGAAAATATTTTTTGGTTTTAATTTTATTAAAGGAAAAAAAATTTGATTGGTTAGAAAATAATAAAAATAATAACAATAAATAATTAAAACAAAAATTAGAAAATAGAGAGAGATAGGGGGTATGGGCCTGATTGGAGGTGTTTGAGAAGCAAATTCCATGGCCCAAACGAGCTGGCCCTGTATTGACTTTTTGAGATCCCCTATGCGCATATTGACTGGACTCCATGGTGGACCATCAACCTGGATCACCAGATTTGGCCTTGGGCCATCTGGCGCTTTGATACTTGAGGACGTATGATAGACATTATGCTTGGAGATACACAGGATTACCTGGAAAATAAAGATAACAAAGAAGTGAAGGACCTGGGATTTGAACCCAGGTCCTGTGGATGCTTGGATCACTCGCTTCACCACTAGGCCAATGTGCTTTAGTTTTCAATATATTAAACAATAGTAATAATAAGAGTAAACGCATTATATGCCAGAAAAATAAAAAAAAAGTGCGCGAAAATTTGAAAGGACCAATCAGAGGGGGGCACGTTGTCGTCCCTGTCCTCAAGCCTGTAAAAAAATTACCTGCACATTTGAATCCGCAACTAAATGCCTAGGCCATTCCCAAAATTCATCTTAGGCCATATAAACTCCTCCCAAGACCATGGTTGCGTTCGTCTTTCTCTTCCGGTCATGTCCATGGCCGTCATTGGGGCTAATTTTACCTGTAAGAGAAACGCCCAAAAACAAACCACGAAACCCTAGATATGGTGCTTGGCTTTACAGGTCAGATAAATGAAATTGGATAATACAGAAAGCTTGGAAACTTGATGAGGATTATGAATATGCAAATAGTTTGTACAAAAGGTGCAGGAATAAAGATTTACGAATTCAAATGCAGAGCGGTTTTCTGTGACACTTACAGTGCGTTTGAGCGTGTATGGGAGATTGCTTTGGATTGCAGAAGGTTGAGTAGACACCCAGTAATCGATTAGTATCAAGCTTTGCTTCTGAAAACGCCTCAAAGTAGGATTTTGGTTTCACACTTTTCACCACTTTTTCCAAGTTTTGTTTGGTTGGTTCTTGCAGCTTCTAGCCCTCAATTTCGTGTGCCTCTCTTGCTTATGTATGATACAAGGTATTAGGGTAACAAATATGGATGGAATCCCTCTAAATCAATGCCTCATGATTTGATTTGATTCATCCTTTAAAGCTTGCCAATTTTGTCAAATCTCCATCTTTTTGTACATGATATGCTTGATACGAATTTTGATGATGATTATGATGACAATAAAGACCTGAAACAACCAAAAAAAGATCTTAGGTAATTAAGGTTTGGATTTTATTTGATTTAATTTGATTTAAAATGAAATAATTTAATAAAAAATCAAATAAAATAATAAAAACAAGATATGGGCTCATGGATGAAGCTAGGACACGTGTGCAATGTGGCAAGTTCAAATCAAGTGGAAAAGAATGGACCCATTTGACAAAATTTGAAGTTTTGGGGATAGTTGACTTTTGGCAATTTTGCAAAAATGCCCAACTTAAACAATGTATAACTTCTACAATTTTGAACTTTTGGAAGTGTTCTTGGACTTTTTAGAAAGCTTGAGATGTCCTATAACCAACCCTTTTGGTATCATATCATTTTGATATTCCATACTCAAGTTATAAGCTTTGACAAAAAATGTGTTTTTGTTGACTTTCAAAAATGACCTATAATGTCCAAATTTGTAACTTCTTGTGAGTGCATTTCTTGATCTTGTGGTATGAAGATGGATTGTAGGAAATTTTATCCTCTTCAAAGTGAGCTTTGTATGGGTCATTTATCATAAAGTATGAGAAAGTTATGCTTGGTCAAAGTTGAGTTGACTTTTCCTACAAAACCCTAATTTAGCAACTTTTGAGTCTTGATGAATTTTGAGCAATCCTTGATGAATCAAGATCAACCCTTGATCAAATGATGAAATACCCTTCAAAATGAGAATGTTGACAAAGAATCTTGAAGTTTGACTGTTTATAGATCACAACTGACTTTTGCCCTAGCACAGTCGATTTTTGGACCCTTTGAGCAATTGACTGAGCAAACTCCCTCTGCAAGGTTTGAAATTTGACATGGATGACCTTGAGAACATATTAGGACATTGGGGAGCACTTGAGGTCATTTGGACTAAAATATCTTGATGCAACACAAAACCCTAATTTGGGGTTGACTGTCTTAGGAGATAGCTTGACTGTCCAACTCTTGAGCAATCTTGAGCCACTTGAAGATTTTTCTTGCCTTGTTTTGAGAAAATATGAGAGGGAAAATTTTGGGGTACAACATCTGGGATGTGATCATATATGAGCTTAAAGAATGGGATTAGACTGAAAATGTCAAGAAAGATTCAGTGGGAATCCTACTTGAAGAATCAGAAACTCAAGGCGAAAGAGAAGTTCAACAAGAGGAACCAGCAGTTATACATCAACTAAGTACAAGCATACCTCAAAGAATAAGACGCATGCCTCCAATATTACAAGATTATGTGATTACATGAGATGATGTGATAGATATTAAATGTGAGTTGGTACATTATGCTTTCTATGCAGATGTCGAACATGTAAATGCAGCTGAAGCATTGAAGGTGTCGAAGTGGGTGTAAGCAATGGACGAAGAAGTGAAGTCTATTGAAGACAACAACACTTGGTCACTTGTCGAATTTCCTCAAGGCAAGAAGGAAATTGATGTCAAGTGGGTATACAAAGTGAAGATAAATCCCAAAGGGGGAGTAACTCGACATAAATCAAGGCTTGCAGCGAAATGATTTCTACAGAAAGAAGGAATAGACTTCAATGAAGTTTTTGCACCTGTTGCTAGGATCGAAACAATTAGGTCGGTTGTTGGTCTAGCAGAAATAAACAGATGGCGCATATGTCAGGTGGACGTGAAATGTGCATTCCTGGATGGACCCTTAGACTAAGAATTTTATGTTAAACAACCAGTTGGGTTTGTGAAACATGACAAAGAGAGAAAGGTGTACAGGTTGCATAAAGCCCTGTATGGATTGAAACAAGCTCCAAGAGCTTGGAATAAGAAAATTTATAGTTTCCTAAGGGAGAAGGAATTTGTGAGATGCACAACTGAACATGTAGTATATGTAAGAAGAAGCAATAGTGAATTTAGTATACCATGTCTCTATGTCGATGATTTGTTGATAACAGGTAGCTGCAAAAGTGAGATCAAATACTTCAAAGGTGATCTCAGCAAGGAATTTGAAATGCCTGATCTGGGTGAGATTTCATATTTCCTTGGCATTGAATTCTACAAGAGCAGTAGAGGTTTGATGATGCATCAAAGAAGATATGAAGGAGAAATTATAAAGAGATTTGAGATGGAAGAATGCAACTCAACTTCGACACTTGCAGAACTAAGACTTATTGGGTCATTGAGATACCTTTATCATACAAGGCCTGACTTAGCATATAGTGTAGGTGTGATACGGTGGGAGAACTGACTTGGGTGTTTTGCATTTTATCGCAAATGTTGCGGTTAGCAAGAGTCGCCATCGACTTTTCTTTTATCCAAAAGGAAAGGTAAAAAAGCACAGGAAATACCTTTGAGATTGTTTCTTGAGTTCGAGGGGTAGATTATGAAAAGGGAAGGTATTAGCACCCTTTTCATCCATAGTTTTCCATGGGCTCTTAGTTACTTGCTAGATCACTTGCTTTTGTTTGAAAATTTGCTTTGTGTGTTTTTTGAAAGTATTTTGAAAAGGCGCCATCGTTTGGGAAAGCTTTGTAATGATTGTCGTTCGTAAGAATGTATACAAAGTGTTTGATCTTTTGAAAATGTTTTCAAGTTTGAAAGATGTTTTTGAAAGTGTTGGTGTTTGTTTTGAAAATAGCAAGGATGTTTTTGTTTTGAAATGGAGCAAGTAACTAGGAACAATCTACCTACTCAAAAGTCTTTCATGTTCATTTCCTTTTTCCTTTGACATTGTTATCTTACCATTGATTTGGTAAGTAACCCTATCTTTGGATGTAAACGGGACGAGTGTGGGTCATCGTATAACCATGATTATCAATGTTGAAAGGTATCTTAGCATTCTCTTTTAGGGACTAAGATCATTTGAAAGGCAACATAGATAGCATCATCAAGGGACCATGATCTTATATTTTGCTTGTTTTTGCTAAGATACCTCACATGCGTAATATAACCATTTTGTAAGGTAACCAAGTGGATTTATCCTAGGGGTGCTTGTGTGCAAGTGTATTGTTTTTCATGCTTGGTTTTGTCTTTGATTAGGGTTTTCTAATTGATTGGTTTTAGTCCTTCCATACAAACCCTAATTACTAACATTTGTATATAAAGCGATAAATTGTGGAATTTAAAATTGCTACGCTATTACAATACTTGTGGGAGGGGGTGTACAAATTACAAATGGGGATTGCAAGAAAATAAAGCCTAATTATCTATTACAACCATATTGAATTTATGCAAGAATTGAATAAATAATGTACAAAATGAACAAATATACAAGAATGTAAATGTAAAGTAAATTGATGTTTATTTGGATTTTTAGGGAAAAGGGATTTTGGTTTAACCTAATTAACTAAAAGAAAAATAATTAATTAAATTAGTAAAAAGTAAAACCTAAATTTACTAGGAAAAGATATCAAATAAAACACTAATCTATTAATTGATTAAAAAAAGAAATTAAGTTTATAAGAAGAATATTTTTGACATTTTTGTCTTGTAAATAATTTATAGTATTATAAAATATTTTTGGTCTTTTTTGGTTTTGAAATAATATATTTTAATTGAAAATAACTAAAACCCTAGTTTTTTAATTAAATTTACAAACCAATTAGTAAAATAAAATAAAGTATGACTAAATAAAATAATTTTTGTGTAAAAAATAAATAAACTATCAAAATATAAATCTAATGTTTTTATATTTTTTTCTGATTTTTTAATATTAAATAAAATATTTAAGAAAACAAATAAATAAAAAAAGAAATGAAATAGGCCAGGCTGTAAATAGCCATCAAGGGGGTCAGGAGTAAGAAAAAAAACATAAGGCCCAGGGGAGGCCCAGCGCTGCAAAAAAAAGAGTCAGAATATGAAAATATGAAGAAAAAATCCAAAAGAGTACCACTGAGGCTCGAACCCAGGTCCCTATAGTCACAGGCGCGCGCTTCTACCATTGTGGTGGCTATACGTCCGTTTATATAAATCAAACCATAAATATATATGGTAAACACGTTCCTGAGGCCAACTTCATCTTCAACCTCACGCCCAGCCTGAACCTCTGTATCTCATTCAATTCTCAACAAAAATGAAATGTGTAAACAAGAAACTTGTAGCAAATTTCCTCACGATTTCAGAAATGCAAAGCAATAAAATTATAGATCAAAGACAAGCATGAATTTTAATGGCCCTAATCTGAACCCTAAAAATTTCAGAAACTTCAATCCTAAAATTCTCTAAGCTCAAACAAAATAAATGAAAATTATGGACATGGTTAGCTTTAGGGCAATGATATCTACATTTTTCATTCACAAATAAACCATTAATGATGTCTGTATGAAGAGTTCAAAAGTAAGAAAACTTACCTTGCAAGAGGGTATCGGATTTGGATTTTAAGTAGCTTTGAGTGAGTTCCAATGATTGGGTTAGCTTCCTCAAGTTCCCAGGAAGCTAATGGGATGCTTAGCTTGAGCTGAAAGTGCCTAGAAGTTCTGGAGAAGTCAAGATGCAAGGTGTTGTTTTTGAAAATGGTGGATGATGATGGAGGTGTTACAGTGGTGTTGCAGGTGTTGGGATTGTTTGTATATGTTGTTTTAAGCTTTTGAAAGTAAAAGGCCAAGAAACACACAAGCAAATTGGAAGATTGGATTCAAAACTCAGAAATGACAAGTTTTGAAGTGTTTTTGGTGATTCTGTGTTCTTGGTGTTTTCAGGGCTTAAGCATGCGTTGGATTTGTAGCAAATAACGTGTGTATGTATAAGAAAAATGGTTTGAGTGCTTTTGAGAGTCAGAAGTACAAGTTACAAGCTAATTGCTAGGTTACTAGATTTTGAAGAAAAGTGGGAAAACAAGTTTAAATGTGTAGTACAAGCATGGGTTGAGTGATTGTAAGTGCCTAACAAGTTTCTTATGAGTTATGGGACTTGTATGATCATAGGAGAACAATTGCAAGGCTCAAGAACAAGTTTTATGCAAAAAGCTACTTTATCAAAATAACATTGTGCACTTTCTTCCCAAAATGGATATAAAGCATGGCCTTGCATTGAATGCTTGTATTGAGACCTCTAACAGTTGTGCAATAAATTAATTATGGATTTCCTAACAAGTTTGAGGCCTACAAAGTAGAGGTTATGCAGCATAAGTTAGAATTTTGAATCTTGTTCATCACAAAATGACTTGTAATTCAAGTGTGAAAACCCTAACTTCATCTCTTCGATTCTCCCTACTCAAAAATGATCTCAAGGAGTTCTTGGACATTTTGGAAAGCTTGTAATGTGATATACAACACCTCTTTGAATCACTTTTGAAAATTCCACTTGGAACTATATGAAAAAGTTCCATGAAGTTAGGTCAAAATCCTGACCAAATTAGGGCAAAATTTCGCCAAGTGTTTTGTTTCATGACCATGTGTTCTTAAAATTATAACTTGAGATCCAAGCAGTTTTGAAAGGAGTTGTGTAAATCAATGTTGTATATTTCATGGGGATCTACAACATTCATGTTGAAAGTTTCTTTTGAATCATCTTGCATCATGGTGAAAGTTTTGCTCGAAGTTATGAAAAAAAGAAGAAATTTCCAACACTTAGAAAAATTTCTAAGTTTAGAAATTTTAACTTTTCAAAATGAAATCTTGAATTCTTGATTTATTGATGAATAAGTTTCATATTTTGACATACTTTTATGAATTGTGATCTTTGACATTTGATTTTGACCAAAAAGTCAAAGTTTGACTTTTCAGTATACAGTTTACTTTTGATTAGTTGACTGAAAATTCATCTATCAATCCATTGAACTTGAGCAATGTTTTGAGCCATGTCATTAGGTCAAAATGATTAAATTAGACTCTTGAGATCATTATTTAAACCAATTGATCATTTTCCAGGTCAAAATTCATAAATTGCCCTTTCCCGGTTAAAACCCTAATTTTGACCATTTTGCCCTTTTGGAGATTTGATCAAATTTCTTGAGGAATCATGGTCCAAACTTGATTAAATGATACATATGAGTTTAAAATGTTGATGTGGATCAAAAATTATGAAGTTTGACTGTAAATTGGACACAGTTGACTTTCCCCCTAATATAGTTGATTTTTAGGTCAACTGCTCAATTGACTGAGCAAAAGTGTGATCCAAAGCTTGAAACTTGACATGAGTAATCTTGAGGGTCCATAATGATCCATGAAAGTCATATGGAGTATTTAAAGTTCAAATATCCTTGTGCAATCTCAAACCCTAATTTTGGTCATCAGTGCTTAAGGAGGTGTCTTGAGCTGATCAACCCTAGTGTAGTCTTGAGCCAAAGGAGATCTTGTGAGCAAATTCTTGATGAGTGAGAGGGAAAATTTTAGGGTACAACAGTAGGTATGGTAAGTAGATTCATGCAGAAGCCAAAGGTATCACATCTAGCAGCGGTGAAGAGAATACTAAGGTATCTTAAAGGAACTCTCGACTATGGCATTTTGTTTCCTACAGCTGATAAAGGAAAAGAATGCAAGTTAGTGGGATACACTGATTCGAGTTGGTGCAGTGATGCTAAAGATCTAAAATCAACAGTAGTATATGTGTTTATGTTAGATGGTACACCAGTTGCTTGGAGTTCAAGAAAGGAACCAACAGTGGCATTATCATCATGCGAAGCAGAATACATAGCTTCTTTTCTTTGTGCATTTCAAGTAACGTGGATGGTGAACTTGGTCAAAGAGATAACATGGAAAGATCATGGAGTAATTACCATGAAGATCGATAGCATGTCAGCTATCAATCTGGCGAAGAACCCGATAGCACATGATCGAAGCAAGCACATCGAAATGAGGTTCCACTATCTTCGAGAGCAGGTAGCAGGGAAAGATGAATTTGGAATATTATAGAACTGAGAATCAAATTGAAGACATCATGACGAAGGGTGTGCAGGTCGAAGCATTTCGAAGACTAAGAGATATGATGAATGTAGATATTTTAGACACAATGAATTAGGTGGTATATTAAATTGTAATTCGATTGTGTCGAAACTATGTGTGTCGAAGGGTTTAGAGGTAGATTGAATCAGGTTGCTCGAAGGAAGCCATTACCCAGTCGAAGAGCTTGTGGATCGAAGCAAACTATACACACAAATTTGATTTGTTTAAGATTTAGATAGATTTGATTTAGATCTAAAATAAATATTTTGGGATTTTATAGATTTTTGGCTTTAGCTTAGTAGCAAGCTAACCTCAATCTATAAATAGAGGGACTAACCCTTATTTTTTAAATTAAGACAGTCAAGTTAATTCATTGTAATCACAGAATTTGCAGTTGCAAGTGATTAATAAAGTTTTCCACAGTTTGTGAGCAGAGAGAAACACTACAAAAAATAACTGTCTTATTTATTTTATTTTATTTTATTTTCTCATAATTCATTGTTATTGTGTGGTGATATCAATCTTGTTCATCAAAATTGATAGAAATTCATCATAGATATTTGATGGATTTCCAACAATTTTGAGGATACGAATAAATGCATTTTTTTTGCTATTTATTCTTCAGGGTGTTCTTTTTCAGTATCTTCAAGTTAATTTAGTTTATACTCAACAGAGGATCATAAATCCATTTTATGAAGCATAAATCTGTTGTCATATTTAATTCAAAAGGTCAAATTTTGATTTTTCTAATAATTCCTATAAATGGTTTACTTTGGTCGTTGTTGGTAATAACAAAAACCCTAAAGGTTGTTATTGTTCTAATAATTTCTATTTATTTTGTTTTAATTTCTATTTAGTTTTGCTTTAATTTCTTTAGGTATTGGTCAACTATGCAAGTTCATCTAAATGAGTTCTTTAAACACAATATAAGCAAATATAACTATTTACATTCCATATAATATCGGCAAATATTCAGACATGAATATTTTAATATTAATGGTCTCGATATAAATGCGAACAGTTGTCGAATTTAATTTAAATTCAAAATACGGAATGAGACAATTATGGAATAATTGGAAATAAATAAATGTACCAAAAAAGATTTTGTATAGAATTTAAAATTTAAAATTAAAGTCATATGAAACCGTCAGACATATATTCTCATATTTTCAATTTCATTATTACCTAAACAATTCATATTCTCATATTTCCAATTCCTTTATTAACTTAACCACAGTTAAGATTTTTGAATTTTCTTTTGTGAATATTATGATTTTTAAATTTTCTACAATAATAATAAATAATTATTATGATTTTACTTATGTCCTATAGGTGAATATAATTAGAAGCTTATACTTCCCCATTCTTTCAAACAGTTTATGCAGGTGATCAAGGTGCTTTTCTTCCGTTTGTGACCTGGCTATCATGTCGTCAACATACACCTCTATTTCGTGGTGAATCATGTCATGAAATAAGGCTACCATGGCACGCTGATAAGTTGCCCTAGCGTTCTTCAACCCGAAAGACATAACTTTGTAGCAGAAGGTTCCCCTCTGTGTGACGAAGGTAGTCTTCTCCATATTTTCAGGCGCCATTTTGATCTGGTTATAACCTAAGAGGCCATCCATAAAGGAGAATACCTTATGCTGAACGGTGTTGTCGACCAAAACATCAATATGTGGTAGTGGGAAGTCATCTTTGGGGCTTGCCCTATTCAGATCCCTGTAATCTACGCACATACGTACCTTGTCGTCTTTCTTCGGCACCAGAACAACATTAGCAACCCATTAAGGATATGACGTGACTTTTAAGAAACCTGCGTTAAATTGCTTCATAACCTCGGCTTTGGTCTTTTCTGACATTTCAGGACACATACGACGAACCTTCTGCTTAATCGAAGCACAACCCTCTTTCATCAGCAGACGATGAACCACAATATCAATATCAAGCCCTGGAACGTCTTTGTATGACCAAGCAAAGATCTCAACATATTCATGCAACATCTGGATTAGTCTGCTCTTGAAACTGCTCTCTAAGTTGGCGCTGATCTTGACCTCTTTTCTGTCTGTCTCGATACCTAAGTTTATGACCTCTACCGGCTCTTTGTGTGGTTGGATAGCCTTTTCTTCTTGTATTAAGAGTCTGGAAAGTTCTCCAGGTATTTTATAATCTTCCTCACCTTCGTCGTCGGCTTGGTAGATCGGATTTTCGAAGTCATATGGGGCAATAGCAGAATTGTTGTCAACGAGATCCAGAGTGGATGAGGATCTGCAATGTAGTGTATAGGTGTGTGTTAGAACACATAGCTATTTGAAAATGCAATAAGATAAAAGAAAGACAGAGATCACAAAATTTTCATGCAAAACATCAAATGTTTTTATTGAATGAACAAATGTTTATGAATTATCAATCCCTTTTAACAAATGAACCATTGTGCCCCGGGTAAGACACAAGATTTTAAAGTCATCGTTTATTACATAGCCAAAAACTTTTGAAAACAAAAAGACAGGAATATATCTATTACTCCTCACTAAAGGAGATGGGAAAGATGTCTTCTGCCTTCCAATTTTCCAGTCCATCACCCACGGTAGGGAATATCCAGCTATTGAAATCACAATCACTGTCTGCATCCTCTATAGCATTGAACCCCATTGTTGCTGATGCAAAACGGAGGTCTCCTAGCACGAGTGCGTCGAACATCCCTCTAACCTTCTACAGTAAAGTCCAGACTGAACTTGTTAGATTTATAAGAGATGTTAGGAAGCTGACCCCAAATTATACTACCACCTTCTTCAATAGTGGCCTTAGCATCTTTCAAGGAGGCCACCTTGTGCGGAGTTCTGGTGATCTTTGGAATGGATGACACATCTTCAACAGCAGCACGAGAGATTACTTCAAAGGTTTGACAGGGCGCTTCAATAAATTCTCCATCCAACCCAGAGACTCTCTGGATCTCCACAGAATTGAGTCGATCTTCCAGCTACTTGTACTTGTTGTCAGCCAGAGGATATTGTTCATCTGAATAGTTTACTTCTTCTTCATCATAACCTTAGTTGTCAGCCTTCATACTTTTGTCATCTTCCTCTGGGTCATCATTTTCTTCTTCAAACTCTAAAGCTCGCTTGACCGGACCCTTGAGTCTCCTACCCATGTTGAGGACGCCAGTTGGTTTCTTGATTTTCTCCTTCCTCTCTTTAGTGATAAGGGCCTTCAGCTTTTTGGCTAGACTTACGAACATCTGTTGAAACTGGGTGTTCTGAGCTTGAAGATCCTTAATTGTTTATTCAAGAGCCATTATTTCTTCCGAAATAAACAGCAAAAAGATAAGAAACCTGTCTTGAAACACCTGTCATGCAGTGATATGTTTGATATGTATATGCAATGTTTTCAAGGACCTTACGAGATATAAATTTTCCAACCAAAAGGAAATAGAAAAAAATACTTTATTAATAAGTTTATGAGAATACAAAAGATTACAAAGACATAAACTAAAAAAAACTTCTAAATTCTAAGTTTCCCATGGACGCCTCCTCTTTGTGTTGATATATGCGTTAAGACTCTTCTCCTCGTGAAGTTGCTTCATGAGCTCCAACACTTTCTTCTCTCTTGCATAGAATTGAGTCTCAAAGGTGTCCCGTCCTTCCTTGAATTGAATCTAGGACTTTCACAATTCTTCAAGGTTAGTAGGCATGTCTGGATAGAGGATGGTGCGAGAAACGTCTCCTTCTACAACAGGCTCTATGATCACCGGTAGGACAGCAAGATACAACATCATAAGCTTTTGAGAACGAGTTCATACCCATTTGAGGTAGGGCTCCATAGGGATGGAATTATTATGTCCTAAAGCCTTGCTATTAATATTGCTCACCATGCCCCAAGCATGTAGAAACCTTTAACGATAACCTTGAGGATCATTCTCGTAATCGAATACAATACCCTGGATAAGTGTGTCATGAGGACCATCTCTTCTAGCATAACCAAATTGACTTAGATCCAGAGAAGGGTTGTAAGTAATACCTCCCCTAATTCCAAGGAGTGGAACATTAGGGAATTCCCTATATCGGTCAATGATAGTGACAGCCTTGTGAGATCGGGAATACCAGTAGATGTCTGTATGAGAGAGTGACATTATTCTTTGAGACCACCTCAAACCTTGTTCATTCTTCATTATCGAGCGGGGAAGGTGCAAAATAAACAACCTGGATAGAAGAGGTATACAACACATGAGAGTTCCATGCTTCTTCATAGTACGTGTGTGAAGAGAATGCAAAATGTCTTCGAGAAAGGTAGGAACGGGATTACGAGCAAGAAATATTTTAATGGTGTTCACATCTATGAGTTGGTCTGGATTAGGGAATAGCACCAATCCATAGATTAACAGAGCCAAGATCTCCTCGAAAGTATGAAAACTCATAGCATCCAGAAACAATTGAGCTTTCTCTATCAGAAATTTAGCAAGAAATCCCTTGACTCCACTTCTTGTTTCCCAGTTAGATACAATGTCGGACCGCTTCAGATGTAAGGCTGCTACAATATCTTCTAGTTTCAGAGATTCCTCTAATCCAGTGAAGGGCGTCTGATTAAGAATAGGTACTCCCAGTAGTTTAGAGAACTCTTCCATCGTGGGTACCAACTGATAATCGGGAAAGGTGAAACAATGATGTGCAGGGTCAAAGAACTAGAATAGAACACTCATCATGTCTTCGTCAAATCCTGGCGTAACCAGACTGAGTAGTCGACCATGCCTTTTAATGAATGGAGAAATTTCGGTATCCCTTGAGACTAAATCCTTAAGCTGAGGAAGCACCCTTACAAAGTTGATCCGGATAGTGTTTTTACGAGCGGAGGCCATAACCTACAATAAATAACAAGATAAATCCCTTGGTCTTTGAAATGGTTAGTGAAAATGATATGGTATGATGTCATGATGTTATGATGTCATGTTCGAACAATTAATCATGCATAAACAAAACACACAAGGCCTTAGGATTAAGCTTGAATGGAGTTTGTAGGTAAGTACCCTCTTGAAGTTTTAGTTGGCTTAACCTGTCCTAAAAGAAGTAACCGAGTTTTAGGAGCCTCAATATCACTGATCTTTCTCTCTGGCATTGTTTCAGTACAAGCATCTGATTTGCGACTGAAATATCCCGAGATTCTAATCTCAATGAGTGTAGTATCGAGTATTGACCAACTTCAGTCTGCATCAAAGTCGGCCATCTCACTACTTTCTAATGGCTAAGTTGTGTCAACTAAGGTTCTAAGGTCAATTAGTGCTTTATGACACCACGCGGCAGCCCATCATTCTCCTTGACTTAACTCAATGGACATCGACACCAACCAATGTGTCACACTAACATAGCCATCGCTTCAACCGTATTGATATATGCCGTACAATTTTCACAATCTATTGCTACTTACCTAAAATGCCGCCAGATCTGGGTATATGATTTTTACAAAAATAAACTCGAGCAAAACCCCAAAATGTAAAGCATACAAATCAAGCAAGTAAAGCATTTTAAATTTGATCTAGCTCTTAAGGTAACCCCACTTTTAGCTAATCCCCAGCAGAGTCGCCAGTTCTGTAATACGGTGGGAGAACTGACTTTTGGTTTTACGTTTTATCGCAAATGTTGCGGATAGCAAGAGTCTCCACCGACTTTTCTTTTATCCAATAAAGGAAAGGGTGAAAAGAACAGGAAAGACCTTTTGAGAATTTTTTGAGTAAGGGGGTAGGTTATGAAAAGGGTAGGTATTAGCACCATTTTTATCCGTAGTTATCTATGGGATCTTAATCGGTAGCTTACTTTGTTTGACAATTCTTTTGTGTGTTTGTTTGAAAATATTTTTGAAAAATACCTAAGTGCAACAAAAGTTTTAATGATTCTCGTATCTTTAAGAATGTGTATGAAGTGTTTTTTTTGAAAATATTTTGAAAAATGCCTAAGTGCGGAAAACTTTGTAATGATTCTCGTATCGTTAAGAATGCGTACAAAGTGTTTGCTTTTGAAAATATTTCAGAGAAAAGTGTTTGTGTGAAAAGATATGTTTTGTTTTCGTGAGCAAGCGAATACGAGCTATCTACCTACTCAAATATCTTTTTATGTTATTTTCTTCTTCCTTTAGATAGTGTTATCCTACCATTAGTTAGTAGGAAGCCCTGTCGTTGGATGTTTGAGGGACAGGCGTAGATCATCGTACATTCATAAAGGAAACTTGTAGGATGCTTTAGCAATTTTATCATAAGGGACTAAGATCGTTTACCGAGGCAACATCGAAGGGTCATCGAGGGACTACAGTATTTTTAACCAAGGGCCTTTGCTAAAGCACCCCACGGTCGAGGGACATGACTCTTTTATCTAAAGGCAAAAAGTGGGGTCGCCTTAGAGGTGCGTGTGTGAAAAGTGCTTTTGATTTCAGTTGATTTGTTTTGATTAGGGTTATCTAGCATTTGTTTTTAGTCTTGCCATACAAGCCTATTAGCATATATCTAGCAGAGTTATAAGGAAAGTGGTAAAGACAAAAAATAACTTCCTACGCTATTAAAAAGCTTCGGGGAGGGGAAATACAAACCACAAAATTAGGGGAAATAGAAAGCAAAATAAAAAACCTATTTAATCTATTACAACCTTTAGCAGTTAGAATATTATAAATCAACTAATGTGAAAAATAAAGAGCGCGCGGAGATTGTAAGAAGAGAAAGATATGGAAACAAAGTCTTGATAAAAATGACGATTAGTCTAACCTAATTAATCTTGATTTTGAAGAAAAAAATAATTTAATTCTAAAATAAAAACCCTAATTTATTTTTAATGGAAAATAATTTAATGATAAAACCTAAAGAAAATAACTTAATTAATTCAATTAATTTATTTACAAAAAATTAATTTGATTTAATTAAATAAATAAAAAGAGTCAAGTTGATTTAACCTAAATCTAAATTAATTTTAATTAATTAATTAGAAAAAATTAATTATATTTTAAAAAAGGAAATTGGAATGAAATAAAAAAAAAAGGAAGATGGGCCTCAAGAAACAAGTTGGGGGTGCTGAAAGGAAAGGAATCCAGGCCCAAACCAAAGAGGCCAGGCGCCTGTAATAATCCAACGTGGCTGGCTCGAGGTGACTCATGGTGCACATGCCAGATCTGGGACGTTGGATCTTTGTAGTATGAAGATCTGGTGATGATGAGGTGAGGTTACAGGGTGAGCGCGTTGGGCTACTTTGCACTGGATCTGTAAATAAGAAAACATGAAAAATAAAAATACCAGGGGCATGGATCGAACTCGTTCCCTAGTATACCAATGCCTTTGCAACGCTTGCTTCTACCGCTGGGACGGCTGTTACATCCGTTAACATAAATGAAATAATAAACATATAATGTATAAACGAACATGATGACCGGAGAAGCACCGGAGCCCTAGTTCCGGTTGTCTTCTCCCGTAACCTGCATAGCCTGAAATATGCAAATATCAAGTATTAGTGATCCAAAACATCATGTCTTCCCTAATTCAACCCTCCTGGATCCAAATATGGCCTTAGTTTTGGCTTTAGACCCTTGGATCATGAGTTTTGAGTCAAACAAAACCAATCCGAGCAAATATGGTGATTTTCAAATCCGCGCGCATGGGACCACAACACTTATTCAAACATGTTCAAGGATGTCTCAGAAACTTGTTAGATGCATCAAATCAATTTAAAACAAGATATGATTAGAGATATGATTTTAAAAAAATGTGAAACTGGTATGGCCATGCTATGCAATTTCATGCGTTTGGGACCATGATAACTGATCCAAACCTACCCTTTGATGTTCTAGGAGATGAATGGTATTGAGGTTTTGGAACGAGATGGCTTATAACACCGGTTTTGAAACTTAGAGTTCTTTGAGAAAATATTGAGAATTTTTGAAAGCTTCTTGAGGCAGGTATGCGTAGTTTGTGCTTATGATCTTATGTGTATATATAGAGGAAGAAGTAAGGTGAACAAAATATGGCAAGGAGACCAAGCAATCATGATCGTGAGACAAGAAACCAACACATTATAAAAATTCCATTTTTTGAGAAATCCTTGCCATTTTGAAGCTCACACGGTTTAGGTAAGGTTGTAATGGGTTGTCATGAGTTGTCTTGGGCCTGAATTAATCCAATAAAGCAAGGCCACATGCCTTATAACATTGCCTCATATTTTATTTGTTTTAATTTCATTTAAATGAATAAAAATTCAAATAAAGGAAATAAAAATCATGAAAAATATTTGCATGGATTTAGAGGTCTTGTAATACATTGTGAACATGTTTGAGCATCAAAAGTTAGGTGCACTAGTTCAAAATTTCAAGTTTGCTCATTTTGCACTTTTTGCATTTCCTAAAAATTTCCCAACTTACACTAGCCATAACTCTCTAAATTTTCATCCTTTGAAGGTGATATTGGACTATTTGGAAAGCTCAAGATGTACTCTTCAAATTCTCTTTTTATCATTTTTGCATTTGGAGACATTATCTTGATGTAAGTTACCTTGACAAAAAGTGTCTTTTTGTTGACTTTTGAAATGACCTATAATGTATGGGCTCATATCTCTCAAATGAAGAACTTTTTCGATTTGAGCATACAGATACAAAGTTATAGAGAATTGAATTTCCTTCAAAATTGGATTTGGTTGGGGGAAATTTTATGAAGCATGTGAAAGTTATGCTTGGTCAAAGTCCAGTTGACTTCTCTTAAGGAAACCCTAATTTGACAACTTTTGACTTTTGATGATTTGAGGACTTTCCTTGAGGAATCATGATCAAACCTTGATCAAATGATGAATATCACTTAAAATTGTTGATGTTGACCAAAAATCTTAAAGTTTTATTGTATGTTGACCATAGTTGACTTTTTACTCATTACAGTTAATTTTTAATCATCAGAGTCATTCACTGAGTAAACTTGTGATGCAAGACTTGAAACTTGATATGATAATTGTTGAAAACCTATGGAGAACCATGGAACCCACTTGAGGCCTTTGAAACCCAATCTTCCTTGACAAACTCAAAACCCTAGTTGTAGACCCACTTCTTAGGAGGAGGTTTGACTGGTCAACCCTTGAGCAACGTTGAATACTTTTGACCCTTAGAAGAATGTTTGAAGAAAAATGGGAGGGAAAATTTTGGGGTACAACAGATCCTCTATTGGGGAAAGGAATCCTTCTAGGAAACAACATTTCCATCATGAACCTTGTTAGGGTAATAACATGACACACTGCATGTTCCCTTGCTCACACTCTTCAAATTCACAAGTTATTTAGCCTGCGCCCGAACATAATCTGATCAAACCTTGAAGAGGAAGAAATTCCCCTACATAATTTCTTGCCCCAGTTTGTAGGGCCTTTGAAAATTTTTTCCTCGAGAGGACTTTCTAAGATCTGTACCATCAAGATAACCTGCCCCAGTATTATCAACTTCAGGATACTGCTTCTGACTAACCAGGATTAGAAGAGGTTTCAACCATGCTTAAGTGAATGGCCCTGCACTTTCAGATTATGAAATGACTCTCCTCTGATCAATGAGATTCTCAGTGAGATTTGTCAAATTTCAACATAACTACCCAGTTTGGGTGCACTTTGAGAGATCTGATCTCGACTTAAATGCCCCAGATCGGATACTTTTGAGATATATCTCCTCGACTTTGATTTCCCCAGGCTGGCTGCATTCGACACTGAACAGTACTGGAAAACAAACTCGCTCATACTCAACAGATTCTCAAACTTTTCCTTTTTAAGGTAATTAACTTACGTCTTGAAAGTAGGCTAGTACACAATTGTACTTTTCAACTTGAATTGCCTCATGTTCAAACAGATACTTGAAACAATATCTCCCTTAGGATCAAAATAAAACTTATACACCATTGCTATTTGTAGACTTCCAGGCAATCAAAACTTCCACACAATCTGCTTCAGATCATTTCTTAAACTGGTATTCTTTTACTCAACAAAGTCAATAGAAGATCTGTCTTAGATTAAGATCATTCTTGAAGATGATTTACCCCTCAACGGTATCCTGGAGAAATTTTCCCATTAGAGATAGTCAAACTTTTCATCTGATGCCCATTATACAAGCTCACTTGATGTTTAAGCACTTGTTCATATGAAAAGAATGTTTACTATAAGAATGATAATTCTAATTCAAATCCTATGCTTGTCTTGAAGTGGAAAAACTCTTAATGAAAAGATGTTGAAGCATCGAAATTTTTTTGTACAAAAAAATTTAAAAAGATGGAGTGGCACCAACTCAAAAGTTTTAGAAAGCCTCACAGGAGTCAGATTAGCATACTCTCGTTACAGTTTTGATTTTGAATTAACGCATGCTTCAGTTAGGACTTTTAAGGGTTATAATGTGGCATGGTTCATGGTTTTAGAAAAGAAAGATTTAAGGCTTAAAATTATTTGGTGCCCACTCATTCTCCATGATATTCTCCAGTCTTATATTCAGTTAACCCAATACGAACACCCATCTCTCGAGAGGAGTTAATGATGGTTGAGGAACCACTATGGTTTATTGGACATGACAATCACCCACATTGGCTTCTTTTGTGTTTCTGGTCACACGACTTTGTTCTTTGCTAAGGATCTTCATTTTGTAATCCTTTCTTGCCTTTCAGGGTTTTCATTTTTCTTTTCAATTTCCCAAACTTTTTCCTGGACAAATTCTTTTGAATTTGATTTTGAAGTCCAGTGGGATGCCCTAATTTTTTCCTAAGTCACTTGTTTTCAAGTTTTTCGACTTAGCGGGCTTTCTTTATTTTCTTTTTTTCATTCATTATCTTTCCTTTCCTTTTAAACACATCGTGTGACTTTAGATCGTTTTTGACTTGTTGGAAGAATTGTGACTGGTTCATTCTCTGGTCGGTGAGGGATAACCATTATTGTATCGTCATCTTTTATCCTCCTAAAACTTGATGGATAAGGTGTGGTGATCCTCGGATGTTCACTCCCTTTTGAAATTTGAACACTCGATCAGATTAATGGATATCTACCCTGCCCCGGGTTAAATGTGAGAGTTTTTTCTGAGAGGAAAAGAAACTCCTACTTCAAGTCTCAAAGGTGTTAACGAGGGTCTATCTCCCTTATATCTCTGGTGTTTAGGAAGTTGAAACAATTCTTGTATATCGTCAGCTGGGTTTTACTCAAAGCATACTGTATGAGATTCTTGGTATATTTCTCATTATCCTCCCTCTAGAGGTATTTGCTTTTTCACAAAAGTTGAGTATCGAAAGCAAAGAAAAACAATTAAGAGTAAATACGAATGGATTAATTCAAGACAATCATATTCCATGCATTATGATTAACATTCAAAGATAAGCAAGTTTTCATACCAGGAAGTACTGAACGAAACAAGAAAGATTACAAATGAGAATGCAAATGAAACTAGAAGTTTCCATGTTGTGGAGACTAGTCTCCGTATGGACTGATTGCTTCAGAAGATGCACTTGGTAGTCTTGACATTCACTAAGTTAAAGGAGAACCCAAATTCGACCATCTGATGTGAAATTGATTACCTTTGCATCCAACAGGTCTTGAACCTCATATCTTAACGGTTTACAATCTTCAGTTGAATCGCCAGATGCCCCAACATAGTAATCACAATGAATTCCCTCAAAATATGTGATGAATGATTTATCAAGTGAATTTGCATAAACTGCATCACAAAGTATCTTCTACCACAGAGAAGAAATTCCAACCATCCTTTACTACACATAAGATAAAATCGGCCGCTGAATTATGGAGTATCTCCTAATACACAAAAGAATCATTGTCTTCTACTACACATAAGCAAAATCCAGAAACTGTACCAAATGATCTTCTACTACACAGTAGAAAACAAACTTTGAATGTAGAACTCGACCTTTGAGGTATTTTTCAAATAGAGTCTGGACTGAGGAAAAAGAGTCTAAAACAGTTTACCAAATAGAGACTGGACTTTATACTTGAACCTCTTACGGTCTTCAATATCATAACCAGGTGCCCCATAATGGGAGACTCATCTAGCATTTGCGTCAAAATCAGGAGAGAGGTTTGTGGGAGGACCCAAAGCACGAAACTTTACCAATTGAATTTACGACATAAGAGTAAGTAATTGGATGTAAGACATTAAGATTGTATCAACATGATTCTCAGGTTTCTTCTGTTTCTGCTGATACGCTTTGCCCCATGGATTCACTTGGGAACCAGAAACTAGCTGTTGACGAGAAAATTCAGGAACACGAAGTTCTGGATGAGACCCACAAAGTATTTCACGGTTTGAAAAAGGTCCCATAGGATGGGCATGAATGACAACTTCTATTGCAACAACATATATATGATCACTTTCCTTTGCTGACACTGTCTTCAGAATTTTCATAACCAAACTAAGCTGAGTCTTCAACTGGCAATTTTCATCTTTCATAAATTCTTGCCCACAGACCATGGCTCTGCATGTCTACCACAAACAACTCCATCTGGGACCACATTTCATCCCTCATCTTAGCCCACTCAGCTTGAAGTTGTTCCATATATTAATTCTGATCATGGAGAAGGGAGAGATCAAGATTTGCAATTCTAAAAAGAAAATACCGAGTTCAAATAACAATTCCCCACTCTGAGTACCTATTATGAATGCATGAAGATGTAGGAGGTGAATGAGTGGATGTTGTGCTATGTTCAATCATTTTCAAGGAACCCGCATGCATACATTTTTTTATACATTTCTTTTATGTAAAAGTAAATATGCTATGATGTAAGTGCAATAGTCATGGAATCAAAGTTTCCAACATCGGAAATCTGTTGTACTATTACTGGATGTGTCGAGAATACCAAGACCAATAGTTTGAAACATAGAAAATCAAGTCACCAACGGAACACGGTCACCAACAGAACAAAGTCACCATCTGTACCTATAAAGAATGATTTCCCACCCCACCTCGCGGGTAAAATCTAATCAGAACAGGGCCCTTAATGATAAACAGATTCAACAGTTTTCCATCTGAACACCTCGTTTGAGTGTTGTATCTCATGCCTCCTCACACGTGTCAACGAAACATGGGATCCGACATGAGTATCCAACTAGCCTATGTGTCACTGGCCTGGGTAATGGGCATTTTACCTCAAAGTAACATCCCACCCCATATAACATCACAACACAATCGCATCACAAAATAATGGAAACAATAATCCAATAAAGATGCAATGCAAACATATACCTAGGTAAACATGTAGAAATGAATAAACTGAACACATGAAAATAAACACCCAAAGAAAAGAAAATAAGATTTAGGAGCGACTCTGGGATGGACCAGCATTTGGTCGATCTGTCCCCAATGAAATCGACAACTAAAACAACAGACGGGAATATCATCGAGATGAAATCAATGAAGTCGACATCGAACATTTTTTATCCCACAGGAAGGGAAAGGTAAATATCGAGTAAACTTGAGAAGAGTGAAATCACGATCAAACAACCGAGAGATTGGGTAAGGGAGTCTATTATGCGAGGGGAAGGTATTAGCACCCCACACATCTGTAGTATTATATGGTGTCCACTCTTATTATTCTAATCAAATGGTGTGTTCAAATCTAAACTTAAGAGCTAAAAAGAAAAATGCAAAGAGGAAATGCATGCAAAATAAAACACGGGGAAATACGTAATATTTACAAAGCTTCGCTCGGCTGAGCCCCGTGACCATATGCCTACATATATCTTTTAAGGAATCAGGGCATCGTAGTTCGACTCACATGTTTTGGTTTGTTTTGTGTTTTTTAATGAACAATATTAATTTTGCCTTCTTCCCCAACTCGACCTTTGGAGACTCACGCGTTAGCACATAAGTGAACTAGCATGTTCTTTTTGAAAGTTTGAAAGAAAAGAACGCAAAGGCGGAAAAAGAGTTTGCATTGGTTAATATTTTTTACCTTGAAAAAGAATTTGAAAGTTATTAGAAGTTTTATGCACTTTGCAAGAAAAAGGGTGTTGTACCCCAAAATTTTCCCTCTCACTTTATCAACTCTTTGAACTCCAGACAAGATTAGGGTTTTGCCCTGCTCAAGACATCTCCTTGCACTGATGACCTAAATTAGGGTTTGAGCTTGCATAGAGATTTTTGGACTTTCAACACTCAAAGTGACTTTCATACTTCATGTTGGACTCCTAAGTTTGTCCATACCAAGTTTCAAGCCTTGAATCAATTTTTTGCCCAGTCAATTGGACAATTGACCTAGAAATCAACTGTATTGGGGAAAAAGTTAACTGTAGCCAATTTACAGTCAAACCTCATGAATTTTGACCCACATCAAAATTATGAACTCATATGAACCATTTGATCAAGTTTGGACCACAACTCCACAAGAAATTTGATCAGATCACAAAAAGGGCAAACTGGTCATTTTTAGGGTTTTGACTGCACAAGGGCAATATCTGACTTTTTGACCTAGCCAATGGCAAATTGAGCTCAACCATGGATTCAAGGACTCAATGACATCACATTGACCTATTCAACAAGTTCAAAAGACCTCAATTGCATTGGATTGACAGATGAATTTTTTCAGTCAACTGATCAAAATTTGACTGTACACTGAAAAGTCAAACTTTGACTTTTTGGTCAAAATCAAGTGCCAAGGGTCATTTTTCATCAAGATGTGTAAAAATATGAAACTTGTTCATCAAGAAACCCAAAATTGCAAATTAGGGTTTAAAGTTGAAAAATTTCATAACTTAGAATTTTTCCAAGTTATGATATTTTCTTAATTTTTCCTAACTTTGCCCAACATTTTCACCATGATGCATTTGGATTCAAACAAAACTTCCAACATGAAAGTTGTATTCCTCAACAAAGTATATAACTTTGATTCACAAAGTTTTCTCAAAAGAAGCTTGGATCTCAAGTTATGATTTTTGGAACAAGGGTCCCTAAAACTTTTAACTTAGTGAAATTTTGCCCTAATTTAGGCAGGATTTTGACCTATCTTCTTGGCCATTTTTCACATAGTTCCACTTGGAATATAAAGTTGCATTTCAAATATGGATTATATATAATGTTTCAAGCTTTACAAATTGTCCAAGAACTCTCCAAACACATTTGTGGTTAGGGATAATCGAAGGCTTGAAGTTGGCAAAAACTCACTTTTCATCCATGGCTTATTCATGTTCATCCAAGTTACAATTTCAAGTCAACATGCCTTACACTAGTTTACAGGACTCTAAAGCACTCCACACTCAATAATTAAATTCAAATCCATCAGTATAAGCCATTGTTTTGGTCATTTGGACATTGTACACAAAATTAAGCCCTAAGTAGAAAAAGGCACATTTCCATTTTTGCCATAATCTTGCTTTATGTCAAACTACAATCTTTGAACATTGGTCTAGATCTTTTGCAGCTAATCAAATCCACAAATTAGAGGGGCCAAGAGCAGAGGTTACAAGGTGTTGGATAGCCTGTACAGGCCTGTTACATATCACTTCCACATTTTACTTCAAATACAAGAAATATGCAAAACACATGAGGACGGGAACATCAGCAAAAGAAAACTTGTGCAAACATTTTGAACATCTTTCACACATCCCTCTGAGCCAAAAACATGATTGCTTGAGCCTCTAAACACCCCATAGCCAGAAATCACATTCCATTGGCAAAATAGGGCAGAACCTGCAACTTGAGTTCCATAGCTCAATTGACTCGTGCGTTTTGCCCCAAGTTGCTTCAAACACCTTCCATTCCATCCATCCAAGCTATCCCAAACCTCAAACACCAACTGTAACTCCATTTACAGAGTTTGCCATTTTCATTTTGAGCTTGTGCAGGTTGAGTTTTATAGGCTGATTCAAGGACATTCAAGGCAAGCAGGCTATTGGAGAAGGTCAAGTGAAGTCCAAGCAAGCTCCCAGACATCTCAAGCCTTGTTGAAAAACTCTACATTGCCCTACACGAAGTCAACTGAAACAGGTTTTTGTCAACTTCATATCTCTCTATTTAGGAACATTTAGCCTTAGGTTTGTGAATAAAAAATGTAGTATTCATTGCCATGAAGTTGTACATATGCTCAGTTTTAATTTATATTAAGCATGCTAAGAGAATTTCATCCATGAACATACTGAAAAAACTAGGTCAGATTTTAGGGCCAGAGAAATTCTCTCTGGTCTTTGAGAGTTAAGACAAGTTGTTTATATGGTTGGAATCGTCTTGAAATGCTCTACAAGTTTGATGTTATGTGTTTTTGCAATAGAGCTTGTATACAGGATCTGGTAGTTGTACAGGGCGCGCGCGCGTTTTCAAAATCTGGAGGTTGAAGATGAAGTGGTGGGATGGGCTTGGCCTGGCTCACTATTGACACCTCCCTTTTTCCTTTTTGCACCCCCTGGCCCAATTTCTTGTTATTTTATATTTTTGGATTTTTATTTTCATTTCTGATTTTATTTATTTATTCTCAAATATAAAAAATGCTCAAAAATATTTTTATAATTTTTTCACATTTTATTTTGCATTTTATTTTTATTTTTTCTAACATAAAAAGCATTTTATTTACTTTTATCTTATTTATACAAAACTTAAAAAAAAAAATAAAATTATACTTTTATTTTTATTTATTTATTTTTATTCATACTGAAAATATTTATTCTAAATATATTTTATTTTTGTATATATATATTATATATATATATATATATATATATTATATATATATATATATATATTATATATATTATATATATATATATATATATATATAATATTAT